>CM053770.1:238727681-238886057 GCA_028658325.1 Potorous gilbertii | reverse complement strand
TCTGAGCGTCTCTTGTCCCCTTCACCTCTGAGCGTCTCTTGTCCGTTTCACCTCTGAGCATCTCTTGTCCGTTTCACCTCTGAGCGTCTCTTGTCCGTTTCACCTCTGAGCGTCTCTTGTCCCCTTCACCTCTGAGCATCTCTTGTCCGTTTCACCTCTGAGCGTGTCTTGTCCGTTTCACCTCTGAGCGTCTCTTGTCCCTTTCACCTCTGAGCGTCTCTTGTCCGTTTCACCTTTGCCAAATATACTCCTTTCTCTCCTCTAACGAACTGCCCCTACCCTGGTGCTGGCCCTCATCACCTCACGTCTGGATTACTGTAGTAGCTGCCTTTGGATCTCCCCATGTCTCTCCAGACTGTCCTCCATTCAGCCACCAAAGTGATTTTCCTAAAGCACGGGTCTGATCATGTCAACTCCAGCGGCTCCCTGATGTCTGTTAGAACAAATACAAAATGCTCTGTTTGATATTTGAAGCCCTTCATTATCGTCAGCATCATCATCACTAATATTTATACAGTACTGTGTGCTAGGCACTGGACTGGTGCTTTCCAGTTATCCCATTTGATCTCCACAGTCCCCAGTTTATAGATCAGGAAACTGAGACACACAGAGGTTAAATGACTTGTCCACAGTGATGACCTGGCTAATGAGTGTCTGAGTCCGGATCTGAACTCAGTGCTTGAACTCAGTGCTCTATCCACTTAGCTGCTCATTAATTGCCTCCCCCCACCCCTTCTCTCGAAGCCCTACAACAATTCTGAGATCCAGTGATACTGGCCTCCTGGCTGTCCTTCCCCCAAGAGACTCCATTTCTCAGCTCCCTACAGTCTTTGTCCTCCATGCCTGGAATTCTGCCTTTCCTCATCGCTATCTTTTGGCTTTCCTGTCTTCCTTCAAGTCCCCAACTAAAATTCCATCTTCTATGGCAAGCCTTTTTTGATTCTTTCTTAATGAAAGTGCCTTCCCCCAATAATTCCCTATTTATCCTATCTGTATCGTGTTCATACCTGGTTGTTGGCATGTTGTGTCCCCACTCAGACTGTGAACTAGCTCCTTGAGGACTTGGACTGTCTCTGGGCTGTCTTGTTATCCCCAGAGCTTTAGCCCAGGGCCTAGCACCTAGCCAGTGTGTCTGTTGATTAACTCATGCTCCGGTGCTGCTGGTTGTGCCCTCCTCATAGACTCCTGCCCAACCATTTGCACACTTCTCAGTCTCCTGCATGCTCAGTAGATAACATTGTCCCTTCTCCTTTACTGAGAAGTTCAGGGTTGTCTTGTGTTCCACTTGGTTCCAAATGATATAATTCACAGCAGTGGAGGATGTTGCAGGCCCAAAGGAAAAAGCCTTGTGACAAGAGCTGCCCAGAGTGGAGTGAACTGCATTAGATATAGAAAGCCTTCAGATTTCTGTGATTTTTGTGGAGGTGCTGATTTGTAAGTATGGCTAGATGACCTCGAAGCAGCTACTCCCTCCTTGACTAGCCACCTACCCCCCCCCCCCCCACTTCACATCTTTGCCCATGAATCTGGCCTTGACATGAGTTGGCCTTGATAACAGAGGTCCCTGTAATCTGACCAGAGTGCTCTGGGTTCCTTTCCCTTCCACCTAGGCAGCTTTTATCCTTCTAGATTGCATCCCATCTCCTTGGCAACTGATGCTTTAAAGTAGTGAGGGACAGAGAAGTATCTTCCACCCTTCACCACTCATTGTACCAATATGAGAACTCCTAGGGACATGTCAGGAGGCCCCATGCTTAGCATGTGTCAATCTTTACTCCATGATCCCTCCCTGAGGGGTAATCTCATCTGTTCTCAGGCCCTCAGCTAACGTGTAGGCACATAAACTCCCAAGTTCATGTGTCCTGCCCCTGGCCTCTTGTGACCTCCAGCCCTGCATTTCTAACTGCCTGTGATTGCCCTTCTTCTTGAATGTCTTAATGGTACTTGGCCCTCAGCATGAGATCCCAAGCTGAACTCTGTTTTCCCTCCTCAACCTGCCATTCACCTGGTCCTCCAGCTCCTAACTCCTTATCATCCTTGGTCTCGGTTCTCCCTCCACACTCAGTCAGGCCCCTAGGCTCTGTGGCCTCCCCTTGCAGCAGGAAGAAGAGTGGAGGGCATGGAGGGCCTTTCGAACCTCCACTCCTGCCTTAAGCTGGGTGTTCAGCTCAGCCGCCCTCCCCCTGCTGCCTCGGTGCCACGGCCACCACCATACCCCTTTCCAGCACCGGCCTGTTGATGCCCTGCTCAGGGGCCGCTTCCTCCTTGGTCTTCGGTGATAGCTCCAGCTTTCTGAAAGCTGTCAGGCTTCTCTGAACTCTGCCAGCACTGAATCATCATCGCATCTCCACCTCCCTCCCCCATTAGACTGTCATTTCCTTGAGGACAAGGGCTGTGACTTTCACCTCCTCCACGGACTCAAGGCTTCAGGGGCTTAGGCAGTCCTTGGAAGTCTGGAGAAGGGAGGACTTGGGAGTCTTTTAGACAGTCTCAAAGCTGACCATGGCAGGCCTGGGAATGGAAAGGACAGAGCCAACTTGGGCTGGGGCTCTGGGGAAGGCCAAGGCTTACACGCCTCCCCTCTCCTGCTCTCCTGTCAGCAAAGCCAGCCCAAGTTACCAGGGGAGAAGCCTCCACGCAGCAAGAAGGCCAAGGAGCTGAAGCCTAAAGTCAAGAAACTCAAATACCACCAGTACATCCCCCCTGACCAGAAGCAGGACAAGGGGGTGCCCCCTATGGACTCCTCCTACGCCAAGATCCTGCAGCAGCAGCAGCTCTTTCTCCAACTACAGATTCTCAACCAGCAGCAGCAGCACTACAGTTACCAAGCCATTCTGCCAGCCCCTCCCAAGTAAGGCCAGCAGCCCTGGGAATGCCCCCTTTGGGGGGTCCAAAGCCCTGCTAAGCCCCTTTTTGCTGTGTGGTGTGGCTGTGCCCAGCCCTGGCCCCCTGCCCACCTTGCCCGGGAGAGGAAGAAAGGGGAACTTTGGCATCTAGGACACTTTCATTTCTGACTCTTTTCCTTGCCCCCAGGCCTGTGGGTGAACCCCAGGGTAGCAGCAGCCCTGCCTCCCTGCGCACTCTTCCTACTTCCCTGGGAAGCTCGGCCTCTGGCCCACCTGGGCCCGGTGGCCTTGTGCGCCAGAACTCCATGACAGGCAAGCTAGGCCCCCTGCCTTCCAACCTGGATGACATGAAGGTAAAGCTGTCTTCTAGCCTCAGGCATGCCCCCTTCCCCCCACCCCCCAAGGTCTGGGTTGGGGAATGGTTTGAGGCCTTGGTCCCTGGGTCTTCTCCAGAGAGTGTTCACTTTGGATAAAGGTCTTTAACCACAAAATGTCCAACTTTGATTAGCAAACCAAACCAGCTTCATGTCTCCTTATTTTTATTACGGCCAACTGAGACTTGGGGAGGGAACTCAGCACAAGCGGTTCAGACCCAGGCCTCCCACCTCATCCTGTTCGTTCAAACTTTTAGGAGTTCAGTCTCCTGCTAGGTGAGGGACAAGCAACCTGAGCCCAGGGAAGATTCTGTGGGACATTTTCGGCCTTTTGTTTGGGAGCCCCTGGGTCCACAGTGGCCACATCTGTCCTACCCTGGCGTCGCTGCTACTCAGGCTCTCCTGCTGACCCTCCCCCTTCCCCTTTGCTCTGTGGTTCATGCAGGTGGCTGAGCTGAAGCAGGAGCTGAAGATGAGGGCGCTGCCCGTCTCAGGCACCAAGACAGACCTGATTGAACGCCTCCGAGCCTACCAAGAGCACGTGGGGATTCCTGGCCCCACCTCTGGAACCACCAAGCCTGGGGCTGCCCCCATCCTTGCCAAAGCTGGGGAAGTGGTGGTGGCCTTCCCTGCAGCCCGGCTAAGCACAGGCCCCACCCTGATGGCCGCAGGCCTAGCGCCCACCGAGGTTGTCGTGGCCACCGTGACCAGCAATGGGATGGTGAAGTTTGGCAGCACGGGCTCAACACCCCCGGTATCTCCTACTCCCTCAGAACGCT
This sequence comes from Potorous gilbertii, assembly GCA_028658325.1. Taxonomy (NCBI): domain Eukaryota; kingdom Metazoa; phylum Chordata; class Mammalia; order Diprotodontia; family Potoroidae; genus Potorous; species Potorous gilbertii. Next base: position 238,882,058 of record CM053770.1, on the reverse strand, counting down.
CTCTGCTTAGCACTGGCGATGAGAACTCCACTGGGGCTGGAGGTGATGCCTTTGGGGAGATGGTGACCTCACCCTTGACGCAGCTCACCCTGCAGACGTCACCAGTGCAGATCCTGGTGAAAGAGGAGAGCCCCGCAGCCCGGGCTGAGCGTGGCAGTGGAGACCTTGAGGGCCGGGACAAGGACCAGATGCTGCAGGAGAAGGACAAGCAAATCGAGGAGTTGACGCGCATGCTCAAGCAGAAGCAGCAGCTGGTGGAGATGCTGAGGCTGCAGCTGGAGCAGGAGAAGCGTGCCCAGCAGGCTGCCCCCCGCCCACAACCTCCTACCCTCCTGGCCCAGGTGAAGCCGGAGGATGGCTTCTCCAGCTGCCAGCTCACAGGGCCGTCTGCAGAGCCGAGCACTGCACCTGTGCTGGCAGTGACGGTGAAGCAGGAGGCCGTGCCTGAGGAGGAGCCTCCCAGCTGCCTCCTGGCACCAGAGTTGAGCGGCCTCCTTCCAGGGCCTCCCCCAGCGCTCATCACTGATGCCACAGGGACCCACATCGTCCTCACTGTGACCAAGCGGGACCCGGAGGACTCAGCTGATGATGAGCCTGGAAAATCTGGCAGTGGTCAGAGTCCTTCCCAGGTGAGAACTTAGTCCTGTCCTCTGCGGGATGGGGGGCAGGAGTGCGGCTGCCCTTCCATCCAGCTCCTGTGGAACCCAAACCAGGGCCCACTGGGAGCGCATGAAGTCCTACAGGAGGACGGCGTCCTATCCGCTGCATCCTCCTCCACACCAGACTATACACACTGAGGTCACTGCTGATGACTCTCCCATCTGCCTTTCCTGCCCGTCCCAACCTCTCACTGACTCCCATCTTGGACTGGATGACCAGTAGATGTCTGAAACTCAGGGCGCATCTAAAACAACCTCAGGATCTCCAGCTGGCCCCCCTGCCCCAAGCTCCCACCCTTGGAGTCATCTGGAACTCCTCACTTGGTCCCCCACCGTGGTGCCCAGATCATTGCAGTAGACTGCTTTGGTAGGGGGCCCCTATCTGCCTCAGATCTCTGCCCCCGCCCTCCCCATGTCACCCCCTACTCAATAAACCTAGTGCTTCCTGTCTTCTCTGGGAGCAAATACAAATGCTGTTTGGTGGCCAACCCTCTTCAGCACCAGCGCCTTCCTCAGTTTCTCTTTCCCTCCCTCTTTCTCCCTGCTGGCTCCAGGCCTTTTCTCTGACCATCCCCCAGGCCTAGGACACCCTCCCTGGCTTCCTACAAGTGGCACAGTAGCTTTTGCCAGTACCTCCGGAGTCCCAGGCCTTGCCTCTGCTGGACTTCTTGGTGATGTTGTCCTGAGTGGTGCCACAGGCTGGCCCAGCTTGTACCCGGACTTTTTTAGTGTGGTTTCTGAGGATGCCCTTTGGGGCCTGTGTCTCCTCGTCCCCTTCCCTTCATTCCACACAGACCCATGCAGCCTGTTATCCGCTGGGAGCCCTGATGCCCAAAGAGCTTGGCAATGCAGGGCCTAATGGATTTTGGCCACAGTTTACACTTGATTTTGGGTGAATCCCCTTCTGTCCTTGGACTCAGGCTGATTGTGAGATGCCAGCATTCTTCTCCCTTTCATGCATGCATCTGCAGCTTCCACCCGGGCGTCAGTGACCAGCCTCTTCCGAGCCCTGATCACCAGGGCTAACCCTTCTTGTCTCTCTGCAGGGTTCTTCCAGTCCGGGACCTTCTCCGCTTCTGCCCTTCTCGGTCCCCGCTGCCCTGCAGTCATTCTTTCCAAATGGCTTTCACAAGACGTCCTTGAAAGCCAGTATGGCCTCCCCCTGTAACCTGCCCAAGAAGGTGTGTGCTCTCTCCTGACCAGAGGTCCCTGGGATCTGGGTGAGACCAGACCCCACCTCCAGGGCCAAGCTCAGCCTGCCCGCTCCTCACATATGTCTCCTCTTGTCTGCTCAGCCCTCCTCAGAGCCCAGTTCACCAGCAGCCCTCCAGACCTCCCAGATGGACCTGGACCACCAGCCCCAGGCCCTGTTTGAGGCAGCTCCTAGGGCCAGCCCCCTCCCTACCCTGGTGAAGAAAGAGCCCCCTGGCTATGACGAAGTTGTAAAAGAGCCACCCAAGCCCCAGGAGGTAAGTGCTGGTGCCCATGGGCCCAGCAGGGGTGGGAGGCAGAGTCCCTGGTCCAGAGAAGGTGCTGGCAAGGCAGTGGTCAGAACTGGCACTTGGACAGATGGCCCCTCAAGCTGCATGTTTCCACAGTTTCCTCTCTCTCCTCAGGAAAATGGTTCCTCAAGCCAGCAGATGGATGATCTCTTTGACATTCTTATTCAGAGTGGAGGTGAGGGCAAGTACTCCCCCTCCCCTTCACTGAAGGAGGGGCTTTTGGGATGAAGGAGGAAGGAGCCATTCTGGGTCACAGCTTAGCTCTCAGGGACCAGCTCAGCCACCCCCTCCTTGTGGCCTCCCCCATGTCCTTGACCCTTTTCTTTTCTCTGGCAGAAATTTCAGCTGACTTTAAGGAGTCCTCACCCTCACCTGGGAAAGATTCAAGCCCAGCCCTGCCCTGCCCTTCCCCAGCGACCCCCCAACCTCCTCCGGAGCTGCCCCTGCCCCTGGGCACCAGCTCTGCCCCAGGCCGCCTAGAAGACTTTCTGGAGAGCAGCACAGGGCTACCCCTGCTGACAGGGGGGCAGGAAGGCCCCGAGCCCCTGTCCCTTATCGATGACCTGCACAGTCAGATGCTCAGCAGCTCTGCCATCCTGGACCACCCACCTTCCCCTATGGATACTTCGGAATTGCACTTTGCCCACGAGTCCAGCACCAACTTGAGTCTGGACTTGGCCGAGAGCCACCTAGACAGCATGGACTGGCTTGAACTGTCAGGGGGTCCTGTCCTTAGCCTGGCACCCCCGAGCAGCATGGCCCCCAGCCTCTTCTCCACAGACTTCTTGGATGGCCATGACCTACACCTGCACTGGGATTCTTGCTTGTAGCCTCCAACTTCCAGGCCTGAAGAAAGGGACAACCCAAGCAGCCCCGGGCAGTCCCCGCCTGCTGAGCTGGGCCCTGGTCACCCCAGTGAAGTGGTTGTACCGGGGGCTTTCCTGGGTGGCCTTGAGCCAGGCTGGGGAAGTTGCTATTGGCCTCCATTTTTGAGGCCTGAGGTGCCATGCTTTTATCCAGGGCAGGACTGGTTAAGGCTCAGACCTGCCTGCCCAGCTCCTGACCCTTTCTCCTCAGGGAGGAAACCCCCTGGGCCCCTGGCCTCCTGGGTAGTCCTAGTGCAGCGATATACACCGAGAAATGGTCTGTACAGGTGTATATATATATATATATATATATTCTATACATACATCTCTCTCTTTTTGGTGAGAGGCGGCTGAGACTGCATCCTTTCCCCCCAGGCTATGGCGGCTCAGAGAGCCCCTCAGCCAGGCTTGCTTTTTGACCGGACATGCCCCAGCCCTGCACCTTGGTGTATCAGTGCCAGAAGGCAGAGGTGCTCTGAGACCCAGACCTGCATCTTCTGTCCACTTGCCTCATTGCAGCAAACACTAGCAGGGCTGGGCCTAGGGCCCCCTCACTGCCTTTCTCCTCCTCTTGGGGCTGGGGCTGAATGATGGGTGAACAGCTGGCAGGAATGGGTTTTTTTTTTTTTAATAAATAAAAACACACTAGCGCTTTAAGGTAATGTCCTACCTCAAGGCACCCCCAGGAGGGGGTGGGGAGCAGAGGAGAAAGAATGCCCCACCCCTCCCCTTCAAGGACACAGCAGGAGCTGAGGGCAGTGTGGTGTGGTTTTTTTTTTTTTTGGTTTTTTTTTTTAAAAGCAGGTGCTTTCACAATATGCTGTTTATTTATAAACCAAAAGAATAAAGGTCCTATCACTGTTGGCTCATGTTCTGTCCTCCCCACTCTCTAAGATGGACAAAGTAGCAGGCAGGTGTCTTGTTTCCTAAGGTTTGATGGGCCCTGCCCTCCTCTCCCTGGCCATTCCTGGGCCCCCAAACCATGCCAGGAGGGCAGGAAGGGCCCAGGTGGGGTGGGGGCCTCAGGGTCACCCATCTATATCCCAGCTGAAGAGGTGGTGTTTCACAAGCATGTCCTGCACGCCTTCTTTCAGTGGTTTCTTCTCCTCCTGCAAATAGACCAGAATCCTCTCACCCCAACAGGGCACAGACTGACCCGTGGTCCCAGGGCCCTGGATAGGCAGGCTGGGGCTGTTCCCTTCAGCTACTCACCTCTTTCTTGATAGGAAGCTCCCAGTCCTGAGAGAGACTGAAGGCAAAACAGCAGAGGACTCTGGGTGGGAGGGAAGGCAGAGGTGAAGCCCTCCACAGGTGCCACGGTCCCTCTTCCTTCCTGCCCCGCCCCCAGGGGAGGGCCACTCACCGAAGCTCACACTTGATCTGGACCCAACCTGGGCTGCGGAGGAAGGACCATGGGTGGTACCACTTCTCCACGGTGGCCACACTTGAACAGAGCACCTCAAGCCACAGATGTAGTACCTGCTCACTGGGGGAGGCAGATTGCTGCAAGGGGGCTGGATGTTTTCCTGCCCCACTCCATGCCCAGCCCCTCCCTTTCCCCACTCACTTGAGTCCCACACAGATGAGTGAGCGGAGCTTGACGTCCATCTGGGTGTGGGCAGCATCGTGAGTCATGTTTACAGACTGGACGGCCTGCAGAGGAAGACAAGAGGCTGGCCCAGACCCCGGTCCCCCTGCCCAAGTGGGCACCTCCAAGGGAGGGGACATTACGTACCCGATAGAGCAGCTCCTCGGGGGTCAGGACTTTGCCATCTTCATCTAACCTGGAGAAGGCCAAAGCGTTAGCCCAGTGGGTGAGGAGGTGGGGTACTGGCATGGAATGGGACCCAGAAACCCCTGCCAGGCTGGGCACTGAAGGGAAAGGGAAGCCTGAAAGAAGAACCGTTACCTGTAAGTTTTACAGAGAACAAGGCGAGAGTAGACAGAATCGAAATCTCGCTCCACTTCTCGGCCGGCCGCCTGTGTGAGTGAGAGGGAAGGGAGGTCGGCCCCAGGAGCCGCTCCCAGGCCCTCCTCTGAGCCCTCCCGGGACCGTGCCCCACTGACCTCTTCAATAAATAGCCATGGGTGGCCTGGGCCCCCAAGCAGGGATGGTTTCTTCAGCCCATGTTCAAATATCGACTTGAGGGCAGGACAGAGAGTCCCTCGCACCAGGTCCATGACACCCTCTGTCACAGAGTCGTCTCCTGCCGCAGAATACTGCAGCGAGGGGGAGGGGAGTAAGGCCCAGGTCATCTCTCAGGGTTTAGACCCCCGAAGCCTTTCTGGGCGGAAGGAAAGTATGGGGCTGACTGGGCCCAGGCTCTCCCACAGCTGTGCCTCCCTAGTTCCAGAACCATAAGGTCAAACCCAGAGGAGCTTCCAGAGATGACCCCTCCTCAGCCGTGGCCTTTTACCTCTTTGCTGCGTTCGTCTAAGACCTCCACAAACTTGGCAGGAAACCAGCCTGGGGGAGAGGCACAGAACAGACCCAGGTCCATGAGCCATTTGCAGTGGCCAATGTTGCACACAGGTGGGAGCTGAGGATGCACCCAGAAACCCACCAGCCTGTGGGCACACCTCCCCTCCCTGGCTTGCCAGGGAAGCAGAAAGGGTTCCTGTGCTTGAGCCACTCAGCCAGCCTGGGCCCATGTTCAGCTCCCCACAACCCTTACCTCTAAGTCCATTCAGCTCCCCTACCCAACAGTGCTCGTCCTTTTGCGATATGATCTACCAAGAAAAGAGTCGGTGCCTGGTCATATCCCGAGGACTGGGCCAAAGCCCCCCAGAGCCTGCCCTCCCATGCTCCCTGCTCGCACCGTGATGATGTCGTTTTTTCGAAAGCCTAGCTCATCATCATCGTGGCGCTCAAAGTCCAGCAGGGCCTTTGCCCGGCGCCTCTGGCTGCGGAAACATGCCACATAGTTTTCATGGTCCCGCTGGTGGCTTTCCATGGTATAGTCTGGGGTCAGCTCCTGTTCAGAGCCCCCAGAAGGGGTGGGGAAGTCACGGCCCAAACCCCCCCAGTGCCTCATCCCTGACATTCTCCCCCCCCCCATCTCCCACCACCTGCCAGAGGCTTCTTCAGATGAGCCTACTTGGAAAGGCCACAAGCCCCAATGGGTCATAGACATGTTCAAGGCCCTCTTTTGATGTGTGCTGGCATGAGACCTGCAAATCCCAGGCAATCTGCTAAGCCCCTCAGCTGGCGGAGAGAGAGTCATCACCTGGGAGTTGTCTTCTCACTGACATCAGTTGGCAAGTCCACAAAACATTTACTAAGCACCTACTAGGTGCCAGATGCTGGGCTAAGGTCCAGGAGGAGGGGCTCCTGCCCAGGCTCTGACCCTGTCGCCAGGCATAGGCTTGAGGCTCCTGTAGACCTCAAGGCACCAGAGAGTGGGTCTGGACCCAGCCAACCTCAGCCCGTTGGCAGGAGGGAGGCAGTGCCCTGGGCTCCCTGGGAAAAGCGAGGACCCTAGCAGTGGGCCTTTTCCACCCTTCCCCCACTCACCACACTGCCGTTTTTGGGGTCCACACACTGAAAGTGGCGGGCCACTTGCAGGATGGCTTCACGCAGGTCAGCCACCAGCTCCGTCTGCTTTATGTTCTTGGCCTTCAAAGCCTCAAGGTCCTCGTCCCCTGCAGACAGGAGAGAGGCCAGTGAGGGCTGCAGACTCTTCTCTGTGGCAGGGGGGCCCTGTAGTCCAGCCTCCTGCCTTCTCTGCCGAACTCACCAAACAGCAGGGAAGCGATGCCCGACTTCCTACGCTGGGTTCTGCGCCGCACCACCTACAGAAAAGTGGCCACAAAGCTGTCAGAGACTGGGCCTAGCCCACCAGCCTGGAAGTCGGCCCACGTGGTCGTGGTCACCTTAGTGAGGTTGCCAGTGACGCTGGGGCCGAGCAGCTGACCCTGGTCAGCCAGGAGGTAGGCCAGGTGCTTGCGGCGCTGGGTGTCCACAGCCACATGGGTCAGGGAGCCAGCCAGGCGCATGGCCTCGGCCAGCAGCACCTCCGCATCCTCCATCTGTGATGGGATGTCCGACAGTGTGTTGAAGATGGAGGCCGAGTTCTCTGACTGGATCAATTCCTCCTCCTGTGACCAGAGAGAGCAAGGTGAAGGTAGGGACATGGGAGGAAAAGGCTAACGGAGATCCACTGGATGCCCAGCACAACCTTGTCAGCTGTGGAGACAGCTGAAACTTCTCCAAGGTGGGAACTGGCCTTGGTGGGAGGGCCCTGGGATTGGAGTCAGGAAGACCCCAAGTCAAGTGGTGCCTCACACACTTGCAAGGTGAGGGACCCTGAACATATCACTTCTCCCCTGCCTCAGTTTCTTCATCTGTTAAATGGGGATAATAGCACTCATCTCCCAGAGTTGTGAAGACAAAAGGAGATATTTGTACCATGCTGTGCAAACTTTCAAACGCCATCTAAATGCTGAGATGGTGCTGGGCGCACAGAGGGGCCTCAGCCTGCCAGGCATCTCCTTATGCCAGCCGGCCTGTCAGTCACTGAGTAGAGAAGACAGAACCGCCCGTTCTGCCCACCAAACCCCATTGGGCAGACCCGGGTTCAAGTGCTGACTCTGCCCCTTCGTGGCTCTGTGCCCCTGGGCAGGTCATTTAATTTGGGCCTGTCCGCTTATCTGTAGAATGGGAACAGTGGGCCAGTTGCCTCCCCGTCGTTCACAGGCTCCCCCTCGGAGCGGGCACCTTCATCCGGAGCATGCCCAGGGTGATCTGGAAGAGTGCCAGCGAGCCCTGGCAGAAGAACAGGTCCCAGATGCGCAGCAGCAGCTTCGTGTGCACCACACTGGCGAAGGCCGTGAGGAACCAGTGCACGGTGATAAGCGACAGCTCTGGGGGGACAGAGGCGGGCAGCTGCCACCCCCGTGGCCCTGCCCTCCCCGGGCCTCGCCCCGCGGGCCCACCCCACGGCTCCGCCCCTCACCGATGTCATGCTCCACGAGCAGCGCGTCCAGCCGCGGCAGGTACTGAACGATCAGGTGCCGCAGGACCCGCTGGTCCGTCTGGACGCCCATCAGGGTGGTGCTGAAGTAGGCGGCAGGCACCAGATCCTCGATGATGGCGCACATCATCCAGAAGGCGTCCTCCTCTTCCAGAAAGAGCAGCAGGCAGGCGGCCACCTGCGGGGCCGGAGCTGGAGGGGGGGCTCCCAGGGCGCCCCCTCCCTCCGCCGCCCCCCTCCCCGGCCGCCCCCACCTCCGGCTCACCATGCCGGTGCCCTGGCAGTAGCCAATCTCGGGGTAGAGCCAGGCGAGCCCTCGGAGGATCCTGCGCAGCCGGGGCACCCCGACACTGCTCATGGTGGAGAAGCAGGCGTTGCTGGGCATTGTGCGAAGCAAGTCCTTCTCGATCTGGCGGAAGCCCCCGGCGGCCCTTTCAGACCCGGCCATGGGAAGTCGCGCCCCCCGAGACGGCGGGAAGCCCAGAGTCGCCCCATCCCTAACCATCTTCCCCCCCGCTCCCCACCTGCTTGGCCGCGATGGTTTCGTCGCTGGAGCTGTTCCTGACGATGTCCCGATAGGCCATCTCCGAGCTGCGCTTCTTCTGCAGGGCCCCCGACAGGCGCATCCACAGCTGAGGAGGGGGAGGGGGAGGGGAGGCTGGCAGCGCAAGGCGGTGGGGGCTCTGGCTCCCGGCCCCGCCCTCCCCGGGCCCCAACCCTCACCTGGGGCCTCATGCTGTGAGGGATGCCCCCGAGCACCAGGGCGCAGAGCTTGTCAGAGCGGGGCAGGGACACCTCGATCTTGTCCCACGTGAGGTCCCCCACATCGTGGTTGTGGGTGAACTCGAGGTGGGCTTGCCACCTAAGCCTCTGCTGGGGGTCTTCTGTCAGGTGCACCCCCAAGAGCTTGCTGGAGTTGGGCTCAGCGCCATCTGTAGTGGGAGAGTCGGGAAAGAAAGGAAACTTTCTCTCCTCCTCCTTCTTTTCCCAGAGACTCCAGAAGGGGCCTCAAGGTGTGTGGGTGGGCACTCTGGGGGTTCCACCTTCCCTGCCCAGCCCAGGCAGAGGGCACCGATGTTAGCAGGGGCAGTTAGAGAGGACCCAGCATCGGGGAGGGAATCAGGAGATCTCCAAGCACCCCAAGACACCAGTGCTGCAGGGGCTGCCCCCAGCTAGATGCCCATGCCCAGGGAGCTGGCACACAGGCCTGTCCCTCCACAGGACCCAGGGGAGACCTTACCTTCCTTGTCCACCCGGAAACCAAACTCATCGTAGTGGAATTCGGGTTGCTCCACCAGTTCTTCCTTCTAGGACCAGAAGCCAGGGGAGACTATAATAGAATCTCTCCATTGACTCCTCAGTGGCCATACCCCTCTCTGCTACCTCCCATCTCAGGTCCATCACCCTCCACACCCTCACTGAAGCCACTGGCTCTGCAAAGGGTCCCTAGGGAACAAGTTCAGACACATGGTCTCTCCTCAGCCAAGTCCCAGCCTTCCCAGCCGGCTTCATCCCTGCCTCTTCTCTCCAGTCAACCTAGAACATATCTACTTTGCCACTTCTGCACATTCATTCATGCTGGTACTGTTGCCTGAAGTGCCTTCTCCTCTCCCATCTCCATCTCCCCAAGTGTCCCCATCTATGACATGCCCCCTCCTCCACAAAGCCTTCCCTGATCCCCCAAGCCTTTAAAGCTCCAGACCATTTCTATCATTTGAATCTCCGAAGCACCTGCCTTGCCTAGTCAGTTTCTCTCTAGTTGGGTTCCTGGATGGCCTGAACTGTCTCCAGGAGCCTGTATATTTAGGGGCAGCCCCCACACCCACAAGGGGTCATTTGAGCTCCTCTTGAAGCCCTTCAACAAGACCAGGGAAGGCCCCTGGGGACAAGGCAGAGCTCTCCTTTAGTGCAGGTGCTGCTCTTGGTTCACATTATTCAAGGCCCATCTAGGAAGGTTTAGTCCTGGGATCATGCTGGGTAGATGGCCTGCCCCAAGGTCACACACAGGCTAAGTCCAAAAGGCAGGATTTGAACCCAGTTTCTCTGACTTGGAAGTCAACGTTCTTTCCTCTTTGTGTGCTCCCTGGCCACACTTTTCCCTGAGATGACTTCCCAAAGGACCAGATGGTAGGAGACCCCAGAAGCTCAGAGGAAGCACATGGGCCTAGGGCTCCCTAGAATCCTCTGGGCCACTTCTTTATCATGATTCTGCACAGAGGAGAAGGGCCACATCTGCCCTGCACCACAAAGCCCCAGAACCTGGGCCTGGAGCACCTTCCTCACTGTGGTCATTCTACAGCAAGGATGCTCATGACCCACAGACCCCAGGCAGTTCCTTGCCCACGTGGTTGCCCTCAGGCCTTGGCAGGGACTGATCCCTGCCCATCCTCCCTCTTCCATCACAAAGGTTCCCAGGCTGCCATGTTCCCCCACCAGCTCCCATCTCCATCCCTTGGGCCATCTGAAGTGTACCAGGGCTTCTCCCAGAACTATGACAGGCAGCTTGTATCATCTGGACCACTTTCTTTTGCTAACCAAGTAAAATGAGGCTCTGGGATCTGAGAGACTGAGGGGCCAGAGCCAGAAAATGTCAGAGCTGAGATCTGAACCCAAGCCCTCACCCTAGGCATCCTGCCTCATTAGTTCCATAGTGAAATGACCCCAAATCATAGATCAGTCTACGAGCACAGAGCTAGGAGGGCTTGTCTGTGCCCTCGTGCTCAATACAGCCCTGCTGGCTGACTGGGAAAGCTCCATACCTGGGAATACTTGGCTAGGATCTCCTGGGGCCATATGCTTGGAGTCAGGGCTGAGAAGGGGCCCCCAGCAGGAGGTGTATGGTTCCCTGTGTGCAAAGAAAACAAGATGGAACAGAGGGTTGGGGCAGCTGAGTAACAAGCCACCCACCATCATAAGCAGGACAAGGGAGCCCCAGTGGGGCCAAGCCCACCAAAAGGGAGGGCTTTTCAGGGCTTCCAGAAGGGAAAGGGGGCCAAAGTGCCAGGAGTCCAGAGTGATCAAGGAGAAATGAACCCTGGGTCAGGAAAGGAAGTCCCATTGAGCGGCTCCCAGAAGTGGAGACCCAACAGTCTCTTCCCTCAACACCAAAGCTCATCTAGTACCTGTTAGACCCTTGACCAGTCTGGGCACTGCCTAAAAGCTAGGCTTCCATTCCCTTGGGGTTGGCACAACCCCCAGTCCAGTCATATGGTTAGAGAGACAGCACTGACCTTACCTGACATTGTGCACGAAAGGCCAGGAAGCGTCTGCAGACCCCACCCACGTGGCCTTGTGGGGAGACTCCGCCACTGTGGGGATAACAGCAAAGGTCTGTTCAGGCCGCAGCCTGTGCTCAGTAAAGGTCTGCCAGGCTCAGCTGGCCCAGCCCCCTGCTTTTACAGAGGCCCACAGAGGGCAGGAGGGGGTGAGCAGCAAAGGCAGAATTCAAACCTAGGCCTTGTGAACCTCAAATCAGCGCCCCTGCCTGTCTCTCTCTCCACACAGCCTTGGCTGAGAGCAGCGCCCCCTGCCCTGCACTGTCTCTCCAGGGAGAAAAGCACCCAGGCCTGAGGTCAGCAGGATCATGTTTCCTACAAACCACCAGCCTAATTCCTCAGGCCAATTCAGCTTTGTGAGTCTGAATCCCACTGACATTACAATGTACAGAAAAGTCCTCAGGCTCTGCTCTTCCTGGCATCACAGGGTTACAGGCCTGGAGCTGAAAGGACCCCGAGGGCTCGGCTGTCATCTATGCCAACCTTCATGAGGAAACTGAGGCCCACAGAGGCAAGACCCTGCATCAGCCACAAAGACTGGCTGGGTGATGTAGCTTCTTAGCACATCACCCCTGGCCTCTCCTGCTGCCTGGGTGCCATGGGGAGTGTGATGACCTCTCAGGGTTTATGTCCCATTCCCAGAGCTGTGACTTCCATGTAAATGGAAGGAACCTGACCCCCATTGAATTCATGGCAAAATGCAGCTCCTCCCCTGCTCTACGAAGGTGGGGGACCACACGTTCGGCGCCGCATGTGCATCAGGTTCTGGTTGGTTTGCTGACCTGCCTTTTCCCCTCATTCTAAATCTGTTATGCGCTTGTTGGTAGGGCAGAGGTGAGGGCGGCATCCGGAAATGCTTTACAACAAAATGAAACTATCCAGTTCCAAGATACCAACTGATCCAAAGATCACTATAACACTATAAAGAAGCAATGAGAAAAGCCCTGGGGATTCAGGGGCACAGAAGGGAAAGCCTGGCATGGAATGGGTAGAAGATGGTTGGAAGAAAGGGAGACTTGTTGAATTGTTTTGTCAGGAGGGAGCAGGGAAGCACCCAGCTGCAAAGTCAAAAGGCACCAGTTCCAATCTAAAGAAAAGAAAATGTCCACAGGAGGAGACAAGCAGAGGTCAAGCAGAGGTCTTGGAGCCAGGAAATCCTCTGGCTGGGAAGGCCAGGGCCAGCTGCCATCCCTAGCTCCTCCTGCTCCTCACTGGCTAACTGGCCAGGAGAGAGATTCACACTCACATCCCACAGGCCTAGGGCCTCAGGAGAGACTGGGCAAAAGTGTGGAGGAGGATGAGGCCTATCCATGTGGGGGCCCTGCCTCTTGGACCCCAAGCCAGCAAGTAGGGCCTGTGGCATTTTAAACCTTTCCTTTCTAGTTTGGAATCCCTCAATTGTAGCCTGGCAGGGACTTCCCTTAAAGTACTGTGGACATCAAGTGCCAAGGAAGGGGAGATCCTGGCCCCCTGAAGTGACACCAAGTCCTGCTAGCCCCAAAAGCACCTCGATTTTGTCATTTGTAGCATTAGACCGACTACTTCAAACCGGAGAAGACCTGGGAGAAAATGAACTCCAGTTCCTAGATTTTAAAGGTGAGGAAATGGAGGCCCAGAAAGGGTCACTGTTATGAAGGCAGAAGTAGAAGAGCAGGTATTTATTACCTGAATGACCATGGGCAAGTCCCTTGTTCTCCCCAACTTCAGCTCCCTCATCTGTAGAATGGGGGAAGGGATGAAATGGCCCAAGGGTCTGGAAGTGGTACTCTGTAGGCCATCCTGATGGCAGGCAGAGCTCTTGGGGTCTCCCACTGTCCTCTCCTAATATCTAAGTGGATCCTTTAGGCTTCCCTGGATCACAAGCTCTAGGTAGAGATACTAAAGTCTGGTAGCAGCTCTTTGGAACAGGCCCATTTCTTCCCCCGAATCAGAATGACCTGTTCAACAGCTTCTGTCATCTACTGCCCCAGACCCATATGGACATTTGGTGAGGAGGCAGGTTAGGCAAAATACCCACTTTGAACTTGCCCTCAAAAAGCCAGCCCAACCCACCCACATCCATCGGACCAAAGGAAGCCTGCCCCACCCCCAGTCTGTGCCAGGCCCCATTTACAACAAAAGGTGACCCCCACTTCCAAGAGAGGCTTTTGTGGTAATGTTGGGGGTTGGATTGGGCTGTTTTTTCTCAACTTAAATGTGTTTATCAGTATTGTCAGGACCTAATTCACTTTTGATAGGGATGAAAAGGGAAGAAAAGTCTAGAATCCTAATGGAGTTCCCCAAACATGGCAGCCAAAGAGCCCTGTAGTTGCATAAAAACCATATCTGATAAAGGAACCGTCAATAAGTCCATGGAGCTATGTACTTCCTGGATCAAAAGGAAACCTTTCTATAGTGCCTACTGTGCACCTACACTGCACAGATATACACGATGATGAGAAACAGACCGGCCCCATCCTTGGGCTCCCCCTTGTGACAGCCCCCATCTGGGGCTGGCTCCTCTCCTTTGTCCATCCTTCAGTCCAACGGTGGTTATTAATCATTGCAGTCATGCTGTTGCCTTGTGCCTTCTAACACTGCTAGCTCTCCCAGGTTGGTGGAGCAATTTCCCAGGGCAGACAGCAGCACGGTATTCAGCATACAGCAATTAACTTGTATTCAAGTCCTCCCCCAAACATTTCCCCCACAGAGACCACAGGGTCTTATGGGATGTTTGTTTGTCAAGACATAAGCAACAAGCAACCGTACTTCCTTCAACATACCACTGATCTGGAGTTAGTGCAACAGATTTCAGACCCACAAGGGATATCAGAAACCATCCAGCTCCATCCATTCCTTCGTTCCTCCTTCAACTAGGGCACTGTCCAGGCCACTACCGATAGATGGTTTTAGTAGCACCTCAGCAGACAAGAGGCCGAGGTAGACTGGGCCTGGTTGGAGAGGAAGGCAGCCAGCCAGCCTGGTCGCTGACTCTGGGTAACCCTGGGGGTCTGGAGTCATAGAACTGCTAAGAGTCCATATGGGGCCCTGCATGCTTTCCTAGAAGCAGGCCCCTCTCTCCTCTCCTGCACGTGACTGGCTGTCAGGCCACTCTGTGTCCCTTACAGCAAACAGACATCAGACAGGAGCGGCTGAACTGGGAAGGCAGGTTTTTCCTGCTTCTAGGGAAACTTTCCTCCATGTTGCTGTCAGAGCTGGTGGAGGCTACTGTAGGCCCTTGTGAGGGGCTCCACGGAGAAGCAAGGACTTGGTCCCATGAGAGGAGAAGAGCCTCCACCCTGACCCTCCCTGGGGTTTGCATCTTTGGGGGCCTGAAAGACAATCAACTTCTGGGCCTGCTCTCTCCTGAACTTAAGACCTACTGGTGTGGATGTGTGTGGATGGTCTGGCACTAGAGAAAATTTGTCCATTTTCTTCCTTTTCCACTTCCAGTTTGGGGGTAAAATCCAATTCAGGGTTGCCTGGACCCTCCTTCACTCACTGCTGCACAGCCATGTCCTTTCTCACAGATCTCACAAAACATCTCCATTTTCAACTCTTAATTGACTTACATGGCTTACTTTTTATTATCTGTGTACAACTCTTATTCCCATATTTACCCTAAATTTTTCATTTGCTGGATCACACTGTGCTGTCTTCTGCCTTCCAGGGGGTTCACCCAAGTGGTTTTCTATGGAGAGCACACAGAGACTTGCCAAGAGGGGGAAGCAATGATGACAAGCTGGACTGTCAGGGGTGCAAAGCCAAGAAGAGGCTATGAAGCATCAGGCTGAGGCTGCCTTCTGGTTGGCAGAAGGACTGAGTTCTGCCACATGTGGCTTCCCTGAGTGTTGGATGGTAAGAAAGCTTGCAGGAAGGGCTCATTGTGGAGAAATGCGAAGGGAAGAACATCTGCTACTTTGAAATGGAAACACAGTGTTTTAAAAAATGGTCACCATTTGGGGTCTGACAGAGCATCAGATGAGAGAGTTAAAGACCTTCTGTGGCATCTCTGAGAACTTGTGCCCAAGTTAAACCTGGAAACCAACTTCCCAGCCTGACCTGATGCTGGAGTTAACACTTCCCACAGCTGGGATTCAATTTTACACACCACCTTGGGAACCAAAGACAGAAACCCCATGTGCGAATGTATTAGAAAACTCTCCTGAAAACTGTGACTGGGGTGACTGAGGGGTCCTCTCCCCCAGGGGAAGCTGATGCTTCCTATCACTACTTGGCAAGGTTGGGGGGGAATATATCTCAGCAACTTCCTAAGCTGCTACAAGGTACATTCAGCTCCCTGAAAAAATAAGGTTTTGTAAATGCTGAAGTAGTCATCAGGAAAGATTGATGCAAGCCTCTGAAGACCTCATACTTCCAAACCAGAGTTGGCCAGAGAGAAGCCCCAAAGTTCCTAGCCTTCTCACCAGGCTGACAACAGGGAGGCTGTTTCCTGCTCTCCTGCATTGAAGTGAAACCCTTATGGACCATCTTCTAGCTGTTCACTGGCCAGGATCACCACAGACACACCCAAAACAAGTGCACCTAAATAGGGCAAGCAGGAAAGCCCAACAATTCACTCAAAAGCAGCTTGTCAGAACACACACAAGCTTTTCAACTGGACTGAATGCCATGGTCACCCACACTCACCTGTGGGGTGAGGTCCTCTGAATGGCATGGACTGCTGGACACTTGTCAGGGAGGTTGTAAAGCGAATTCTTGTCTGGGGAGGCATTTACCAAGCACCTACTATGTGCTAAGCACTTTACAGTTATTCTCTCATTTGATCAATGACCTCTGATGCAATGACCTGTGTTTGAATACTGGCTCTGGGTTGAGGTGCTGGAGCCCAGCTGGTCCTGCAGTCAGGGAGGCCTGTATTCAAAGCTTGCCTCCAACATTTACTTCTCGATGCTTATGCTTTTACCCTAACCCTAAATGCGCTCGATTCTATCAACAATGAGTGCACCAACACCTATGGCACTCTGCTTCCAAGATCTGAAATTCCTTCCCCCTCCTATTTATGCCTGTCTCATTCCTTCCTACCCCCTCTCCATGTTCTCCAACCTCTAGTTGTCGTCCTCCCACAATCCGGTACAGGCCACCCTGCTACTTTCCCTTCCCCAACGGCCTCCTCATCTCCTCCCACACAACCGGGTGGCCGCATTCTCTGTTCTCCACTTGGCCCCCGCCACTGCAAGGCTACCTCCTTATTGTTCCTTAAATAACTCCTACCATATAACCTGATCTAAACATTCCCCTCCAGCTGCACAGAGCACTCACACATCCAGCCAGCCCTCACCTCTCTCCCAGGGCGCCAGGCCTCCATTACTGACGACTCTTGGCCATCTCCATAAAGATGCCTCAGAGACACTTTGACCTTAACGTGTCCAAAACAGAGCCTCTCACTAATCTTCCTGTTCTTTCACCCTTCCTCACTTTCCGGTCCAATCCGTGGCCGGATCTCGTCAGCTCTCCTCTACACCATCCCTTTCGTCCATTCCCTTGTCACTGACATCCTTCCCTCACATGGAGATCACTCAAGTTCAGTCCTCCCCTCACACCTGAACTTTTATAACACTTCTGATTGATACCCCCTGTCCCAAAGCTGTCCTCACAGCTAGGAACCTGGCATTCCCAGGGCACAGGCCTGACCCGAGCACCCCAATTACCTAGAGAAGAAAGTGCAAACTCCTGTCATATGAAGGCCACCCCCCATCAAAGCTAGCTCTTCTCTGACATTTCTCCATTCCAGCTACCCTGCCCTGTGCTTTCCTTGCCTGGTATCTCATCTCATCTAAGTTCCTTTGCAGGGCCTGGAGAACTGCCAGCTCCCATAAAGGCTGTGAGGTCTTTTCTGATTCCCCCACCCCACTTGGGATACGTACTCATGGTGACGTTGTTTCCCCAAACAAAATATAAACTAATGGAGGTCAGGGGTTGTTTTATAAGGTTCTCCCTGCGTGTAGCATGTAGTAGGTGCTTTCAGGATGACTGATTACTGGGCAAATTATAATAGACAACAGACTGCCAGTCTTAAGATATACCAAGAAGGATTTAGGCTTAAAGTCTAAATATTAGAAAAATCCTCCTAGACTCTAAGAAATGTCTCAGAGGCACTGGGACACAGCAGTGAAGGAAGCTAGGTGTCCTCTGAAGATGTGTTTGTTATAATGAGGCTACTAACCCTTGATCACCTGACTAAAGATGAGGCTGAGACCAAGCCAGGCCTAAGGCCAAGTCAAGACCATGGGAGCCCTTCTGTGGTCTGCTCCTGTGGTCTCGCAAGGCAGTGAAAGGAGAGCTGGGGCCGGGGGTGAAGAAATGACCCCCCAGCAATGCGGGCTTTGGAGCAGGGATTCCCAATTCTTTGAGTGCCTTGGACCCCTTTGATAGTAAGGGAAAGTCAGTGGACCCCTTCTTACAGTGATACTTTTAAATTCAGTTAGTGAAAATGAAAATATAATCTTTCCCATACAAACTCACAGACTCCTTGAAATCTGGGTCCCTGGGCTGACCTCAAGTGAAAATGTCCCTTTCTTAGAGTTGTCCAGGGCACTGAGAAAGGCAGTGACTGAGCCAAGGTGACAGAGCTTCAATGTGGAGTCATGTGTAACAATCCAGCCTTCAAGCTCTTCACCCCCTCCTTGCACCTGCTGCTGCTGTCTCTCCTTCCCTAATCCTAAGACCACATTGCTCTATCTCAGTCCACATGATTATTACATTTTAAACCATTTCCTTGCAAAGGCATCAGCAAGCTTGGCTTCTTATTTGAAAGCAACGAACACTACTCCTTTTCTTACTGGAGTGAAACGGGACCCTCTCTAGGGCCGGCGTCCTTCAGGTGGGTCTCCTCGGCCCATCTCCCCAGAAATTCAAATCCACGCAGACATTTATTAAGAAGCTTCTATTTACAAAGTCCTGCAGGAGCTGTGTCCTCTTTCAAATGAAGATGCTTCCTCACTGGGCGACACTCCTGAGCCTGAGCCAGGTGGGCCAGCGAACACTGTACTTGGCTTGGAGAATGCCCTGTTTCCTCCCCCAGGGGAGTAGGCCAAAGCCTTATCCACTGGAGAGGCAGTGCTGCAGCAACGTTTGTCTAAGAACAGGTTTTTGATCTCCACCCTGTCCCAGCCTCCCATCTGCCACTTCCAACATCTGCTCCTCCTCCCACATCCTCAGGGTAGTCTCAGGCTGACGCTGCCCATCCCCTTCCCAGTCAATATTTGCCTTGGGTACAATCCAACAGGGTTCCTTCCAGCAAAGAGCAGGGCCAACTACACAAGGCCAATCAGACTCATGAAACGAGGAAGAGGGAGAGAAGTGATGCCACCCCTTAAATCAGCAACCATGGAGATGGATTTGCCAGTTCCACTGTGAGGGCTCCTGGAGAGCTCTGAAGACCATCCCCACTCTTCCTCATCCATTCAAAGTCCTCCTCCAAGTGAAGTCCCGGTCACCTTCTTGGTTCATACCCAAACACATTCTTCTAACACATGTAGCTGAGGAAGTGGTTATTAGAGATGGACATGAGGCAAATGCATGAACACAGTCTTACCCATTAGATAAAGGGCCTGGTCTGGAACTAAAGCTTGCTAGAGAAAGCAGAAAGGACTCGGTTCGAATATCACCATCAGTTTAGAAGATCTGCTTGACTTGGTTAAAAGGAGGAAAATAATAATCCCAGTTAAAGCCTCTTCCATTCATCCAAGATGCTTGACCACACTATCTCTGGAGGCCTGCGGGCTTCAGGAGGTTTTTGCTTCCAGACTTGTGCCAATCCAAGCTGCCCACTTCACCTTAACACCTCGGAGAGAGCTCCGCTGCCAGGACCCTCCCACTGTTTCGTTGGCTGTCCTGATGGCTGTGGCCAACATTCTGGTCAGGGACTTCTCTAGCTGACTAGCTAGCTCTTTCAGGGAAATGGTGCCTTGTTCTGCCAAAGGGGTGAGAGAAGGGGGAGGAAAGACCTGGGGCCAGTCCTGCTCCTGGCTCCTACTAGCCTGGAGTTAGACTCTCTAAGTTTCCATCTCCTCCTCTGTGGCTGCCCTCCTTGGTTGTTTTGAGGAAAATGCTAAAAAAAAATGCAAGTTCATTAGCCTCATTGGGCAGATGGTTCCCAGTATGAGGCAGACAAGAAAGCTGCTTATATAGGAAGAGGAAAAACCCAGCCAAACAGCAGCAGAGCTCATCTACTAACCTCATGGCCTTTGCTCAGTTCGGTTACTTCGGACGCTGCTGCTACACAGGCTTCTGTCCTTTGGTGTCTGAGACACTCCTCCTCTGGCCAGGCCACCTATCTATATTTTACCTCTTAAAGATTGGGGATTGGTGTCTTGCAAGGCTTGCCGCTGAGCCCTCTTCTCTCTCCATTCCTCTCCCCTAGTCAGGTGATTAACTGGATTTCTATGCAAATGACTTCCAAGATAGACTAAAATACTCTCATCTCTTTTTCCTTTGACATCTCCAGACACTTGTGAGCATTTTACTTTGTTGTGGAACCGTCCAGCCCTCTTGTCCTATCCTAGAAACCTCTATACTCTATGCTAGAGAAGCCTGAGTCACTTCAGCCAAACTTGAGCATCTCCCTGCCTGTGGTAGAAGAGGGAGAAAGCAGTCATGTGCTGAAGAAGAACCCTCTTGGGATACACACATTTAGGGCGATCTCCACTTCACACATTCCATTTGTGCCCAACATGTGGTACAGCCTTCAAGGCTGTATTGGTCTGATCAGCCTTTTACCCATAAGATCTTCTCCTACTAAGAGACTATGGGAGTTGTTTTTGCTTCATTAAAAACTCCAGGTTTGATTAAGGCACAATATACATTCCCCTCCATCTCCTTCCATAGCCTATTCCCATAAAACTACTGATTCACCTGGAGATGGGGTGTTCAGTCCATGATGCATCAGGTCTTCTTATCTCCTTGTGTACTTTCAGAATGAGATCTTTTAAAGGGCCCTTTGTTGTTATTTTGCTGAATGAACAAGTTAGGGGGTAGGGGTTATTAGCCTTCTCTGTCATCAGTTCACTGGTTCTTGATATCCAAACCCCAGAACCAGCTTATATCACTTTATCCCTAGAGCCTAATTCCTATTGTGGGGAGGCCCTGAGGTTGTGGGGAACACACATAGACAGTTTTCTATCTTGCTGGTCACAATGCCTTGTTTAATTTAGGATTCAGCATAGGAATCTGTGTTCTCCTCATCAAGAATTCATTCATTAGACTTTCCAATCCTGTTCCCTTTCTCAGCCTTCACTTTTCTAGGTTTCATAAGAAGGGGCCCCCCACAAGATTTAGACCTGGAAAGGACCTCTTCATCGTTCAGAAGACACGAAGATTCAGAGACTGTGCTCATTTGCCCAAAATCACACAGAACCAAACCATGTGTTCTGACTCTAGGTTCCATGTTCTTGCCATTGAGTGCTTAGCACACTACACACTTTCCAGCCTGTTGTACCCACTAACCCTCAGTGAGACTGGATGCAACCATTTACTGTCTTGGAGGTTACTCAGGAGTCTATGGCAATGAAAACATCCTTGGCATTCTCAGAGATGGAAATGACATAGAATTAGTCCAGATGTTCTAAGAACACCAGAGGCCAGAAACTTGCCCTCGGTCTCTCCTAATACAGTCCTCCATTGGGAGTGTTGGATGGGAGCAGGATGGCTTAAAACTAACATCTGTTTGCTTAGCATGGGCAGTCTCCTGGTCTCACTTTTCTCTCTCTAAACTTGGAGACAACTTTACTCTTTAGCCTGGAGAGTGGTCATCAGTCACCAAGCCCACACTCAAAAGTTCCAGCTGCCTGCACTTCACTCATATGGAACAGTGGTGACGATGCTGCTTCAGCTGATCCCAGATTACTGGTGAAAGGAAAGAGACAGTAAAGGCTGTATGGACTGCCTGAGAAGTGACACTGTCTCTATTATCTCTGCTTCTGGGTAAATGGAAAGATGGATCCCTTTCAACTTCAAAGAACCAGGCAGAGAAAATCACCTTGGCAAGAAAACAGAAGGGAAGACTGTCATGTTCTTCTTCAATGGGATTTCATCTTATGGCTGCTTGTTCTGCCAGTTTGAATAAACCCCTCTTCCTCTTTGGGAATTATTGGAGATGCTGCAGCCCATCTTCTGGCAGTGAGCCCGCGCTGGCTCACTAGATAGATTTTAGACCTAATGTTCTCTCTGCTGATCTGTTGATGTTCCTCAGTACCATTCACTTAACAGAGAAGGATTTGAACTAGATGATGGATTAATCTTGGGCTGCCAATCTAAGTATTTTTAAAAGAAAAGAAAGCACGAAGATAGGACAAAGAAAGAATTTGAAATGAAATGGCTTCCCTTGGGAAAGCAGTGGCTATGGCAAGGTGGCTGTCTTGTTTTCTACTCTCAGGATCTAATTCTAAGGTGGAGGCCAAAAAACTACGAACACACTGCAGGACTAACCTTGAAGGTTAGTAATATGTATGTTCTGTTAGACCCATAAAGAAGGATCAAGGATACCTTCCTGGTAGATGTATAGGAGTATGTGTATGTATTTGTGTGTGTTTAAGGAATTTAAATTACATAAATACATCGGGGTCGGTCAAAATAGAAAGAGGGGAGGGGGAGGAGAAAAAAAGAGGGAGGAAGGAGAGATGGAGGAAAGAGAGGGGGGAGGGAGACAGGGAGAGACAGAGAGGAATTTAAAGTACAACCGTAATGGGGTTAGTCATCACTCAGACCAGTGACAGGAGCTTAGAATAATAAGAAAAATGTTGTTTTGTCTAACATTTCTGGGACTTTCATAAAGCCTGTGATAAAATTATCTTATATCACTTGTTACCAAGAACAGGTTGATCACTTTATAAATAGCACCTATGTATTATAAGGTTGAGACTTAATGAAATGGTGGAACACATCTTGGTTATCAACCCTACTAATTATCAAAAAATCAACAATCCCCACAAAGAACGGAGGAACGCAGAGTTCATTGAAAATTTGAAGCTCTATTTGACTCAACAGTGGGCTCCTTCACTACATCTCATCAGAGTGGGTGTACACTATCTCATTCAAGGGAACCCTGCTCCACGCTCTCCCATAAATCATCACTGAAGGGTACCCAACATGCTGTAGGCTTTTTTCCTTATCTCTTGCCATGGGGCAGCTGTAATGGCACCTCTAAGCTGTCCCCTAGGCATTCTCAGACTTACTGCAGGAGAAGTTCACCTCCCCTTCAGTCATACATCTCTCTCATAACATCCCTGTGCAATTCATTAGTGATTATTGCAGCTGACTTCCAAGTTCCTCTCCACCTTCCTTTTGAATGACTTGAGCCTCTAAGTACTCAGAGATGATGGTATTCTAACCTGCAGCCATGCCATCCCCTGTAAGCGCTCTACTAGCCTGCTACAAACAGCCACAGCAATATCAAGCTTCATTAGAGGTCCCCCTTCCACCCACATGCTTCCTGCTTTCTTGCCAGGACATGGAGGTGATGCTGATTTCTAAGAAGCTCTGGCAAGTCCCACCAAGCGGGAAAGGCTTTGACTACATGTGTGGGGACAAATCATGTCTATTTTTGGACTAGCTGGGCTGTTTATTTTTATTTTCATTTTATTTCCTCCCTATTTTTTTCTCTGCCCCACTTCCACAACTGAACAAAATCTCATTCTGTTCCCTGAGTCCACTGCCTCTCTGTGAGGAATTGGTTCACTGCCACTTCTCTGGGATCCTGGTTGGTCATTGCAGCGATCAGGGTTAAGTCTCTCACTGTCGTTTATCTTGTCAAATTGTTATTCTATTAGAAGTTCTCCTGGTTCTGCATCAGTTCACACAAGTCTTCCAGTTTTTTCCCAAACTGTCCCTTTCTTCATTTCTTATGGCATAATAACATTCTATTAAATTCATAGACCATAATTTGTTGAGCCCCAGTTGATGGCCACCTTCCCTAGTTTCAAGTTCTTTGCTACTCTGGAAAGAGGTGTTGGATTCAGGGTACAGAATGAGAAGAAACTTCGATAAAATGAAAATTAAAAAAAACTCTGCTGGGCTGCCATGAAAGGTGTTTTTGTATAGATGGATCCTTTTCCTCTGTCGTTGGGCTCGAGGCCTAGGAGTGGCAGGTAGGTAGCATAGCTCAGTTTCCAGAGAGGCTCAGCCATGGGCTGACAAAACTGCCATCTTTAGCCACTCTCAGAGACCATTTCCTATGGGGATGCAGACTAAACTGTGAGTTAGTGAAGGAACTCACCAAAGAAACAAGAGATCCTTAAGCATTGAATTGAAAGAAGTGTGATGTCCAAACCGAGGGAAGTGACAGGCCTCCTCTAGTATGCACAATGCACTCCTGCAGCAGTACGGAGAGTTATGGCAGCCAAATTGGAGAAGCCAGAGTACCTGAGATGGAATAGGAAGCCCTGCCAAAGGAGACCCAGAGGAGAGGAGATCCAAGGGGCCTTTGATATCTTCTTAGCTTATTTTGCATTCCACAGGCATTAGATGCCGTGGAAGCTGTCCAGAGGGCAAAATGGGACTAAGGATAGTAGCTGGGGGAGGAACTGCATTTTGTCCTATCATGATTGTCTTACTTCTAAGGTAGCTGGAAGGATTTGTGTAGAGGCTGGATGACTGCTCAGGGACCCAGAATCAGAGCTCAGTGTCAGAGAGGTGACCAACTCCTCCCTACCTCCTTATTTTACAGACAATGGAGCTGAGGCCCAGACAGTTTGAGCCTTTCCCATAGGCTAGAAAGAACAAAGTCAGGATTCGGACTCACATACAGACTCCAAACATAGGCCTCTTTCCACTCGCACACAAGGCTACTTGTCCTCAAGGCTGTAGGATGAATCAACAGTGGACCTGCCTCCATAGATAATGAGTTCCTTCTAAATGAGAAATTCTGGACTTCTGGCATCTCAGGCAAGTCACTAATTTCTTCATCTGATCTGTACTGAGGGACACTCATTTTCCTCATTCATAGTTTAGGGACACTGTAATGGCTATAAATGAATTATGTTCTTTTGACACTGTATCATTCATTCATTTCATGACATTTACTATATTTAACTATATAGTAGAATAACATTTATTGACCATCACATACACACAGACACACACAATATTACAGATGCTAAGATTATTTTTTTCAAGGTGAATTCGCTGCCTGACTTGCCAACAGAACTTGTACTCTTTGGATAAGAGGCAACATGATGGAGGGAACATACCCTTGACCAATCTATACATTGTGCTTCTGTCAATCCTACTAATTAAGGAAAAATAAAATCAGTTGCAGAAATAATGAAAGAAAGCCATGTACGGACAGTTGAGTGGCTTACACGTGAACGTGTGTAAGAACAATATCCGGTGATTTCATTTGTTGCAGGGTCCATGAGAGCCCAAAAAAGCGATTATGTCCTAAAGAGAGTTGGGAGCTTCAGAGCCCAGGACCCTCTACTTTTGGTGATCTCATTGGGAATGCAAGATGAAAACTCTTATTATTAATAGGCCAACTACAAACCATGAAAAATCGACGTTAAATGAGCAGGACAGGTCATTTGAAGATACATTATCAAATGTATTGGGTGCTGGGGGGAAAAGCCTCATTCCCTATTCATGGGGAGTTTAAAATCCAATCAGCAAGATAATTATAGGAATTTGGAGAAAGGAGAACACATGACTTGTGTGAGGAAGGCTTAGCAATGTTTGCGTGCTCACAGTATATAATGGCCGAATGGCATTTGGAAAACCTCCCAGTGTTTTCAACAGTCCCAAGGAGCTCCAGTTCCTGGCCTTGCTGTCACCATTTAATGCTAATATTGTCTCAGAGGTGTTGTGTTGTTGGCAAATCCTGACCCACAGAAGGATCCGTACACCTGGATACACAGGCGGTAAACCTACTCCCAATCCATAAGCATTGACTGAGTGCCTCCCATGTCCCAGGCTACACTGCCTATCATTAAATGACACTATCCAGGAAGTAGAGGCCTGAAAAAAAGACTTGACCAATGAGCCACACCTAGCAGGGAAAGTTCCTTCCAGATGCCCTCCAGCAGGCAGGTGAGATCCTGGAGGGAGTGGGACCAGAATCCACAGGATGAGAAGGCATGGTTGGCCTGATTTCTCAGCCATTTATCTAGTCACTATCTGGCATCCTGATGAATATCTGGCCACTGGACCCAGATGGCTCTGGAGGAGAAAGTGAGGCTGGTGACCTTGCACAGCCCTACCTCCCACCAATCCAAGTCAACTGCAAGTCATGTCATCATTTCCTTGGTCATGGCCCTCTTCAAGGAAGGACAAACACAAGCTTTTTAAGTATCTGAACTCCTCCCCCACACCCAAGACTCCGGCTTTGCTACCTCTGGGTCTACTGGTATACTATTTCCTCCCTTAACTCACTGAATAAAGAGGCGACTTCTTCCTGTAGATCTTCACTCAGTTGGTAAACAAGCATTTATCAAACACCTACTGTGTGCCAGGCAGTGTGCTGAGTACTACGGATACAAAGAAAGGCAAAAGACAGAGCCTGCCCTGGAGGAATTCCCAGTCTAATAGAAGGCAGCATCCCTCAGGGCAGGGACAATTTCATTCAAGTTTTGTGCATCTCCAGCACCCATGGGATGCTTGTGGATAAACAACTATAAGCTAATTGCCCAAACCAACAGCCAGTTAGCTCTCAGCCTTGCTGATGTCAAAGGCTACCGTCCAGTGGACAACTCAGTGAGAATCCTCCCTCTAACACATGTGACTTGTGGTCATTTCTAGTGATGGGAAACCATCCCCTCCCGAGGGCCCCAATTTCACTCTTGGATAGCTTGGATTTTTAGGAAGTGCTTTATTTCAAACCTCAACATTCTGCCACAACTTGTTCTGTCACTTGATCCTAATTCATCTTGTGTAGGGTGCTCTCCAAGGCTCTTCTATTTCAGCATCTTTGTTGGCAACTGCCCAGGGCTTCCATTATTACATACAGAGAAGTAGAAAGAGCCTTGGCTCTGGGCCCCAGAGGATCTGGGTTTGAATGCCAGCTCTGTTGTGTGCCACCAAGTCACTAAACTCCCTGGTCCTCAGTTTCCTTATTTGTAAAAGAAGGAGGTTGGATCCTCAGGCCCCTCCCAGGTGTGAATTTATGATGCCATGGTCTTCATATGACACCAAAGTCCATAGAAATGCTCCTGACCTCTTCTCTGAATTTCAGTCTTTCATTTCTACCACTTGAACTTTCTTCCACCTGGAGGCTTCAAGTCAAACCCGAGGCCTGCAAAACTTCCAAGTGGGGAGCCAGATTAACATGGAATCAGGAAATGTTCAACAAAACTAAAATACAACATAGATAATGGGAACTTGTGGTTTTCTCAGTCAACATGCAACCTACAGGGATCTGACACCTCTGCTCAATGCAGCATAAAAACCTGCCCCTTTCAATTTGCCTCTGTATAAGTCATCCTTGTTCTCTCCATCACCATGGCTGGAAACTTCAACCATCTGTTCCTTCATCTTCAGTCCCACCCACCCCATCCAATCCTATGGCAGGTCCCATCAATTCTGCCTCTGAAATCTAGTGTCTTTTCCATTGATGCTAACATACTGCCCTAGACCCATTAGTCTAGGGGGAGGAGCTGGCAGGTTCTCTGCTCCCTGTGGCCACTTCCAGACTCTCCCACTACTTCTATCATTTAGTAACCTCTGTTCCTCTGAAATTCATTTTAACCCATATCTACCATCCAATCAAAATTCTGGGAGCTATTGTTGCTAACTCTTCTTTCCTCTCTGAGTTCATGACCTGCCCCATAGATCCCATGACTGACCCTAGCTCCTGTCGTCAGTGGCTTTCTATCTTCTCTAGGATCAAATAGAAGACCCTGTTTGGTGTTCAAGTGCATCATAACCTGACTCCCCCCTGCCTTTCCCATCTCCTTATACCTCCCCTTACCTTCCCCCCTCACCTCCATGTTCTTTGGTCCAGTGGCACTGGCCTCCTGACACAAGACTCTCCATCTCCCAGCTCTGGGCACTTTCACTGGTTGTCCCCCATTCCTGGAATGCTCTCTCCTCATCTCCTGGGTTCCTTCAAGTCCTAGTAAAATCCCACTTTCTATAAGAAGTCTTTTCCAATCTAGGGCTCTCTACTGATAATCATCCATTTCTCTTGTCTTCTTTGTATATATAGGTCTGCAGGTTAACTTTCCCATGAGGCTGTGGACTCCCTGAGAACAGGAACTGTGCAACCCTACTCTGTCCCCCAACATGTGGCACCTCTCCCCTGAAGCAGCAGGTTCTAAGTGGTCATCCCTCCTCCAGCCTTCACAACACGGCCAAAGTCATCTCTTTCATTGACAAGTCTGGTCACCACCCTCACAAAGGGTGAGGGGCTCCTCATTATCTATACAATCAAACCTCCTTTTCCAAACATATTTCATACTGCCTTCTGCTTGATTCCAGTCAGCCATTTCCTGGTCTCCTCTTGTCCTCCTGGGCTATCACCCATCTCCAGGGCAGCTCCTTTCCCATGAACAAATTCCCATCCAAGAGCTGTCCAGCCCCAGGGATTCCCCCACCCGCATCTCTAAATATCTGACCTCTCCTAAACACTTTCCTCATTCTAATGTATCTTGTCTGTGTATACATCTCATTCCTACCCCTTCCTCTCCTCTCCCAATATTGTAAGCTCCTTATTTTTTTGCCTCTGGATACCAGAGCCTGGCATGGGGATGGTGTCCAATAACTCTGCTGCCTGATGAGGCCAAACCACTCCACGGCACCCTCACTTTCTCATCTGGCCCAGATCTCCCAAAGTCCAAAAGACACAATTCCAGTGGAAACAATCTATTTCTTCATGACTTCCTATCCTTAGCGCTCTTCTGCCTCCCTGGGACAATCTGGGTGACCTCATGAGTGGTTGCTATGGAAAATTCCCAAGCACAGCCTCAGATGTGATTATGAGATGAAACAAAGAGATCAGATGTTTAATTCTCAAGTTACAATAACAAAGATCCTCAATCAAAATTCTTGTTGGAAACAAAAAAAAAACCACCCCAAAAAACAAAGAAAAATAGATAATGCCAACAGACAAACCTGTTTTTAAAATTTCTTTCCAAGCTGAGGGTGCTGCTGGCAACTCTTACATTCACAGAAAAAGCAGTCTATTCCCCAATTTAAAAAACCCATTTCTTTAGAATTTCACTTCTATTTTAAATTCTGTCCTAGGAAGAACCACCCTACTCCTTCTGAACTTGCTTCTGAACAGGCAGAGGCCTCTAATGTAAAAGATCATCGTGCTCCTCTACATTCAACCGTTAATGAATGTTCTTTCCTAACGTCTGGTTTGGGATCATGTTTACCTGGTCCTCACTCACTGCTTGCTCAGGTCTCAAACAGAATGAAAACAGGTCTGATTCTTCATCTGCCCTCCCCCTGTCACAGAGGCTTGTCTACAGGTTGAGAGGGTCATTAGTGATAAAAGGCTGCCTTCATTTAGGGCTATTAACAGAGCAGAAAAGGAATTATAGCCTATCTCTAGAGAACTGTAAGAAATATAAGAAGCAAAGAAAATATCAATGGGTCATTTAGAAAGAAATGAAAAAATACAAAGAAAACAAGAAAGAGGGAATATGGATGCCCCTATAGATTCCATAAGAAAATGAATCAGAATTTAGTTTTTGTGATTCACTGGTCAGAGGAAGGAATACGAATTTTCTAAGGAAGAGAAGGCCATAAATATTATTCTGTGACATCTATAAATTTCCCCTCCTAAGGAACAGGTTTTCCCATTTAATTTAATCCAACACATCACACACCTTTATAGGCCAGACTCCGTAACTGTTCTGTTATGAAAGGGAAAACTTTCTAAACTTAATTTAAAAATAAGACATAGGTGCATTCCTCAAGCTTCGGCACAGAAAAGTTTAAAAGGCCCAAAGCTTCCATTCCTCGCCAAACTTAAAAAAGCATCCTGCCAAAATTCATCATCACAGACAATCAAGTTGAGATAAGGCCTGGCTTCCCTGGGCCAGCACCGACGAGGCAACAATGTAGTCGTTCAGTCTGATTCTTTGGGATATACTTTGTGGTTTTCTTGGCAGAGTTTTGGCCTCTATCTACCTCACCACCGAGTTGCCCTTGAGGCACAGCACAGGTGGGTGAGAAGGGGGCAGTGGGTGCCCTGAAAACAGGAACCCAGGCACCGGGAGAAGCACCAGGCAGACCGAGGGGCTCTTTTTTCAAGGGCAAAAGCCACCGTCATTGCCCCGATCTGCGCCCGGCCTCCTCTGAGGGCTCCCGCTCTCTATTCTCCCCCTGTCTCGTTTCCCCAGGCTCCATCCCGGGGGCTCTTCACTTTGGGAGGGTCCTGGGCCCCCCTGCTGGTCCTGCATCAAGTGGAAACACAGTGCTGCAAAGGAGACCAAAGGTTGGTGACTTTTCCCCATGGAAGTCTGCGGACCCCCCTGGAAACTCCCTGGACACGGGCGCGGGGGGCTGCTGTGGGCAGACCAGAGGTCCACCTGGTACACAGCAGGCGCTTAATAAATGCTTGCTGTTGGTCTCTCTGCCCAGACCTTTCGCCCTTGCACACCCAAGCGCACTCATTCTCCTTCCTGGAGTGGACAGCTCAGTCCACACCCAGCTGTGCACACGCACTCACACTCGCCACCCTGGGAGTGACCCTTTCACACCCAAGCGCACAAGCAGCCAAGTCACGCCCAGGGGCGCGCCCGCGCCCCTGCCCGCCCCACACACCCGGGCCCACCGTCCCTGTGCCACGCACACGCGCGTTCACACTGCCCCCGAGCCACGCACACGCGCGCTCACACTGCCCCCGAGCCACGCACACGCGCGCTCACACTGCCCCCGAGCCACGCACACGCGCGCTCACACTGCCCCCGTGCCACGCACACTCGCCCACGGGCACATTCACTGTCCGGCGGGATCGCCGCCCCCGTGCCGCGCACACAAACACGCACAACACTAACACGCACTCTGTCGACTTCCCCACGTACCTGGGGCCAGGCCCGGGGCCCCTGCGGATCTTGTCCCTCCGGCTGTCAGTCCCGGCTTCACTCCCTCAGTCCCTCAGTCCGTCCCTCCGTCAAGCCAGCCTCCGCCGCGTAGCCAGCCCCTCAGCTCCCAGCCCGTCAGCGCTCCGCTGGGGACCTCAGTGCGCACGCGCGGGAAAGAAGGCGGAGCGGAGGTGTGCAAGGGGTGGGGTCGCGAGGCATTCTGGGGGCTGTAGTTCTCCCTTCTCTTCCTTGCTCGCGGGCGCCGCCTGCAGGCTAGCAAGCGGCACTGCAGGCCGCTGGAGGCGGGCTCTTCCTGGCACCCCTCCCCGCCGGCCTCATTTAAAGAGCTCTGGCCTCTCTGAGTGTGGCAGACACTCTCTGGTCTCGGGGGCCGGGACAACCCTGTCTTTCGGGCAGACCTTCCCCCACGCACGCACGCTCAGTGGATGCTCGCTGCTGTGCGGGGCGGGTAAGGACAGGACCCAGCCTCGAAAGAGGGTTCCCCGGGCATGGGGGGGTAGCGGGGCCGCCCACCTTCCCTAGCCTGGTGACGTCATTCAGCCTCTCTGGCAGCGCCCCGCCCCCCCAGCCCTCTCTCCGCAGGCTCCAAGGCCAGGCATCCGCCCTTGGTCCTTCCCCTACTGCCAGAGCCCATCGCCCGCCCTCCCTGGCTCGGGTCCCGCCCCAGCCCGACCCTGGAGGGCCCCCAAACTTGGCAGCGAATGGAGCCGGAGCGCTGGGCCGGGCACAGGAGAATGACCTGGGCAGGCAGCGGCACACTGTGGGGTAGGGGGGGCATTCGTGGGCCACTGTGCAAGTCCGGAGCAGGGAGACCCACGGAAAACTGTTCCAAGAGATGTGGCCGAGCCTCATTCCTCCAGGTCCTGAAGGCAGGAGAGCCAGGTGGATCGTGGCCCCCCATCCTGCTGGGCCAGTGACTGGCCTTGGGTCCTGGGGCAGGGCTCAGCCTCCTAAGGCTGACTAAGCACCTGCTATGTGCCAGGCACTGGGCTAAGGCTCCCCCAAGGGGCTCACCATCTAACGCACACATACAAGCAGGCTGTATGAGGGATGGGGGATAGTCTGGAGATGGAGGCGAGGAGGTTGGTGTCACTGTGTTGGAGAGCAAGGTCTGAGAAGACCAAGGAAGGAGGGGGCAGGTCATGACGAGCTTTGGATGCCAAACAGCATTTTGTATTTGATCCCTGTGGTAAGAGGGAGTCATTGGAGTTTCTTGAGGAGGATGGGAGATGTAATCAGACCCACCCTTTAGGAAAATCCCTCTGATGGCTAAATGGGGAGAGACTTGGGGCAGACAGACCCCCACCCCCCTGCCCCAAGATTATTACTACAACGGCCCAGGTATGAAAGGCTCCGGTGCCTGCACTCGAGTAGGTGCAGTGTCCCAAGAAGGGGATGTATCGAGGAGATGTTTCCAAGTTGCTCTTGGCACCGTACTAGATAATGAAGGTGAAAGGCATCTGGGATGACTCCAAGGGTGGGAGCCAGAAGGCCTGCCTTCTGTAGAAGGTCTGCCCTCTACAGAAGGCAGGAGGATTTGGGGGAAAAGAATGAGTTCTGGTTTGGACACGTTGAGGTTGGCATGTTGACATTTGGAGATGAGAGTCAAGGTCAATGGAGAAGTTAGTGCAGGATGAGCGATGGGAAAATGGTCAGCATACAGAAGGTCATTCAATCCACTGGGATTTAATGAGAGCTGGGGATATCATCAAGGGAAGCAGTATAAAGGGAGAAGAGAGAGAACCCCAGGATAAGACCCTGGGGGATATCTGCCTGATCCCAGGAGGGGTCAGAGAGGAAGGAAGAGAATCAGGGTGGGGGTGGGAGGACGTCCAGATAACCTAGAGACGGGAGAGTATAGAGGACAGCGTAGAATGAGGAGGCAGATTCCAAGTGAAGCCGTTTCTACAAAGCTGCCAGTTTTTCCAAAGACACAACTTTGACTGCAGCCTCATCCTCTACTTGCCTCTCCTAGCCCTCAAAAATCTTCTATGGCTCCCTGTTGACTCCAGGGTCAAAACCAAACTGCAAGCTTAATGCAGAGTCCTTTGTAATCTGCTTCCAGTCTGATACTTCTATTATGCTTTCCTTCATGCAGTGGGGAGGAGGGGAAAGAGGAGAGAAGGGAGGAAGGGCAACTGTCAATTTTGTTGTGGAGTCCAAATGGCAGAGCTGCTTCCACTGCACTACTGAGATGGACAGGCTTGCACATGGCTGGCAACGTCACCAGGCCCACCCACTACACAAGCAGGTCAGCATGAGGGGAAGCAAATCTGGGAACTGCTCTGGGGGGGAGGGGCAGATTCTTCCATTACCCCCCCTACCCTCCATGCCTCATAAGGATGTGCAGCCCATGTCCACCTCTGGCTAGTGGAATCCCTCCCTAGGTCCCATCTAGGCTCCACATAAGCAAGCCTCTCCTCCAAGAGGAGACCTGACCACTATCCTGGTGCCCCCACTTTTTGTTTTTATTTGAATATCAATTATTCCCCTCCAGTATAATGTACTTCAGCCCCCAGTATAATGTACTTCAGCCCCCAATGTGATCCTAAAACCTCTGGGCCCTGCCCCTCTGATTCCCCCCAGCACTTCTGGGCCCTGCCCCTCTGATTCTCACCCCACCCCTTGGGCTGCTAACCTGGTAAACAGCAGGTGATTAAAAAACGCTTACTGACGGAATGAACAAACGATGAGAATCGGTAACATTTATTGAACACATCAGAGCTGGGATGGAGAAGAATATCTTCTCCCCAGTTTTTTTTCCAAAAGGCCTGAAAGCCCATCAGCCTCCCTACAGCCTCTGGACTAGACTCCCCAGGGCACTCCTTCACACCTTTTTCACCTCTAAAGGCTCAGCTCCACCTTCACATCCATCTGACTTTCGTAAGGCTTCAGGAGAGGCCGAACCTCTTCCTTCAAGAATCTGCCCACCTGTCCAAACAGGGGAAGGGAGGGAGAAGGGAAGGCATTAGGCCCAGACAGATCCACCATCAGGGATGCTGGGGTTGGTGTGCATACCTGGGATCTCTTCTGCAAAGGCACCCCCAACTGGGCCTCACACAAAGGGAGCCAGTTCACTAGGGCCAGGGGTCACTTGGCATAAACCCCAGGCACACACATGTGCCCCCACTCTTGATCTGAAGTGTCTGTGGGGTTGTTTGGCCCAGGCTTCTGGGGAAAATGGCCAACTGCTACTTTTCTAATCAGGGTATTTATTTCATTAAATGCCTTTACTGGGAAAAATAAAAAACAAAACAACTCCCAAGCCCTAGCACAGCTATCACCCATCAGCAGTTCATTGGCAGGCCAGCAGATGAGGCTGGTCATCCCGCCCCAGGAGATCCTCTATGCCATCGAGGGAAAGAAAGCCCACCCTACCAAAGATGCGGGCATCACCTGCTGAGCAGCACGGCCAGTGAAAGAGGAAGGATCCAGCAAACGCTCCAGCTGGGCGTGAATGGGGCTGAAGTAGGCGTCAGCCTGAATCCGGGCAATGAGGTCATTATCGCCTCCTTCCTGCTTCACCACGGCAGCCGCTTCCTGTGACAGCACCCTGATTCTCTCATGGCAATCCTGGGAGCACAAAGACCAATGTGGGTGGGATGGTGGAGGGGGCAGACAGTGCACTGGGTCAGCTGGCTAGCCTGGGGCTCAGGTTCTCACCCTGCTCCAAGGCCTTCTCCTGCCACCCTTCAGGCAGGCTTCTCCTACTCCCCTGACAATTCACTCAGTCCCCATCTCAGAAGAAACAACCTCACTGTCCCCCAATGCCTGTCCTTATGGCACACTAATACTTGTGCCTGGATGGCCCTGTGAACCTTGAACAGGTGTCTCCATATAAATTGGGCTTCCCAAGAAGCCCTGCTAAGCTGAAGTAGGTGCAGGGGCTGAATGTCGTCCCTTGACCTCATGGAAGAACGGCTTCCTTCCTCTTATCTCTGGATGCTGGGCCCAGAGGTGCTAAGGGGCTTCACCTATTGGAGCTACACACCTGGCGGTTTCCTCCAGCCTTCACCATTGCCACGATGATGTTCTCTGTAGCCATGAAAGGCAGCTCCTGACGAATGCGGCGCTCAGTGACCTGAGAAAAGAGAAGGAGGCGGTCTCCTGGCTGCTTTCCCAGGCCCTCCTCATGTTGGGCACAGTTCATAGCCTCTGTATCTCTCCAGCCAGGGACAGTCTCAGGGTGTTCGGTGATCACCTCTGTCCATGGGCAGTTACACATACCCCACCTAACCATGAGGGCCCTTCAGGTAGCAGCAGCCCAAAAAAGAGAAACCCGTGTGGGTGCCATCAACCAGGGATGGGCAGAACACAGTGTCAAGCAGAAATAAAAGAGGCAGTCTGAGCCAGAAGGCTAGGAGGCACCGATGCCACCCAGGCCAAGCACCCAAGGATGCAACAAGTCATAAAGGGATGAACATCACAGCAGGACAATGCTGGGGAATGAGTGAGTGACTAGGCTAAGAGAGGGGCTGCAGGCCAGTCAGAGCGCTGCCTTCTCCTTTCTTTGTCAATCCCAGTGACAGGTGGGGAAATGGAGAAGAGGCACCTCTGGAGAGACAAGGGTGTGAACAAAGCTGCTGCAGAAGAAATGTGACAAGCTTCTTTTCCAAGGACTAGACCAAGAAGATCTCCAAGTCAGGGCCAGCAAGGGAAGGCTGAGTTTGGCCTCTAGGCACAGTCAGACTTATGTGAAGTGCTCCTGGGGCGTCCTGGGCCGGGCTGCAGAGCCCTGACTCCCTCATCTCATAAGGGCTGAGGCCTGGAGCTCCAAGCCCTGACCCAATAGTGCCAACAGTGGATGTTCTGCCAGGGTGGGGAGCCCCAAGTGTGGGCACCCCCTGGCTCAGAGGCATGGGGCCTCCCCTACTGAGCCTCTACAGCAAGGATGCCCGACCAGCCTCTGGGAGCCTTTTGGTCCTGGTCTGTGACCCAGATGAGGGGGAATAGCCCTGGGACTTGGTTCTTCTCTCCTCAGCAGGATGCTGCTTGTGGATCCCAGAGGGAGACTTTCCCCTCCTCTCCTCTCTCCTGCCCAACAGCAGGGAAAGAGCTGCCCCCTCCTCAAGATTTCCTGCTCTCATAAGGGTCTCTTACCTTGGGGTACACCACCAGACCCTCAGAAATGTTCTGCAGCGTGTTCAGGATGGTGTCTGCTGTGAGAAAGGCTTCAGCCAAACACAGGCGCCTGTAAGAAAACCACAATCTGTGACCCCTCTCCCTTCTGCTTCTGAGTCCGCAGACCCTTGCTGGAAAGGGTGATGTGGAAACCTGTTGGCACTGTCATCCAGGGTCCGCTCGAGCCACTGCACGGAGGCCGTCTGTAGTGGATCCATGATGAGTGTCATCAGGTGGCGGGCCAGGCTGCAGCAGCGCTCACAGCGCATGGGGTTCCGCTTGTACGGCATCGCGCTGGAACCTATCTCCATGAAGGGGGAGGGAAGAAAGAGACAATCTTCAGGGAGCTGTGGCCTGTTTGGGGCGAGGTCAGGGGTGGCGTGTGGGGGCCCAGCCTTCCCTCAAGTGGACAGAAAAGAGGTGGCCCCCTGAGCTAAGGAGCAGAGGCCGGGGCTGTGAGTTGCATGAGGGAGCAGAGGCCCTGGCTGCTCCCCACCCCATGTGTCTTCTTGACAGAAGAAACAGATGAAAGCAACACTAGATGGCTTCCCCCCTTTCTCCACCATCATGAGCTTCAGTTCATGTGCAGGAGGAAGAGGAGTCATGTCTCGGGGTATCCAGCAGCACCCCAACCTTCCACACGGGGTTGCCGAGATTGAAATGACTTGGTGCAAGCCCCTCTGGGCCCTCCCCACTGGCTTCCACCACAGGATAATGGCATCAGAAAGATCAGAGTGACCAAGGTCAAGATGACATGGCTGGAGATGCTGGCAGCCAGGCCTTTGCTTCAGGACGCCCACATCTCCCAAACCACCTCAGCAGAAAAAGGAGCCAGTGGAGACATAATGGCCCCAGATGGAGGACTTTTCCCTCCAAACCAATGGCCAGGAGGCGCTGAAGAAGATAGCAGGTGGCAGACCATTCCACACCCCAGAGCAGCGGTGCCTGGAGCTCTGGCAACCTCATGCACCCCATGGTGGCACCGACACCAAGAACACTTCAGGAAGAAGCAGGGGCCACAGGGGAGGAGCCACTTCTGCCATACCATGGCAAAGGGAACAGACTAAGGAGGGAGAACAAACATCCCACAGACCACTAGATGCAAACAAGATCGTTTAGCACAATGATCCCCAGGACTCCCTGTACAACCAGAAGGGAAGCAAGAGGTGCTGGGGAGAAGGGCAGGTTTCAGAAGCTTTTGTTCACTTTTGTTTTTTAAAGTAAAAGCTTTGAATGAAATAGCCTGGCAAATAGTGACCCATGGCAGAGAGCTCCCTTCCAAAAAGATGTCTCAGTGAGAGCCTCAGGGATGGAGAAACAGAAAGAAAAGGCCTTCTTAGGAGACCCTGGGCCAGTCACTGTCTGGTCAGCAAAGGGCCCAGA
This sequence comes from Potorous gilbertii, assembly GCA_028658325.1. Lineage (NCBI taxonomy): Eukaryota > Metazoa > Chordata > Mammalia > Diprotodontia > Potoroidae > Potorous > Potorous gilbertii. The sequence goes on along the minus strand of CM053770.1, from coordinate 238,845,299 downwards.
TCTAGCCCCACGCCAGCCTGGTCAAGCTAAGGCTGGCATTCCATACCCTGGCTGAGGAGGAATTTAGATAGGTATCAGAGCAAAGAACTACCTTCCCACCTCTCCAGAGCTTCCCAGAAAAAGAGCCCAGGCCCACATACCTTCACAGGGGTTGCTGACACCTTGGGAACCTTGCTCACATAGTTCTGGGCACTGCTGGCTACCAGAGGCCCCCTTGGATGCCTCATATGTGAAAATGTGAACAGCATGGAGGCCATGTGTCAGCCCCTCCCAGAAAGGAGGCTGCTTCTTGTGAGAAGGACACTACTTGAACTGAGGAAGGACAGCATAGGGTGAGGTACAACATTTCCATCCCATCTGATGGCACCCACTCCTGAAACCTCACAGCATTTCACAGAAAAGTGACTGTTGCTCTCCAGGCCAGGGGCTAAGTTAGGTTATGACCAGTTCGATGGCAAATACAATACATTTTGCAGAAGACACTATAAGGTGTCCTTCAAGTGATGATATAAGGCCCAAGCATGGGCCTCTGGGTAACTGACAGGGAGGGGGCTCCTCAGCAATGGGGAAGGACCACACTGCCTACTCAGACTGTTTCTTAGGCCAGTAGAATCCCTGTTCTGTGCCAGCCACCTGCACCCAGGGACGTCATCATAAGACAAAGTAAGTCCCCCAGAGTTGCCCATGCTCACCAATCTGCTGTTTCTCAAAGGGTTCCTCTAGCTCCTTAAGGTTGGCCAGGAGGCGGATGTCTGTGCAAATCTGAAGGGAAAGAAAGGGAGCAGAATGGATGTCTGTGCAAATCTGAAGGGAAAGAAAGGGAGCAGAATGCAACCCAGCCATCTCAAGGTCCCAACCCTCCCTGAGTGCTGTGCTCCCATCGTGCTGGGCCCATGGGGTGAAGCTTGGGCAGACAAGGGCAGCCAGTGCCCCACCAGGATGGGCCCTCAGCTCCCCTGGTCCTTTACGCTCTTTTGAGATACCTGGTAGGGGAAGGGAGCCACAATGGCCTGAATGAATCCCTGCCCTCTGTGTGTAGTGGCAGCTCCACTCCTCACTAACTGACCTGGCCTACTCACTTAAACCTTTCTCAGTCTCAGTTTCTTTATCTGTAAAAGGGGCAGATTGGTCTAGGTGGCCTCCAGCCCCTTCCAGCTCAAAATCTGTCTGGTTCGGTTCTGAGGCAGTGACAAAAGCAGGGTCACCTAGTGCCAGGTGAGACCACACCATCAATACCACCCCTCCTTCAGAGATGGCACAGTGGACCCTGGGTCCCTGAGGATGAGGTCCCAAAGGATCCCATTAGTACAGAGAGCCAGTCTCAAGGTTCAAATCCTGCCTAACACATGGCTGTAAGCAGGCCAGACATGACAGGAAAGAAGGGGCTTCCTCATCTGGGAATTTGGACCAGGAAAAAACAGAGACATCTGTTCAGAAAACTGAATGCCTGGGAAACGTGCACACTGTCTGCCTCTCTGCTGCCCCATGCTGGGTGGCGGGGTGGGGCTGGCCTGGTGGGCATGACAGGTTTGAAAGGGCTGAGGGGGAGCCAGGTGAGCACTGGGAAATAAGTCAGAGGGAACCAGAGGGACCACAACAGAAGGGCCCAAGATAGCATCTCCCCGCCAGAGTCTCCATGCGATGCTGCTGACAATGGTGGATTTTTTCTCTGTGTTGCTAATTCACTGAATTTTTCTTTTTTAAAAATGTTTTGTTATAAGGGATGAATCTTGGGTAGGGGAGCAGAAGAGGTAGAAAAATTTAGTGATACAAAAACAAAATACTTTTAAAAAAGAGACATATGAGAAAGTCAGTGCAATGGTGCTTGGCCAGATGGGAGCCATGGAGCCCACCTGCCCCACCATGCTGAGTATTCCTTTAGGAAGCTCTGATCCCTAGAAGAAACAACCCTTGGGGTACTGGAGGACTGCCTTTCTAAGACAAGGGCTGAGCCTGGGGTCAGGAGGGTCCACAAGCCCACCCCCAGGCCCCACAGACCTTGTGTACAGATGCTCCCAGACTGGCCAGCACAGACAGCACCTCGATGTCTACTTTCCGCGTATATGTCTGTCCTGTGATGATGAAGGCTCTGCAAAGAAACATGGAAGGCCTCAAGACCAAACCTGGCCACATTCTGGGATCCTGTGGTGCCGAGGTTGTGCCTTGCCCTCCTAATCAGCCCTCAGAAGCCTCCTCCCTTCCCCCCCAGAATGGTGGGCACCACAGGGAAGGGGAGTGCCAGGAGGTGCACAAAGTGCTCCCCACCACAACCAGCATGAAGCACAGTAGATGCTTAATAAACACTCACTGACAGACAGCCCTGTTTTGTGCATCAGTCTCCTCGAAGGCCCAGAAGGTGAAGGTCAAAGTCTAGATTCAGACCCAGGTCTCCTGACCACCCACCCTGGGCTCCATGGCCACATACCAAGGGCCCTCGAGTAAGCGGGATGCAATCTCATTCTCATTTTACAGAGGGAAGCCAAGGAGGATATGAAGTGACCAATCCAAGGTCACAGAGTCGGGCAAACCCTCATTCTTTCTACTATAAGATGTGATGATAAATCTCTGCTCTTCTACCCTGTTAGCTGACATTCAGAATCGGTTTCAAAGGAGGTCTAGTCCAGGGAGCCTCAACTTTTTACTTCCCTGATGTGAAAATGAGATGAGGACAGGAGGTGGTGTACCCAGAGTAGCAGTGCCCCTTTCATTCCCCCGAAGATGCTAGGTAGGGAGTGCTGGCCCCAAACAGTCTGGGCAGATGGGCTTCCCTGCTCCTCTGGGGCTTCTCAGACCTGCTCAGCGGTGTCAGATGATTTGTTGGTGGATGGGGTGTACTCAAGAGCGTCTTTGTATGGAAGCCTTTCTGGGTCATCCACAAGGTCTGCACTGACCTTGGGGCCAATCCACCAGGTGCCAGGAGGAAAGACAGTCTGCCACTCTCACCCACACATACAATCCCTTTTGCTGCTTCCTTCTTTGCAGAATGAAGAAAATGGGACCCAGGGCCAGAGGTAGATAAAGGAGAAAGATTAGGGCCCTTCTTGGGTCCCTGAGGAAGCTCAAACTCCTCCCTCTCCCCTCCCAGACCCAAGGGTCTGGGGTCCGAAGAGGGGAAGTGTCGCGTAGCCAGTATGGACCCAAGACAGGAACCTAGGGCTTCCTGGTTGTGAGGCAGTCTCTGGCCACCACTCCAGGCCACAGTGGGGAGAGACATGGGTACAAATTAGCTTAAACTGCAAAAATCAAAGCCCAGGCAAACCCTCAAGGAGAAAGACAAGCAGGTGGCTTCCCTAAGACCACGCCAGGGGTCCGCAGTGTGCCCTGCCCCAATGACGTATGTCCTACACACCATGTACATACCGCTGAAATCCTGCCTTTTCTGTCACCATCCTGTCAAGTTCTTCTACCTTGGGGGAAAAAAAATAAGAGCTCTCTCATGGCCTCTGGAGTATGCCTGCCACCACACAGGGGCAGGAGTGAGCAGAAGCTGTCAGAGGCAGCTCCCTCTGGACCACAACCTGTTCCCTGGCCCAGGGGCCTCCCCTCTACCTGCACTGGGCAGTGGGCTGGCTCACCTACCTTTTGGTGGTCTCCTTCAAAGAGCTGCAAGAAGCTGGCCTGGGTGCCTGTGGTGCCCTTGACTCCCCGGAAGCGTAGGTCATCTCGGGCCCGTGTTAGGCGCTCCAGGTCCATACACAGATCTTGAATCCATAGACAGCAACGCTTTCCCACTGTAGTCAGCTGGGCAGGCCTGAAGACATTCGAAACACAGTTCAAGATTGTGACACTTGCAAAGTCTAGTACAACAGAGAAACCAGTAGGGAAGAACATGCCAGGCTCACCTACCATTTCCTTTTAACAGGACGACAGGGCTGTTAGAGCCATCAATGAGTCACTCAATGGGCATTTGTAAGCCCTACTATGTATCAAGCACTGCTTCCCCGGGATTGGAGACTTGCCATTGGCCTAGAGGCCCTGGATCTCACCCAGGAATCTGACAGGCTTTCATAAGATGCCTGGGTGAAGGTATTCTTCAGCTCCAGGTATTCATGAACAAGCAGAAGCACAGTGCATCCTGTCTTGTACCCATCTCACTGTAGATGGTTTCCATGGTAGGGCTCTCAGGACCCTGTCCTTATCAATATTCTGATCAATGACGTGGATGAACACATAAATACTAAGATGATCCAATCTACAAATTCAGTTTCCCTGGGTCTCTAGTTCAAGGGGATGACTGTTTTTCAGAATGGCTAGACCAACTCACAGCTCCACCAACGATGCATCGGTGTGCCCATCTTCCCATTGCTCTTCTAGCATGCGCTGTTTCACGTTTTGTCAACTCTGCCATTGGTGAGGTTAAACCCCATGGAATGAATTTCCAGGCAGCTGTTGAAATCCTCTTGAGAACTATCTGTTCATCTGTTTACCACCGATCTATTAGGGAATCTGATTCGATGTATTTGTTTGTTCTTTATAAACTTTGGAATTAGACCCTTATCTGATAAAAAAGCTTCTTCCCAACGGACTATGCTCTCTTAGTCTAATTAATTTTATTTTTGAAAAAGCCTTTCCATTCCATATAATAAAAATGATCTATTACATCTTTTGTAACTGCCCCATCCCTTGTTTAGTTAAGCATTTACCCCGTAAGAAACTTTTACCCCATGAGAAGACTTGTCTGAACTGATGCAGAGGAAGGGAGAAGAACCAGTAGAACAAGGAATACACAGTAACAACAGCACTTTAAAGACCAACAACTGTCAAAGACTTGTAAATTCTGATCAACACAATGCCAGAGGATGCAAGTGGAAACAGGCTGCTCATTTCCTGAGAGAGACACTGGGGGGAGGGGGGTGGACAGTCAGGGCAGGAATGGAGTTATGTATGACTATACATGCTTATAACAGGTTGTTTTTCTTGCTTTCTCAGCTGGGGGAAGGGATGGGAAAGAAGGGAAGAGAGAGAATGAGGATCTAAAAATAAAAGAGATTTAAGTGAAAAAAAAAATCACCCTTACCTGTTGCTGTGAACAGGAAGCTAATGTCTGACTTAGAACCTTTGGTCACCACAATGACCACCCATGATGCCAGAGGCCCTCTGATGGCCCTCCTTGAAGAGAGGTTGCAAACTCAGGGCAGAAGAAGTCTTACCTTCATGGGGATGAGGCGGGAGGCATGGAAAATGGGGGAATCTGTTTTGCTCTACTACGAATGTTGCTTTTCTAACTGGGGTGGGCTGGGTGGAGTGTCAGGAGAGGATGCAGGTTTGAAAAGAAAAGTAACAAATAAGCCTCAAGTCCCAGACTGCTTTCCTAGGTGCTCAGCAGTTCTTATTAAAAGCTGAGTTCTTTACTGAGTCATTTATGATTTGGACTTTATCAGACTCTGGGCTGCTCAATGACGTCTGATTCTTCCTTGGGTGGTTTGTTCCATTGACTGACTTCTCTGGTTTCTCACGAGAACTAAAGGATTCAGGAGGACTCAGGTCAGGGAGTGCCTGCTCCCTCTGCTTGTCCTTCCCTTCATGACTTCCCTCTATGTGAACTTTATGAGTTGTCTAGCTCTGTACAGGATCTCTGTGGCAATCTGATGGGGAGAGCACAGTATCTGCCGTGAATTTTGAGTATGTTCTCTTATCACTGTTATTATTTTGATACAACACAGCCAAGAGCCTGGTCCTCCAATGGTTCCAATTGGGTTTTGTTTCCTCTATGGTGACAGCTCTTAGCCATGAAATCAGATGGGATTTTTCTCAGTCCCTCATTCTTCTTGACCTTCCTGCAGCCCCTGCTCCTGGACACCTCTTCCCCTGCCCCTCAAACCCTTGTCTGTGTGCTCACTTCTTCTCTGTTACCTACCTGGTAAGCTCCCATATTATCTTGATGAAGATGGTACCCTACACCTGGCTGTGTCCCAGACTTCATTTCTCCCCATGAGCACTAACTTCCTATGGGACCTTTCAGACTGGAGGTCTCCTAGATATCTCCAACTCCACCCACCCCAAAGAGAACACATTCATCTACCTCCCAAGCCCATCCCAATTTCCCAAGGGCACCATGATGCTCTCAGTCTCCTAGCCTTACCCTTGACTCATAACTCACTTTCAGGCCACACAGCCTCTCCCAATGCCATACTGGTTTCTCCTGTCTCATTGGTCACACAGCCACCACCAGGCAGCCTGCATCAACTCTCATCTAGACCACTAGATTAGCCTCTAATTTGTCTCCCCTACCTCCAGTCTCTTCCTATTCCAATCCACTCTACAAATAAGCTCTCTAGGGATTCTCCTTAAGCACTTATCGGATCATGGAACTTCCTTTTGCTTCTAGGATAAAATATAAATTCTTCCATTGGGCATTTAAAACCCTGGCCCAGCCTGTCTCTCCAGCCTCATCGTGTTCCCGAAATCTGTGCTTCAGCCAATGGCCTCCTCTCTCAGCACCCTGGAGCTTTAACCACGCTCTCTCCCTTTCCTCAGTTCACAATCAGCTGTTGTTTGTGAGGACCAATGACGTCATGGGGTGATGCGCCAGAAATGGATTTAAGTGAAGCAAGAATAGCGCAAAGCCATCTCTTCTGGGATCACTGAAGTCCACTGATTACTTGGGATGACTGGCAGTGACTCAGGATGCAATGGATGATCATTAGTGTCTTTAATGTCTGACCAAGCTCTAAGTGCTGCTTCAGCCGCCCTCATGTCCCATGGGAACAAACTGTTCTCCTTCAGAGCCCATTCTGGCTCCAGCTTCTTGGAGTCACAGGTGAGAGGTAGGTGACAGGTGGACATCAAAGGTAGATGAGCAGCCCTCACCCCAGAGGTGTTGTCCTCCCTGAACACCCCATATACCTTAGCTTATACTCCACCTTTCACAGGAAGCCTTTCTTGGTCCCAATGGCCACTGCTTTCCAGGGCTAGTGAGCCTAAACCTGTTTCATCGCAGTTGAGCGGAGGCTCTTTGAGAGCAGCAGGGGCTATCCCTAAACCTCCGATTCCATTTCTGTGCCTCTTTATCTTTAGTACCCAGCACAAAGAAGTTCTCCGGTCCTTGGTGACTTCAATGTAAACATGGGAAAAGGCAAGGGAGCAAAGAATATCAGAAAACACGGATCCAGAAGAAGAAAAGGCAGAGACTTGCTGCAGACCGCCCCCAAGCCCCATAGCCATGGTACTTGCTTCAAGGCACCAGATCCAGCAAGTGTGGAACAGCACCACAGCACTGACCCCAAGTCGATTCTGACAACACAGGAAACAAGCCGCTGCTGGTGTAGCAGTACATGTACACTCGCAACACCTACTTATGAGAGCAGAGATGGAAACTGGTAGAAAGCAGAACAAAAATCAAGTACAAAGAAAAGTAGTTTATGACAAAAACAGCTCCAATGCGACCTTTTCAAAAACTCTGAGGCAAAAGCTGAGACAGGGTGATTAAACATCGGTACCCTAACACTTCATTGCCAACAACACATCACCTCATGAAACGCTCACCTCCCCTCAGGGAGGCCAGTGCCATCATTATCCTACATTATGGATGCGAGTTTGCCCAGGGTGACCCTGGGCTAAGTGTCTGAGGAAGGCAGGGGTTCCTGCCTCTAAGTCTGGGGCTCTCTGTGGCCCCGCTTGGCTGCCAGGTCTATGACAGAAACACCTTTGTCAGATCTTACAGAGAAGGCCGATGGGTGGTAGGCCCCATAAAACAGAGGTAGCAAAGGGAAAAGACTAAAAGAAAGCCTGGGAAAGACCCCTAAAAGATCAGCAAGGTCATCCCAAGGGTTCTGCAGGAAGGGTGACCAATAGCAGTGACAGCAGATTTGCAGAGCCTCAGCCATACGCTTTGTTGACCACCACAGGAAATGGGGCTATAAGGAGGGGGAGAGGAGGGAAGGAGACTGAGAATTTGGAACTCAAAATTTGAAAAAATGAATGTTAAAAATTTTTGTTTACATGTAATTAATAAAAAAATTAAAAAAAAAGTGGGCCCATCTCATGTGGAGTCCAATATGGCAGCCTCTGAGGTACTCAGAGGGGCCAAAACGAGGGCCCCGGATGGGAAAAGCAGAAGGATTGGCCAAAGGGCATACAAAGCAGGTGTTTGCGGGAGAGGACACAACTGTGAGGGATTACTGGGGCCACCAGCGATCAGAAGAGGAGGAAAGCACCAAAGATGTGAGAAGAATCTCAGACCTTAATGACACCTCCCTTCCTACAGGGAGCATGAGTGGGAACTCCCAGAGGAGGGAAGTCCTGCTGATGCAGGTTGGCACCTCCTCTACAATGTACAGTCTTATGATTTGGGCTGCTTAGTGACTTAGCCAAGGTCATTCTGTATATGATGTTTATAGGATGCCAACTGTGCACACAGCAGGTCATGCAGTTGCCTGGGAGAGGCAGGGAATCTGTGGTTTGTTTATCCCTTATCTAAACCAAACAACAAACTCACTCTTCTGATTGGGTTGGGTAAACAGAGCCCTAAAGGTTTCTTCTGATAAGGGCAAACTAGGGCAAAAACTAGCATTCTGCCTCACTTCATCATCAGTATCAGGTGAAGGATAAAGGAGGCCACAGTCATGGAGGGAGGGGCTCCATGCACTCCAAGACCATGCCTTGTCCATGTGGAGGCAGTGGTGGTGGCATTTCCTGTCCCTCCATGACTGGTCGTGTCCTGGAAGACGCTACAGCACTGTTCGTGGACATGGGCACCTGACCATGCATGTGAGCATGTGAGCGCCATGAGCGAGATGGCTCTCAGCTTATCAAAAGCTCGTGCCTTGGGAAAATCTGGCATTAAAGCCACTTCCCAGAAACGGGAAGCTCTTTGTCCACAGGCAGCTCAGAAGCAGATGCCAACTTAACTTCTAATTGCAATCAGGAAGCAGGACAACACTGTTGCTTTTCTTTGCTCCAGTCTCGTCATCATGGTGTGCTGAGTGGGCACAGCAGGTGATCAGGTTCCTCATTACACTTTGCCTAATAAGTTTGTGTTCTCTGAGTCCATGCCAAGTCACTGCAGGAGAAGGGATGCCCAGCCCCTGTAGGCTCTTTGCTGAGGACTGAGCCTAGGATGCGGCAATGACTACTCTTCTTGGCTTCAGCCTTTGATTGATCAATTCACGGCAACTCTGGTATCCCAGAAGGGCTATGCCCACTGAAGCCAGGGCAGGCAGCAGGGATGGCTGTCCTATCCTTGGAAGCCTTCCATACCAGGCCCACAGAGGGGTCATCTGGATGGATGGCTCTGGGGGTGACATTCAATCTAAATGTGTTTCTCTTGCATGTCCTCCACTGCTCCTCGCCCTACCCTTGGGACCCAAGCAGATCTTAGTTAACTTCCCAGATCCCGAAGTGAGCTCTCACAAGAATGCAAGTGCCGATGCCTATGGTGCATACAAAGTCCATTTCAGAAATCCCCATCGGAGTCTCACAACAATCCTGGCAGGTAGGTCCTAGAGCCCTCACTGTAACCATTTTTGGGTGAGAATGCTGAGGTTCAAAGAACTTGAAGTGGCTTCAACCCCCCTCAACTCACCCAGGATTTCTTAAGTGCCTACTGTGCGCTCAGTACAGCTGAATTTCAAAGGCTGCTTCAGGGAAATGGGGGTGGGAGTCACTTAAAAGGTCAAAGCCACACAGAGGGGTCAGGTTACTTACTGGAAGTGTGTGAAGCCCAGGGTGGGAAGGTTGGCATGCTCTGTAGCAAAGTCTGCCAGCCGGGAGATCACTCTGGCCAGCTGTGAGAAAGGGTGTCAGGGGAGGGAAGCAAAAGATCAGATACCAGCTGAAAGGTCACTGCTGACTTCACTCCTGCAGCTGCCCACATGGGTTGCCCGTGACTTCAGAGATGACCATGAAGGAGGCCCAGTGGGCGCTCTGGGGCTGGTGCCAGGACAAGAGAGGGAGGGATGGCCTGTCACTGAGCCCAGACTCGTAGCCTCGGCACCACCTGAACCCCACAGTGATGCCTGGAAGGGGCTGATGGACAGGGCACATCCTGTCACAAATGACCTTCCATCCAGTGTTTAGACAGGTGAAATCTGGCATGAAAACCACCCAGACTAGCTTTTTGTGTTAGGGCAGCCCCCTTGTGGAGGCCATGCTTTCGGAAACTTTCACATCAAGGGTGAGGATCCCAGGAGACAAGAGGGTTCTTTGAGGCACAAAATCCTGGGGGGGTCATGGCATTCTGGACAACTCATCGGAGCAGGCATTTCCTCTTCAGAAGTTGAGGAAACCAGACTTTGTGTTGGCCATTCCCAGGGGCAGCCCTCTGTTCCTCCCTCCCTTTGGTCACACCCTCTCCATGAACCCCGAGTCTGTCACCCTTCTCCCCAAAGGCTCTAAGTGGAGAAGCAGATGCCTCTATCTCCTTACCTTTGGCAAGAGCAGATCAAAAGCCCTTTGGAGAGTAATCAGGTCCTGCCAGTGAGAGCACATGGAAAGCCACAGGTCAGGAGAGCAGGCGTGCGGGCACCCACCAAAGTCAGCAGCAGCTCTGCTCCCTAATCTGGGGAGGGGAACGAACACTGGGCCGGAAGGGGACGGACCTCACCCCTCCCTTTTTACTTCAATTCGCAAGACTCTTAGAACTGGGGAGACTACGTGGAGGATGGACACAGACGCTGGGGACACTCAGAAGAACAAGGATGGACAGAAACCACAGCCAGTCCCGGGCCAGGAGACCCTGCCAGGAGAGGAAAGGGGGCACCCTCGATGATACAGGGTGCCAGACGCAGAACTCTTACGGTTGGCTCTGCTGACATCACCCAAGAGGACTCATGGGGAGGTGGGGCCTGGGAAAAACTGATGAAAAAAATAAAACCTGGCCACACAGTCTTACATTAGTAATTAATTAACAAATACATGCGGACAATGCTTTATGAGGAAACAAAGATGTAGGTTTTTGCAGAGAGATTAAAAGAAGTCTGGAATCTGCAGACAACTTCAAATGCTGCCTTTGAAACAAAGGGGACGCTGGTCAGCTGGGGAGGGGCTGAACAAGCAGGGATGCCTGGTAGGATGGAGCGCTGCTGGGCTGAGGAAGACCTACAGAAACTGATGCAAAGTCAAGTGAGACAGGAAGAGTAGTGTGGCCATGGAGATCCGCTGAGGAAGACTGAAAATTGAACAGGCAAATGGGAGGACATGGCCTCGCTTTCTTTATTGCTCTCGCATATGGTGAATATAAAAATGTTTTGCATGATTTCCTGTGTATAATTGATATCATACTGCTTATCTTTTTAGTGAATGAGGGAGGGAGAGAATGCAGAACTCAAAATGTTTTTAAATTGCATAAGGTAAAGAATTTAAAAAAAAATTTTTTGGGAAAAAAAGAATCCTGCCTTTGTTCCTGCCCCTGGGCTCCAGCCCATTACTCCCTGCCTGAGTCACCAAGTATCTACCTCCAATCCTCATCCACAAATGAAGGGGACTGAAGGGCTGACAGTTCTAGATCTTATGACAGCCTATGCCCAGATACGGATTGATCTGTGTGCTTTGGAACCTAAGCAAGAGAAAAGCACCCCAAGAAGCTGGAGACCCAACTCCTCTAAGCTGGGCATGGGAATAACAGTCCTAGGAAGCCGTGGCCTGGCTGGTACATACCGTATTATCTCCGACATAGCACGATGTGGCACCCAGATGAATGATGCCAGCTGCCTTGGGGCAGCAATGGCCAAAGGTGTGGACGTGAGCCATCACGTCATGACGAAGACGTTTCTCTTCCTCGGCAGCCATGTCATAGTCAATGTTGTTCAGGTTCAGCCTCATCTCCTCAATCTGCTCGTCTGTGATCGGCAGACCAAGTTTCTGCAAGAGACACAAGAAGGGCAAGGTGCTCTGGTGAATGGTCAGGAGCAGGAAAAGTCAACTGACATTTTGAAAAAGTTGATTTCTGAGGTATCAACTCACACCCAGCAAATAGGCAAAAATGGCAAAGCCCAAAGCTGAAGGGCAAATAGGAGTAAGGATAGCTCATTGTGAAAGCTGCAATTGGCCCAAATGTCCTGGAAATCTATCGGTCTTATTCAGAAGTCCTCTATTTGATCCAGTAACCTTACAATTGCAGCTAAACTTCAGAAAGTCTAACCATGATAGTGAGACAAGATGTCCCTGTATAAAGACGGTCAGGGGAGCGTTCCTTGTGGGAGGGGAAGCCAAGTTCTGGCCAAAGGCAGGGTGAAGAGAAAGACCACTGCATGACCCCTCCCAGTGACTTGGTGACTTGGCATTTGCTCAGAGAATGATCTGGAGGGCAGGGAGGGTCGTTGAGGGTTTCTGGGAAGTCTACCTTATGTCAGAATAAATGTGTCAACGAAAAAAGAAAAGCAGGAGAACCAGAGAGACATGAGGAAGTCGAGTGATCAAACCTGAGAAAACCCAAATACCACTTTTACTTCATCAGAAACATTTATTTCTACTGTTTTTACTGAACTTTTGCCTGACGCAGAGAGCAGAGCTCTCCTCTCCCTCGATCACCTGAGCAAACCAGACAAATGGACAGAGGCCATGTGGACTGAGCCTTCTAACTTGCCAATGCCACTCCGCTGACCATTCTAAGTGGGGATACAAGCATTCATTAAGCACCTATGCACCAGACAGGGGCCTAAAGATACAAAGACAATTGTTCCCGCCCTCACTCCAAACAGAAAGTTACACACAGAGGCTAGACTCTACAGACACGTGGAAGAGAGTAAGGGACTAGGAGGGAAGGAGAACCCCCAGGGCCTGGGAGAATGGCCTCTTCCAGAAAAAGGCACTGGAGCAGGACCTGAAAGGGGGTCTCAAGATGCAGAATGACAGCAGGACATTCTGGGCAAAGACATGGAGGTGAGAGGTGAGATATCACACACAGGGAGCAGAAAGACATGCAGTCAGCATAGATGCAGGATAGGGAATCATGCATAATCAGCTGGTGAGACACTCAAGGCCAAATGCCAGCAGGGGTCGGCTGTGTGAGCAGGCAAGATGGATCAGAGCAGGGAAATAGCCACTGGGAGACCACGTAAAAGGCTATTGCAAATCCCTCCGAAACCAAACTGAACCAAGCCCTAAATGGAAACACTAAAACGGGGGTTGGGAGGGAGGGCACTGCAGAAAGAAGGGAGGCACTCTGGACAGGCTCTGGAGTTAGAGGGTGTGGATTCGAATTCCATCCGAGCTTACTCTAGAGTGTGACCTGGCACAGACTTCAGTTTCCTCCTCAGTAAAACAAGGGAGGGGGCGAGAGGCCTTTGAGGTTCTTTTCAGCTCTGAAGAAGGAGGTGCATTTGGGGGGCAGTGAGAATAAGAGCAGAGGACTCCTAGGTCATGAAGCTGGGTACAGGGACATGCCCAAGACTTTGACCCAAGAGGGCAAAGTGAAGAGAGTGTGGTCAAAGGGGAAAGCCAGTGAGCCCTGTTTTGGACGCACTGAGCTGGAGAAGCTGGTGGGGGAGGCCCCACATGAAATATATCTTCTCCGCCCCCCAACCTCAACCAGGGCCACCAGCCAGCAGAAGCGAGGCATGTGGCTCCTCTCTCTGCTTAGTTTGGGGGCCTGGTACAGCTGCCCACACTGGCATCCTCTTTTGTTCCTCAGAACAAAATCCAGGACTACAGAGACAAACCCAGTAACAAGCTGATGGGTATTTTTGGTCCCTTGCAGCCTCGCCCACATCACTGTGTCCAGGACAGTCTGGGAGCCAGGTCACTGAGTCAGCAAGAAACCCAGGACACAGAGTGCAGCGAACCAGGCCTCCCTGGGCCCAGCCAGAGCCCACTTGACACCTCGAATTCCAGAGTCCTCAGGAGTACTTGAACCTCAGGATTCCTGGGGTGGCCAGGCCAATCCCTAAAATAGCTTCTCCCAAAGCAGCAGGTGGCAGCCCCAGCCTAAATGAGCACCCTCCCACGTATCAGCTGCCAGAATGACCTCTCCAAAGGAGGCACTGCTCAGGCTGAGGCTACCCCTGATTTTCAGAATTCTCATCTCCCCCCAATGGGAGCTAGTTAGAGATATGTGTGCTCTTTTAGGGGAACCATTTTCCATCTGGCTTTGGACCCTGGGAGTCTCAGCTAGTTGCCAGCAGCACCAAGAGGTTGGTGACTTGCCCAAGGTTCCCTGGCCAGCACAGATCAGGCCTGAAGCAACTTGTGCATCCCTTCTTTCCATTTGGGTCAGGCACCTTGGGGCTCACACCAGAGTCAGCCTCCACCCCTGCCTTCCTTCCTATCACTTGCCCAGGTGTCCAGGTTATGTCAGGTCTGCTCTCCAACTAACATACAAGTTCAGAGGCTCAACACTTCTCTTCTCTTGGGGAATGACACATCCTAATGAGGGGCTTAGGCCCATCTACTACTGAGTTAGAGACCATAGGCAAGTTATTTACCTGAGGTCCCCTCACAATCTTCTGTAGCTGGGTGAGCTCTAACAAGACCAGGACTGAAACCTGGGTACTGTCTCTAGAGCACTTTCCAACACATCCTGCCCCTGCCCATATGCAGATATGGAAACCGAGGCCCACTTAAGATTGTCCAGCCTCAGATCACTGAGGAGCTGGGCCTTGGACTCCAGGCTCCCTGCCTTGGCCAACTGTCCTCACAAAACTGCCGGCCCCAGAGGCAGGCTCATTCTTGTGTGACCTCTCCTTGGAAGGACATTACCAATTTTGGTCAGACTGACCCCACCATCCCCATAGCTGTAGGCAGGAGAGGCTGGGAGTGGACAGAGTCAACTCTGTGACCAAACAAGGAAGACACACACCCACTCTGGGCCTTAGTTTCCCCATCTATAAAGTGAAGGGCTTGAACTAGATCTGTAATGTTCCTGCTGGCTCTCCCCTTTAAAAAAATCCCACCTCCCAAATGATCCGTCCTCCCCTCCCCTTCTTCTAAATGTGCTCCTAGTGTGATGAGAAGGGGCCTGACCTTTTTTGACAAAAAGTGACCGACAGGAATGAGCAGGTGGTTCACCCGGTAAACCTCTACCCCAGGGGCTGTCACCACCCAGGAATGGGAACATCCAGCTAGAAATAAATCCCTCTGGGAGAGGGGATGGGGAATGGGCCCAAGCTGGGCCCAGAGGAAAGGAAAGAGGTCACCAGGACAGTGAGAAAAGAGATTTTCAAACCTGAAGCTTTCAGACAGTTCCCCCCAGTTATGGAGTGGGAAAGGGGTCCGAGGGATAGCCCAGCTCAGCCCCTAGAGGAAGTACGAATACTTTGGCCAAACCGTAGCCTAGTGATCCTGCAGGTGCCATGGGAAAAACTTCAGGAATGGGGAACTTACTACCTCGCAGGGCAGCCAATTCCACTTGGGAGAACTCGACTTGTTAGGATTCTATTTGTCATACATTTCTTTCTCATCAGTATAATAAGAATAACAAGCCCCTGACACACAGGATCTTGTACCACCTCCCTGGTTTTGTGAGGTGAGACCCTGGGAAAGTCAGTGACTTGTCCAAGGTTATACAACCAGTGCGTGTATGAGGTAGGACTCAAACCCAGGTCTTCTGGACTCCAATGTTAGTGCAGCATCTGCTCCACAGCCAGCAGCCTGGAGGCTGTGGCCACCAGAGATCACCCTTGAATTCAGGGCTTTCTGACTCCCAGGCTGGCTCTCTAGCTAGGAGTCCTGGCTGTACCCCAACCACAAACATATTTTTTTGGGGAAAGCACATGGGATTTCTCCTTTGCTTGGCTCAGGCCCAGTCACCTCATACAGCACTTCCCTGCATACCTGTTACTCCGGTGTTCCCTCCATGCCCTCCCACAAGGCTGGAAGAGCCTGCCCCAGCTGTGTGTCACATTTTCCTTAAATTTCCTTAAACATCAGCTTAAACATCAACAGAAACAAGTATTTCAATACACAAACAGAAAAGGCACAGATGGTAAAACTATGTACTTTGACTCCACAACGTGTAGGGTGATTTTTCATCATTGTAACTGGGGGGGAGGGTCATAAGCAGATGCCTTGCACACAGTAGGTTCTTTACTCACCGGCACACACTTGTCAAGTATTACGTGGTTTTTAATCTGCTCCCTGGGCCAGCCAAGAGAAAGCCTAGTGGGTAGAACACTGGAAGAACACTTGGTCAGGAAGACCAAGGTTCAAATCTGTCCTGTGGGGCCCTAAGCAAATTAACTTCTTTTCTGAAGAAAACTACAGCTTTCTTCTCTGTAAGATGGGGATAATAAATGTGCCTACTTCAAAGGGCTCTTAGGAGAATCATTAAATGAGAAAAACTACCTAAGGTATTTTGCAAAGCGATACATAAACGCTGGCTGCTGTTGTCACCTACCCTTTCCTGTCCTTCCTAAAAGGTGGTGCAGTGATCTATACCAAGCAGGCTGAGGGGACGGCTCCCATAGGCCTTCCTGGCTGGCAGGTCCCAGCCAACCCCAGAGCACAACATGCTGAGGTGGGGCCTTGGGAATCGAGGGGGGTGGGAGGGGATCACGGTTATGGAGAGAAATGAGGAGCATAGCTTCTTTCTGAAGGACTCTCACGAGGGGCTTCTGGATCCAGCCCTTCCTGGCCCTGTGACCATTTCTTAGGGTCTCAGGTTGGACTCAGTGGCTCTCCAGGACCCTCCTGGTTCTGACATCCCATACTTTAAAAGTCCTTCCCCAAAGACAGCCCATGTGGAGGCAGCCAGGTACCCATGGCAGTCAGGTTCAAATTTTGGCTCTCCCACTGACCACCCCTGTAACCTCAGACTATATACACATCACTGAACCACTCTGAGCCTTAACTTCCTCCCCTGTAAAATAAAAAAGCTGCACTTGATGACTCTCCGGGGGTCTCTCTCAGCTCCAAATCACTCTCCTCTCCCTATGCCCTGTGTGCTGTTACCCATGGCAGATCATCAGTTCTCTTAGTCAATCAACCACCAGGCATTTATTTATGAAGGCTGAGAGGCACAAAGACCGCCCTTGATCGCACAACAGTTACATTCTATCGGAAACGAAGTAGACACTCTAGGTGTCTACAAAGTATCTGTCGTGGGAAGGCTCAGGGTCCTCTTGCCCTTTTCCAGGCAGCACCTCCGATGAGACTCCGTCCAGACCGCTTCCTTCATTCCCCACTGGACCCAATACCTACCCTGGGGGGTGAGGGTCAACCACCGAAACAAAGTTATTTAGACCCTTTGGTGGTCGTGGCCCGGCATGCAAGGCCACGGCGGCGTGGGCATCTTACTGGGAATTGTGCAAAGGCTTGTGGGTACGTGCAGTAACGCGGGGCTGTGCTCAATGTGCGTTACATCCTCCAGTAAGGAAGCGACACACAGGCAGGGAATAAAGCCCTCCACCAAGTATGGCCAACCTAACCGCGAGGGCGGGGGTGGGGGTGGGGTGCGTCAGGAAAGGGCTCCCGCAGAGGGGGGCAGGGCCAGCCTGCGTAAAGGAGCGGACGGGGGCGCTGGGAGACGTACTGGGTGGGGGCCACTCTCGAACTGAAGAGCGGGGAGGGCCCTCGCAGGCCGTCAAATACAACCCTGGCATTCCTAAGGGGGGAAACTGAGGCCTGGAGAAAAAGGGCGAGGGACACGTGGGGCCGCTCGGGGCCTCGGAGCTCCGATTGGAGGGCGCTCGCGTCACGTGGGGGCAGCGCGGGCGCTGATTGGCCGCCGCGCTTTACCTGCTCGGCTTCCGCCAGGTAGAGCCAGAGAAGCCTCCACGTCCGGAACTTGTGCGCGTCGCTGAAGAGGAAGGCCATCTCCGGGCTGGCGTAGCGGGCGGCCAGCGGCGAGCGGTACGTGGCTCGCTCGGCCGGCCCGCCGCCATGACCGCCATTGACCGACATCCCCGCTCCACGCCCCGGCGGCCGAGAGAAGCGCCGACGTCGGGGCGGGGCCTGCGTGATGACGTCACGGGACGGGGCTTCGCCGGCCTCGAGCATGTGACTGCCTGCGTCGGTGACGTCACTGCGCCGCCAGCGCTGGAAGACATTTGAATCGTCTAGCGGTCATTCCTCTCTCCGTTTCCATCCCTGGGGAAGCTGAGGCCCGCGGGGGGTGAAGGAGTCGCCCAGGCCCAGCACGTTGTCAGAGTCGCAGACTCTGGGTTCGCAGGTCTAAAACTAGAAGGGGTCCTAGCGAGTTCAACCCCCCCCGCCCCATTTCCACCTATGGGGAAACTGAGGCCCAGGCGTGAGAAAGACGTATCCAAGCCCACACACTGACTGCGGGGTCACATCTCAAGCTCCCGTTTTACCTGTGGGGAAACTGAGGCCCGGGGAAGGGCGGGGTCTTGTCCCCGGGGCTTGCAAGACTAGCCTGCATGGACCCATCAGGCTCCCATAGACTCCTCCCCGCCCCGCTCCCTCCCTCCTGAAGAGAAGCTGACGTAAGGCTTTGAGCCCCTCCCCCCCAGTCGGACCGGTCCGGGACCTTGGCTTTTTGTGCTGCTGTCTTCTTCCAGGAGGGCTTGGGAGGTAAGGCTTAGTGTGAAGTCCCCATCTCCTCCTCAGGGTGAGGGTGAGAGAGTCCACAGGAGTCATGTCAAGGGAACCTCCCAGGAATGGTGTCTTCATCTTTGGGGTGATGGAAGGGATCCAGCCCCTTCATTCTGCGCATCTGGACACAGAACTGAGAAGGGTCAGCTCCCAGTTATTAAGCACCTACTATGTGCCAAGCAGTGGGGATACAAAGAAAGGCGGAAGAGTCCCACAGCGTGCAAACACCTCTGTACAAACAGGGTGGAGACACGAGGAAGATGGAAGGGCTTCTATCAGAAGGTGGGACTGGGCTGAGGCTTGAAGACAGCCAGGGAGGCGAGATGAGCCGAGCACGGGGCAAAGCTGACCTCAGTTTTGTTTTCCCTATCTTCCTTTTCTTTAGCTTCCAACAAAACGTGCTGATGCACCTTCCTAAACACCCATCATTCCCCTTCTGCCTGTGTCTTCCACCTACCTGTATTCTTTGTTCTTCCTCCTCTGGTCCATCCCTAGGTCATCATCCTTCCTTCCGTCACTTGTTTTCCTTCCTTTCCAACCCAGATCCTGAGCCAGCTAAGTCAACCCCTTGTTCTCTTTCGATGTCTTAGCTCAACCCTAGGCTGAACTTCAACCCTGCAGGATTCTTCACCCAGCCCCACTTTGCCTACACATCATGTGCTGCTGAAGGAAGCCACACACTGAAGCTGACTGGGCTTTCACTATAGTGCCACGATCTGACAATTCTCTACCAGATTCTCTATCCCAGTCATCAAAACCAAGGCTGTTCCAACCATTCACTCCGGTTTTCAAGTCTCCCCCATCAGCCCTCCCTGTGCCCTCTCAAGCTGAGGATTTTGTTTCTCCAGAAAAGTGAGGCTATTTGCCTAGAATTCCCCTTTCCCCCTTCTTACAGTCCTATGACATCATCCCTATGTCCCCTTTCCAATGAAAAGGTGACCCTCCTTGCCCCAGCTGGCCCTTCTCCATGCACCCTTGATCCCATCCTTTCCCATATCTCCAGCAGATTTCCCCTTCAGTTATTTCCTCTCTCTAATCTTCAACATTTTCCTATCTACTACTTTTTACCTGTATTCAAACATAGCCATCTCTCACATCCTTAAAAAACTTTTTGCTAGATGCTGTATCATCCTCATAGCTGCTGTTCTAAACCATTCCTCTTTTCAGCCAATTCCTGGAAAAGTTGTCTACGCTCATTACTCATCATTTGTGTTTCCTCTCTGCTCACTGTCTTCTAAACCCTCTATAACCTGGCTTCCAACGTCATCTTTTCACTGAAGCTTCTCTCTTCAGAGTCAGCGGCGATCTCTCCGACACCATGTCTGATGGCTTTTTCTCCATCTTCATTCATTTTTCTTGACCTCTACACACAGCACTTGATGTGGCTGCCTAACCCCTCTTCTGGGAGTTTTTACCATGCTGACCTGCCTGGCTGTGCCTTCTTAGTCTCTTTTTTGACATAATCTGTCATTCAGTAACCATTTATTAAGTTCCTACTGTGTCTAAGGCACCGTGCTAAGAGACAAAGAAAATAAAAGGCAGTTCCTTCTCTCAAGGAACTCAATCCAATTGAGAAGGCAACATGCAAATAATTATATATCAATGAGTTACACACAGGAAAAATCAGAGTTAATCAGCAAAAGGTTCAAGAAAAGCTTCCTTTAGAGGATGGGATTTTTGGTGGGCTTGAAGGAAGCCAGAAGGTGAAGATGAGGAGGGAGAGCAGGCCAAGGAGAATGGCCAGAGCTAAGGATGCAGGGCCAGGAGGCCAGGGTCACTGGGGAAAGGAGCGGGGCCTATCTCATGCCCCCATGGAGTATCACCAAGATTTGTTCTTGGGCCCTCATTCTTTTTTCTTCATACTTTCACTTGGTGATGTCATCATCATCCATAAAAGCAGCCATCATCATGGACGACAATTCCCAAATCCATTTATCTAGTGCTGGTGTCTCTTCTAGCTCCAGCTCTGTGTCCCCAGCTTCCTGCCAGACTGGATGTCCCATAACCAACAAGTTTAGCACATTATTGGGATCTTCCCCGATCCCCACCACTTCTGAATGTCTCTATTGCCATCAAGGGCACTGCCATCCTTCAGGTCACTAAGGTCTCAAGGTCATTGTGGATTCTCCGATTTCCTTACTGTCATCTCCCACATCTAGTCAACTGCCAAGGATTGTTGGCATCTCTCATCTGTTTCTCCTCTTTGTTGTCATGGCCACCAGACCAGTTTAGGTCTCATCATCTCTCCCCGAGACTATCAAAACAACCTCCCAAATGATTCCTTTGCCCCTAATCTCTCCCTACTCAAGTGCATCCTCTGCTCAACTGCCAAAGTCTGACTGTTCCCCATTCTCCACCCTGATACCCCTCCTTCAATAACATCTACTGGCTCCCTGTTTCCTCTAGGGTCAACTGGAGATTTGGCATTCCAGGTCCTTTACAAGCTGACCCCAGTCTATCCTTCTAGCCTTATAACACATCACTCCTCTCCGTGCACACTACATTCTGGTCACCGCCAGCTGCCTGTTCCATCTTCCATCTCTTTGCCTCTGCAGACAATGACTGTCTGCTCTCCTTCCTCATCACCCCCATGTCTTGGAAGCTCTACTAGCTCAATTCCCTACTCAGGTCAAGCGCCCCCTCCTCCATCTCCCGCCCTGCTCCGACATTGTCCTTATTTTATGGATGAAAACCCTGAGGCCAAGAGAAGGAAAGTGATTTAGGAAGAGATCATACCAAATTCATGCTCAAATATACAAGCCACTCCAAATCCAAATAGAGAACTGTGTGATCTCCCTCCTGTCCCTCCCTCCATCTCTTCTTTCTCCCCTATTGCCTCTCTTCTCTCTCTTAGAACATTCTAGGGCAGAAATTTATTTTGCATAATTGCAATATTTGTTTTGGGTTTTTTCCTTGCCTTCTCAATGGGAATAGAAGGGAAAGAATTTGAACCCAAAATGAAATTGAATTTTGCAACTAGAAGGACACAGAGAATGTGGTAAAGTTTCATGGAAGAAGCCATCTGAAAGGATGGGTACAAAGAGGAGGGAGGAGGACACTGCAGGCATAGGGTTCATACCCACCTATGAGATCACAGTGCACATTTTAGGTACTAGTTCAAGTAGCTGGGGTGTGGAGCCTGGGAAGATTTTCCTTGGAGCTGGGGCAGTGGCCTGGGATTCCCTTGGGACCAGACCCAAGGGCATGTTAATAATAGCAACGAATGCTTCCTAATAACTAGTTTTAGAGTCTGGATCCCACTACTTTCTTCTGGCATTTGCTTATCAGTGGGCCATTTTGCTTTCACACAACAACAGATGATTCCCAACAACACCCCCTGATCTCCCCAAGGAAAATCCCCTCAAACAGAGAAGGAAAAACAGGGTCAAAGAGAAAGGGCCCTGTTTGACTTTTAAGGGAAAGGTGGAATAGGACGGTGCTTCCTTCCAACCTCCTGGGAATCTCTTGCTGTCTTAGACCTGAGTCTTACAGCCTTTTGCTGCCTTCTTTCTTTACCTTTCTGCAGCCCTTCAAGACCTCTTTCCGCTCCACCAATCAGGAGGCATTTCCTATGTGCCTACTCTGGGCTGGGTGCTGTGGAGACAAAAACCAAGACCCAACAGCCTCTACCCTGAGGTTCCATTCTATTGGGAGAAAGGAGGACACAGGTAAGCACTTGCAGAATCACTAACAAAAGAAACACAAGATCTGTTTTCTTTCGGGGTGGGAGCCTCATGGTGAAGATAGTGCTTCAGCAGAATCTTGAAGGTCATGGGGGATTTCCAGGGAGCCCAAGTGAGGGGGTAGGGTGTTCCAGGCATGGCGATGAGAACTCATCATGTGTGAGGGGCAATGTGAGTCCACTTTGGCTGGATGAGAGTGATGTAGAAAAAGGCTGCCAAGGGCCAGATGGAGAGGAGATGTAAGAGCCAAACAGAGAAACTTCTACCTGATCCTCAAGTCATCAGGGAACCACTGGGAGTTTATTGAGAGAAAGAACAAGGTCAAATCTGCAGCAGTGCCCCTCCTATGTACCCATCCCTTGGCATCTCTCTACCTGATGAAAGCTTCCTTTCTCCTCCATGATGCCATCCCTGATATACTCAGCTAAGCGAGATTTCAAACCTCATCAAATCTCTCCTACCTCTCACACACTTAGCACTTGTATATTGTTTTTATCTGTGCTGTACACGAGGTGTGCCATAGTAGAAGGGTATATTAGAAAGCAGATTTGGAAGCCATGAGACCTGGGTTTGATTCCTACTTTACTGAACAATTCATTTTTTCAGAGCCTCAGTTTTTTCATCTGTAAAGAGGTGTCAGTAATGCCTACGACTACTTCATGAGGTTGCTATGAAGCAAACACAAGGCAAACTTTAAAATGCTGTGTAAATTTTAATTAGTATTACTATGCCCTACCTCGGAGCTAGGTTGCAAGGTCATGGAGAGAAATGACTGCACTCTTTTTCAGTATGGTTTCCATAGTTCCGTGCAGAAATAGCACTCTGACACTCACTGAATTCAGATACAGAAACTTGAATCTGGAAAACTTTAAAAATGTTAAAAAAAAAAATAACATAAATTAGAACCTATGCTGGGCCTCCTATGTAGAACACCTGAGGGTGATACTTAGGAGCACAAATCACAACCGTCCTTATTCTGGGCAGCTTCTCTTTCACCACGTACAAATGGTAAAACACAGAAAATTTGGAAGAACTGCAAGTGCTTCTAACTGAATGAAAGAAAAAAGGACGATGGTAACTTGAAATCTCATGGCTCATGGGAGCCTTACTCCAGGGTCCAATCGCAGCCATCCTTCCAGGTTCAACTGGGGTCTCACCCCTCTGGCCAATCCGAGTATCCTTCCTGGTCCACAGTGACCTCATTGAGACTCGTGTGTACAGCTCCTAGCTCAGGCACGTAGGACTTGCTGGTTCATTTTCTTCTCCATTTTCCCCATCTTGAGGACAAGGACATTGTTCCAGAATTCTCTTATCCAGGTGGCTCACCTATATAGTAGGCTATTCAGCAAATGCATGGGTAATTCTTTCAGTTTGAGAGAACCAAAGAATTATTACCCAAAACAGTTTTACGTGTTTGTTTTTGGTTCAGGTCAACATATGGTCCTTGCAAGAAATGGGGGTGGGCTTCTTTCCCCCTCAAAGGTGGAAAATGACAATAGTGACTTCTCTCAAGGATCTTGTGATCTAACAGGTTACAAGATGTATTACACAAGCACCTACTGTGTGTCGGTCACTGTGCTGAGGGCTTTATAAATACTGCCTTATTTGAACCTCACAGGTACAACTTTGTGAGATGGGTAGTGTTATTATATCCATTTTACAGGTGAAGAAACCGAGACAAAGGTTAAGTAAGTTGTCCAGGACCCCACAGCTGTTATGTGCCTGGATTAAGACTTGAATTTGGGTCTTCCTGCCTCCAGGCCCGGGGGGAGGGAAGGGGAGAGAGAAGAAGCAAGAAAAGAAAGGAAGGAGATTTAGCATGAAGGGCTCTAGGAACATCTGAGGAGGGAAATTATTTTATAGAGATGAATTTGGTAGACTACATGGAGAGTTAACTAGAGGTGGGTCATAAAAGAAAGCTGGCAATAGCCTGAAATGACAGGGGCATGTGGGAGATGCATGACCTGTGAGAGTAAAGGGAGTCCAAGACAGAATCAAAGAGCAAATACCCTAGTGTGGCTAGAACATGGACCACACAATGGGAAGAGGAGGAAATAAGGCTGAGAAAAGGAAGATCTTGAAGGGCCTTGATGGCAGGCTAAGAAGTCTGAATTTGACTGTGCACTACAGGGGTTTCAACAACTCAACATGCATTTGTGAAATGTATATGATATGTGAGGCACTGCGCTAAGTGAGGATGCAAAGACAGAACCAAAAAGTCAACTCTGCACAAAAAACTTTGATTCTGCTTGGGGGGATGTGATACCTATTTTAAGAATGTATTCCTGGGGGGCAGGACATGGGATGCATTCTGGAGAACAGGAAGGCCACTCTGACTGGAATGAGGAGCATGGGAAATAAGGCACGTATTAAGTATGATGCTGTGCTAGGCACTGGAATGCACTGGAAAAGAGGAGAGACCAGAAATCTAAGGACAGTGGCAGAGAGAGTGCAGAGGGCAAGAATTATTGGAGACTTGGCTACCAACTAGAGATGGAGGGTTGATGGAAGAGGGTCAGTAATGGTGATGACATGGTTGGAAGCCTGGATGCCTGGAGGGGGTTGATGTCATCAACAGAACGAAGGGGTAGGGAGCAGACGTAGGTCTTATTTGGGATGTGTTGACCCTCTGCAGGCAGTTGGCTGCATCTCCAAGCTATTCTTCCAGGTTAGAGATGCGGATCTGGGAGTTATCTACACAGAGAGGCTGAAACTACAATAGCAAAGAAGATCAAAGACAGAGTCTACAGAGGCAATCTGCATTTAGGGAGCTAAGGATAATGAATGAAAGCGTAGAAAGGTGGGGCAAGAATCAGGACAAAGGAGAGCTACAGAGGTCAAGGGAAGGAGGGTCATTCAGTCATAGAGGCTACAAAAATCTCAAAGAAATGGAACACTAAGAAAAGGTCACTGGATTTCAGAAGAAGTCCGACAGGGATGCAGATAGTCAAGGGTCACTTGGCATAAGTTTGTCAGTGAGGAGAAAATTGGGGAAGGAAGTGACCTTAGAGGATAGAGAAGCTGGATGAGAGTGGGGCTAAAGGTTTACCACTCTCTTGTTCTCACTTTCTCTGTTGTAAGTTGTGACCCTGCCATCTCTTTGCTTGCCATACGGATAAGCTGTTGGTGACATTGAGAGCAGATAGGTTTGCTAGTAGGTGCTGGTGAGCATGTTTTATATAAGTAAACTCTTAAGCCTAAAAAACTACACATACAAAAAAAAGTGAGGGGGTGTGCGTGTGAGATAAAAGGACAAAGAGCCATGAAGTCCACTATCAGCTATCTCTATTGACCCTCCAACCTGGGTAGGGCATTTGTGAGGGAGGCCTCCTGGTCTACCACAGTGGCTTCGTATTAGTTCTTTATTTTAAAGACCCAGCGTCGATCACTGTTTCTTATGGTGCTCTCCATGCTGGTGGTAAATGGCGAGGTCTCTTCCCTCCTTTCCCTCTTATACTGAACCTGTTTCTTTCAGACAGGCAGCCTGTAGAGGGAAGACATGTAGCCTCATCATTCACAAATGGACCAGATGGTCTGCCTCCAAGGTCCCAAGTGTTTTCTGAAGTTGCTGGCAATCAGAGCTTCTCTAAGATGAGCCCAGTTTCTTTGCACAGCTTCAAGTGTGGAGGGCTTCTTCCTCTTCTCTTTCCTAGGCCCCTCATCCCCGCTCCCAAAGATCACAACAAAAAGAGGGGAAGAGAGAAAAACGCTGTTCGCGGTGGGGCAGATGGTAGCCTTCTGCTAAAATGCTCTCTCTTCCTTGGTTATTTTCAAAAAGCAACCCTTGGGATGAGGTGGGGAGAGAGA
Source organism: Potorous gilbertii (assembly GCA_028658325.1). Classification (NCBI taxonomy): domain Eukaryota; kingdom Metazoa; phylum Chordata; class Mammalia; order Diprotodontia; family Potoroidae; genus Potorous; species Potorous gilbertii. Next base: position 238,819,383 of record CM053770.1, on the reverse strand, counting down.
ACTGAAAACCCTGTGAGCATATAGGGAAACGAATGAAAAGGAGACAAAATCAGAACTTTTCATCCTTTTAAAACTCAAGAGGCTGAGTTTCGAGTTTCTGGTAGCTGTTAAGGTTTGGGTGTAGAACAAGAGGGAAGGAAAGACATGAAGCAAACTAAAATCAGCTCAGCAAGAACAAATTAAGTTGTCAGAATAAAACAGGAAACCACAGGATGAAATGCTTAGCAGCCAAACACATTTATTAGTCTTTTTTTCTTTTTTTTTTTTCCAGGAACCCAAAAATATTTTGTAGTTATAATGTAAGCAACTGAGTTGCACATAATACAATCATATCTTTCAAAAAAATAAAATAAAATAAAAAACAAAAAATAAGCTGTTTAAAAGCCAAAAAAAAAACAACCCTTCAGAAAACTCTTATATATGCATTACATCATCTCTCAGTTTCAATGAAATGACGACGACTTAATTCCTTATTGATTTTAAGCTGTCACAATCCAATAAAACACCACCCTCTTTTGTTTTTGTTTGTTTTTTGAAATCCAGCATGAAAAATACAGTACCTGCTATGGCAAAAAATACACATAAAATGCAACATTTCAGCTTATTTGTACATTAGTAGAGTTTAACATTTTATTGTTTGTTTTTTTTTTAAGTGAACCAGTGATTTTAAGTACCACTATACTAAAAGTAAAATAAAAATATAGAAAAAGGGGGGCCCAGCCTGCCATGCAAGTGCACCTCTAAAGTGCCTAGTTTCTGTGTCCATGTAAAACCAGCAATTTCAACAAATTGGGGTCAGGATCAAACCCAGGCTTTGATTCCAAAAAAAAAAAAAAAAAGAAAGAAAGAAAAATAGACACGGTCGTTTCCTCTCTTCCCCTCCCCCACTTCCTTGTCCCATGAACCGCCCACCAGAGAAGAGAGAAGACAAGCCACCCAAACAAACTGTAAAAGCTATTTCAAGTATTAGAAAAACAAAACACTTGTAGGTAACTTGCAGAGCGCATCCATATGTGCAGCCATGGAGCCTTTCGCATCTGGTGACTGACTCTACCTTCTTGATCCCTGTCTATGTGCAAAGTAGGGAAAGTGAACTGCCCATTCAAACCCAGCCTCTCCCGTGGGTGCCCTTGTGGGCGTGCCTCCTATGGTGGGGACCAGAGGGAGGGGAGAAGGAAAGGGGGGCCCCTCGGCTCCTGTCCCCTCCTCCAGTGCCCGCTGTCTCCGATGCCATCAGGGCCAGAAATCTCATGGAGGGCATTCACATGCTCACTTCTCTCCTGATGGGGTAGAAGTATCTGAACTAACCCATGTAAACACAGGCCCCAGCCCAGGATTCCAGAACTCAAAGCAGCATTCTTATCTCCATCTAGATGGTAGAAGATAAAATAATTCAGAAAATGGTTTCTTTTGTCAGGTTATGTTTCATTTTTTCTATTTGTTTTTTGGTTCCTTAAATGGGGGGGTATGGGTGGGGTGGGCACAGAATATGGGACTGGATTGTGAACAGATGGGCACTGTTGAACTGCTAGAATGCTTTCTGCTCCTAAACCAGGGATGGGGGTGTCCTTAGACGCATTAAAAATGCTTCCTGCACCCAAAGGCCACATTGAGATGATGGCCAAGGTGCACATGTGCCACTGTGGCTTTCTTCGGTGGGTTCACTGGGCACACTTTGGTCACTGGGGGGTTGAGGAAGGAAGAGTGGCCCACCAGGAGAGCCCTTTGGGAGGGTTACAGAAGGATAGGTAAGATGTCTGTAAGGAGGTGGGGAGAAGGGCTGAACCAAACCCTAAAATCTGCAGCCCCAAACGGGCACTGGTTGACAGGCATTTGGAGCATATGCTCCTTCAGAACAAGAAGGAAATGGTCACCACTTCTGATCAGTGAGCAGAGAAAACAGCTCCCAGAAGGAGGCAGCCATGGTTAGGGAGGGTCTGTCCCCTCGCTGACCGGGTGAGGGTGACAGCGAGAGCAGCGCAGGACAGACTGCCGGCACACTCTGGTCATGGTCAGCGTCACCACCACCTTCATGACCTTCACTTGTACAAAAGCAGTGCTTTGTTACTGTTCCATGCTCTATCCCTACAGTAGCCCGAGTGACTGGCAACAGAGCTGAACTCAGGACAAGTCTCACTTCAGCTGCAGCCACCATTGGCTTTTACATCAAAAGCTCTTTCGATCAAGGCATCGAGGAGGAAACACTCTGGACACCTAGGAGGGCGTCTTCTTGAAGACAGCCAGCACAACCAGCTTCATGACCTGTCCTGTGTATGCAGCAAAGGGGCAAAGGAGGGCAGAGGGGCACCCACCCACAATGCAGAGCCGCTTCCCTGACCTTGGCTTTGTCATTAACATGAAGGACTCACAAGCTGAAATTTCTGATGGCTTGAAAAATGAAAACAACAAAACACCACATCATATGATAGGGTTACTTTCACAGCAAACTAAATACTTTAAAAGCTATCTTGCTATTTACATGTTCTTATTAAAAAACAAAAAAGAATCCATTAATTCAGAAGAGGAGATGGGAAGATGTACCAACGAGGTATTGTTTGTGATAAACAGCTGAAACCTCAGGATTATTTGTTTGTGTGTTTAAAGGCAATCTAACAGATTGGAGCCCTGATGAGATCACGCGGTGAGGAGAGCGTGACATGATCAAGTCTATCACTCATTACAGTACTGTGAACATCCACAACAAGGCGCTGGCTGTATGGAAAACACTGAAAACGGCCCCAACATTCTCTTGCTGATGATACTGCAGGTTGAAGATAATGCCAAGAGTGAGGCGGATGCCATGGTTTACCATGGGCAAGGGACCCTGATAAGACAACCTGGAGAGCAACCCACCAGATGGATGGGTGGGTCCCAAGGAGATGCCTTCAAGAAACTCCCTCAGATGTTAGGTGTCCAGAGTCCAAAGAAGGTCCCATGAAATTCAGATGGTATTTGGTTGGGAAGGGAGGGAAGGAAGGAAAGGAGGGAAGAGGCAGGCAGACAGGCCCAGCACAGCCCGGGTGGTATAGTTTCCTTAATCTGTGGCATGGAGGAGCAGTTGGCCCCAGCTCTTAAGAAAAAACAAAGGCTTCTGAAATGGACAGATTGCAAAGTGGGTTCCTAAGGACCGCACATGTGAGGTGATCTGGTTCCTGAGCTTGAAAGGGACTAGTAACTGAGTGCAGGAAATGGATCCTTCTTCAGAGAACCCTGGTTGAACACTACATGGCTAGACTTTGCAAGCCTGCCCCTGTTGTAGAGCAGCTTGGTTTTCTGCAGTTGATTTAATTAGCAGACTCCCTGAACAAGGCCCAGCCACTAGGAGAGGCTGCCAAGAGTCCTCTTTGGCTCCCAGTGTCCTCACTGTACTGGATCAGCATCCCCCTTCCCCTCCTAAACACAGAGATACCATGGACACAGAAACTGTTGAACAATTACGCAAAGCTACTCATCACCCCCCACCCCCAACATCCCCACTTCCCGCCCCCCCCTGCAGAATGCATAGTTTACAATTCACTTTACAAAATAAAGAAGCAATGCTGACCACATATGGGACCTTTTTTTTTTTTGAAAAAAGAAAAAAACAACCTCTTCTTAAATTCAGTATCAAAATTCACATTTGCATAAGAATACATTTCAAGGCCATTAGAGAGGAATGAGATTGGAGCAGAGAAAGCTTCAGTATCCCCCCTCCCTTTGTCTTCCTGAATGAAGAAGATGAAGGAAACTGGTTGTGAGGGTGCCTCCCTGCCCATCTTGGGGCTTGGAGGCAGACGAGAATTCGGGAAATGGCCCAAAGTATTGTACACGATTTCTTTAGAAGGTCAGGGATGGGGAGAAGAGGTGGAATATTTAACAACAGAAAAATGAAATGAGACACTGCAGATTTTGATGTTTAAGCTGTAAGAAGTTCTGAAATAGGATTTCAGATTTTTCTCTCTCCTTTCTTTTTTTAAACACTTTGACCTTAACATCTCAAAACCCTTTTTGCTTTGTGTGTAATAATACCCTGTTTGCTCAAATGGCAACACTGAATGAGCTGGGACAAACCACCAACCAATCTAAGCGGACATGGAGGGTAAAGATGCGCTGCGCGCACCACATCCTAGGGCACCAAGAAACAGAAATAGCTTCTTCTCTACATGCAAAAAACAGCACTGTCATGGTTCAGTTCTCCAGAGGTCACAGAAACCCCCCAAATAGTTACCTGCACACACACACGCACGCGCACCTGTACACACACAAGACAGGTCGCGGCTCTGGAAGTGCCAATATCACCTCGGCAGTGCCCCCAACTTTCCTTATCCTCTTCAGTCCTGTGAGATATTGATGCCCGTGGTCAACAGTGGCCTGCAAGGGACTTCTGGGACAAAGTCTGACCTTCAAGAATAAACTGACCATTTTTTCTTATCTCTGATGGAGAACTTCCTAATTAAGATGGTTCCTGTACTCACAAAGGCACATTCAAAAATACTACATTTAAGTAACACCTTAAAAAAAACTAAAAAGGGGGTGGTGATGGTGTTTTAAACACACTTATTCTAACCTACCCTACATTTCCCTGGCAAGAAATGTCACATGTTGAATGGAACCACTTGGTGAGACTTTGTCCTCCCTTTCAAAGGCAGGTCATTTCTTGCAGATTTGCAGATGTTGGTTTGGTTTTTGTTTTTGCGTAAGCATCCCCCCTTTTCCATTTTTGGCTTCTCTATTTGGAATCGGCCACACCTCTCCCCATAAAGCTCTGATATAAGGCTATCCTCCTCCTCTCCAAGTAAGTAAGGCTCCACGCTCTCCACCCCAGTCACCTTTTGGAACTCCCTCCTCTCCTCTTTGATCCCCACCCCGCTGACCCTTCTAGTGCCAGATGTAAAGAGAGGGGACACCAAATGGCCAGGGGGCAGGGGAGATGCAAGAAAATAGAGGAGATGAGATTTTGGGAAAGCAAAGCACTTAAAACCATAACCAAACCACACAATACTGTCAGCAAGCTGGCCAACTAATTTTACTGCTTAGCATTATCTCTAAAGAAGAATTTTGCTTAATGAAACAAACAAAAAAATAATGCAGATTCCATTTACTAATTTGGCTAGAAACAGGAAAAAAAACCCCAAAACAACCAACAACCAACCCAGGAACTTAAAAGTATCATATTTTCAATGCACTGATTTATAGTTAAAAGCCCTCAGCTGAGGTACAAAGTGCTTAAGGAAACACTATTTAAGGACCGAAAACCAACACTGCTCATCTTGGATATTTGTCATCTTTCCTGGCCGTCCACTGATGCTATGCGTCAGTCACAAGGAACACACAGCACTCTCACCAGCACCACCTCCCTAAAGGGCAGAGGTTTCTTATGTCAACAGTTAACTGGAAAGGGGAAATACTAAATCTCAACTTCACATCAGCAGCTTCTCTCATTTTAAACAGGAAGAGAGGTGGTAGGCAGTGCCTGGCCGATGGCGATTCCCCGCAAGCAACTCAACCTGCCCAAATGTTAAAGAGCCTCCTTCGTTGTAAGGTTGTGGAAAAGCCACCACCCAAAGCGATGGAAAAGCTTTAGAAATCAGATCTGCCGCATACATATGGATGGTATGGACACAGAGCAAGGAAGGCGATTTATCGGACGGGATGATATGTGACAGTTCCCGCAAATATTTCAAGGCCTTATTTCTTAATAAACCCTCTCATCTTGATAAAACTGCTACGTTCACAAAATCCTGGTGTTGGCAGCAATCCCAGATCTGAACAACTGGATTTGACTCTCTCTCTTTTCCAAAGACAAGAAAATAAAACACACAGACACACGCAGATAGACAGACACAGACACACACACCCCTTTGGCACTGGCCATAGAAACAAAGACCATGCAAGCATATGTACATCCTACTGGCAGATTAAAATTAAAGGTTCAGTTGATGGTGTGCTGCCATTCGTTGGTGGCCAATGGGTACAGGTACCCTCATTACTGGCTGAGTGTTGAGGTCACAAGATTTACAATTTATCTCTCTCTCATACACACACATACACACACACACACACACACACACCCACACCTTCTCATTTCCACTACAGCACTAAACTCCACTTATACACTTTAATAGGAAATACAAGACTGAAGAAGATTCTCTTACAATTAACACTAAGATGCGCAGTTAATGCATAGAGGAGATGGGACATAACCTGGCAACATCACTGGAGAAGAAAAAGGTTGACTTTTATTGGATAAAATATATATTTCTTCCTAGTTCAAGACTTTATATATCTATATAAATCTATATATAAACCATATCCCAACAAATAAAACTGTGTCTCCTGCATTTTAACTGTCTTGGAGGAAAAGGGGGCTGCTGGGGAGAGGGAGGAAGGGACCTGAAACTGGGACCTTCTCTATCTCAAGACAACTGTTCTCAAATCTGAGAGGTGGTGTTAACAGCCAAGTCTCCTGAAGATGTCCTGTTTCTGAAGCAGAAAAAGCAGGCTTGACTTAAGCTCTCTGCTGAGCACACAGGAATCTTTAGTCTGTTCAACAGAAATATCAGAATGCCAGGATCTTAAAAAAGAAAAAAAAGGGTGGGGATCGATACCCTCTTGAGGCTGAAACTGAATCTCAAGGCTATTGAAAATGGAGCCCTCAGAAAAGCACAAGAAGAGGTGAGAAGAGCTAATGGTGAACATGACAATATGGAATTGAAGTTTCTACTAAGAATGATAAAGAAATTTCCAAATTCTTAGAAAGCTTTTGTTTTTTCTCATATGCCTTAGACACAACACTTCACAAGAGAACTCTGGGAGCTTACTGTTAATTGATGCCACACTTGCAGGAGAAGTGGAAAGTTAGCTGTCCTAGTAATAGCAGGAGAGAAAATAAAAATCCCTCCAGACTGAGAGTATTGGTGAATCTCTCTCCAAAGAAAGCAGCCCCATGCCATCAAGGAGACAAAGAACGTGGACTATGGCCAAAGGGGGTGGCTTTGGAAGCCTCACTTGCAGCATGCGCTAACTGTGGCCTCCGCGACGGCTGTGGAACCCCACAATCAAGGGGCGCTGGCTCTGTGAGCTTTCTGTTTCTTCACAGTGTCTCGGAGAGTTGTCTGTTTGGCTTAACAGACATCAAAAATGATGTGAACTGACAGCAGAGGGTCACTTGGTCACACAGCCTGGTCTGATGGAAGACATTTCTTTCCCTTTGGGCAGGTGACCAGTCCCTATGGTGGGCAGAGACCAAAGCACGTGAGAAGTATTGAGGAAGCATGCCTCTCTGGTCACTCTAGAGGAAGTGTCCAAAAAGAAAGCTGGTAAGAATGCAGGAAGCTTTGTCCTCAAGAAGGAGAAAAGAAGTGAAAAAAGGCCGACTCGGTAGGTTATTCCACCAAACACAACTGCCCAGCGAGAGAAATGAACATCAATCTTTCCTACCTATGGGTGGTTTTTCAGAGGAAGCTGGGGTAGAGGTGTGTATGTGGGGAAATGGCACACTCTCAGACCGTCCACTTGGAGGACAAGTACTCAAGCCACGCAGACTGGCTCTTACCAAGAGACACCACAGCATAGAGATCACATCCGCCCTGTTCTTAAGTCACTGCCAACCAACAAGGCAAACCTTCTGGAGAAAAAATGGGAAGAGGGGTGGTGGGAGCAGGAAACCCAGAGGACTCCTTTTGTACTGGCCCGACACAATAAGACTTTCCAAATTAATGCAGGTCTACATTTCCACAAGCACTCACACAAAGCATGGGATGGAGGAAAGTGGAGGGCACAGAGCATAACACAGGGCAGGGACTCAGCATTCTACTTTTTCAAGACCTAAGAGTACATTTTATTTCTAGGAATATTTTTTCTTTTTTTGAAATTTCACCCACTGCCATTGGGACATGGCCAGAAGGACTCCATACTCTTTCAAAGACAGGTGCATTCATTTCCATGGAGTGACTGGACCACAAGCACACGCACACACACACTCCCTCCCCCTTTCACAGGATGTCTGGGTATGTGTACGAAGGCACTAAAGCGGTTTCAGAGAAACTCAGGCATTAACTGCACTTCCCCTCACCTGGAGAGGAAGCTTTTCATTCCCAGTGGTAAGCTCAAATGTCTCGATGAAGCTCTTGTCATGCTTGGGAATTCTGATATCTGGCCCCAGAAGGGTATGCAAAGTGAGAATTCAGTATCACCAAAGAAACCAAGTCAAACTTCCAAGCCTCTAGCTGGTGGACGGAGGTAAATAAGCAGCAAAACCTTTAAACAGCAATGAAAACAAACTAAAGGGAGCTAAAGAAAGGGAAAATCGTTTGTTCCGTGTTAGATTATCTTATTCTTTCCCCCTCCTTCCTACGACAAAAGGAGGTAGACACAGACGTTTCCCGTTAATGGGATAGTCCATGGGTAACTTTCCTCTAGCAATGCCTATATTTAAAATTTGTTCCAAAAAGCATGGCCCTATATTCCCTATCTTCTTTATGTAGATTCTCATTCACCCAAACCTTACTAAAGTTTACAGTCAGAACTAGCATTTTGGGGAGTGTAGTGAAAAATGCAGGGAATTGTCTTTTTTCTTTTATTAAAAAAGAAAAAAAGTTCGAGGAGAGATAGCGGTTTAGTCCTCAGTGGAAAGGACCAGTGATACCATTCCCATACAGATGCCTCTCTCTCTCTCTAACTACACTTACACACAATTCCAAAAGAGACTAAGACAGAGCTTGTTACAGCTTAATCACTCTCCTAGTTGTTTTCTTAAAGAGTACAATGAATTTCTTGCTGCTAAACTGAGAACTTTTAAAAAATATCTTATATCTTTGTACAGATTTTAAAATGTGTGATCCCCAGTTATGACTGTAACATTTAAAGACTTTTCTTTTTGAATTTTTTAAAATTAAGTAAAAACTTTTATTTTAAACTTTTCTTCTTGAAGATTCAGGAACTTGTAAAAGTTTATCAACAGGAAAGAAACAGCCATCTATCTAGGATAAGATACAGTTAAATAAACCATCTTCAAAAAAACTGGCTTCCTATCCTAGAATTCCTGAGAATGCTTGCAAATTTTAAAGCAGGAAAATAAATGTTAAAACAAACACAAAAAAAACCCCAAACAAACACTGTTATATGCTCCCAGAGTTAGTCTTCATCTAAAATATATATTTTTTTATATATATGCACTTTTTGGTCTTTTTAAAAATTTTTAATTTTTTTTCCCTTTAAGCTTACGATGGAAGAACATTTTAGCTTCTCAATTTTATTTTTACATATTTCAAATCCCTCATTATGTCTTGTAAACAAGAGGGGCTCTAGCACCCGGCTTTCACCGTAGTATCATAATGAACTCAACTAACCCAAAGTGCAGGTAGAGGAACCACTAGGCAGATTGGGAGGAGAGGGATAAGGACAGGCGAGGAGCCCCTGGGGAGGGGGCGCGGCAGCAGGCAATGGGATAGAAGAAGCCAAGTGAGGCCTCTTCTGGGAACTTCCATTACAAGTAAGGAACTTAGATCATATTTTCTCTATTGAGGACAGCTGCTCTTCACCTCAAGGCCACAACAGAGCTAATGCTTCACCACTTGGGAAGAAACCAGGGAGAGGGGGCTGAAGAAGGGGGAGGTCTTCTTTGCAGAGGGCAGGACAAAGACAGAAACTGGTAGGCTGGCGCAGGGCAGGAGTATTTTACAAAAGAAAGCAAGTGATGCGACGGGCCGCCCATCTGCTGCACCCTCCAGCCTGCTCACCTGCACCCTTCTGATTCACATCTCGTAATCATATGCAGTGAATACGCAGTGAACGTTCATTGTAAGATGCTATAGCTTCACCTTAGCACCCCACTTTGTTAATCCTTTCGGATGCCTGGTTCAGGGGTGAGTCAAGAAACCTATAGCGTTTTCAATTTCCTTTGTCTCACATGCAAATGATTTTTTTTGCCTTTCCCTAACCACTCCCACACGCGCTGGAGCGCGCGCGCGCACACACACACATTAAGTATACACACACATACAAATGAAAAATTAAATACATTAGGCATTGTTGTATCCTTCACTGAAGATGCTCAAGCAAGCCGCTTCCCCCGTCCCCCTCATCAAAAAACTGACTAGGACTGCTAGCAAGGTCTTGGCCGAGTGGGCAGGCATTTGCTGGTACAGAATGCGAGCACTTTATGTAAAGCAGTTGAATTCAGACTGATGATGTCCATGCCTAACCAAGTGCTAACCCTTCTCCCTGCCCACATTGGAGGTGGGCACTGGGGATAAAGGGGCCTCCCTCCCTCTAGTCTACTCAGCTCCCGTCCCACAAGCAGCAGTACCGATGTAGAGCCCAGCGCACGTGCACGGACACACTGGCCATTACTGTGGATTCGAAGGTTGCCCCTGTTCCGCCCAGAGTACTGTACTACACTGATGCTCACAAAAGTTTCTTTAAATACCGAAATAAAAAAGCAACAACACAGGAAAACAAGGTGCAATACTCAAAGTCTTTGCTAGTCAGACCTGCCTAAGCAAAACCACATACACAGGAAATACAGAACACAGAGAAACAAAAGGAAAGGCTTGAAGTACACACTGGTTTAAGAACATTCTTCAGTAAACGTTTTCGGTCAGTGACGGTCTGGTGCTGGGACACACCCAGGCCTGGCACAGGTAACGCTCAGCATTGGGAGCAGAGAGGGGAGCTGCCTACACCTTCAGGAGATGGCTGATGCCACTCAACTTTTTTTTTCTTTAAATGACAACTTAATTGAAAATTTAGGTGAGCATGAAATGTCTGATTTCCAATGAACAAATTCCATCTGTCTGGGCCATGGCCAGGGAAGGGGGAGACCGGCTCTTGTTTTCACTTTGGATACACCATCAAAGAGCGATGAGGTCTTTCCACCTGTTCCCATTTAAACAAAAAAGACTTGCTTTGAGAAAACACAACAGTTAGATGTTCTGATGTGTCTCTTATTTTAAAACCAGAAATATGGAATAAATACACGGATGAACACACGAAGACGTGGTCACTCCAGATGTGCCTCCTGCTTGCCTGATTTCTGGATATGGCAGTGCTCCACTCTGCTGCTGGATGGAAGTAAAGGTTGTCTCTCTCTCTCACACACACACACGCACACACATACAACTCACAAACACAAAGAGTGCCCTGCTTGAGGGCATGAAAAGCGTTCTCCTGAAATCTTAATGCAGCCCCACTGGGTTTGGCGTTAGTCCTGGCCGGCCAGCCTGTGGACTGGCAGCAGCCGGCCTTCCGATTAGTGGAGGCTGGACGAGGAGGAGGAGGAGGAGCGCACACGCACACGCACATGAACACACGTGCACACACACACCAACCACAAGCATGCCTGGGCAGTTACATGTGCCAGCACACACTGGTATTTATCGACCAGCCAATCACAATTTTTTTCCTTTTTTTTTTTTTAAAAGTTTTTTGTTTTGTTTTTAAAGTGAGGCTCCGTCTAGTCTCCCCTCCCCCAACCCCCACAATTCTTTTGCCCTCCCCCCCCCAACATGGTAGACCTAAGGACGGAAACACACCCAGTGCAAACCAAGTTAAAAAGCTATTTTTCAGTATATATGTTTCTTAGCAACAACTTCCGTATAACATGAAAAAGTGAAAAACTAGAAACTAATTTTTTTAATCTTTTGTGTTGAAATTTAAATGGTATGTGTACTTGCTTCACATTGTCTTTCTAGGTTGGCGTTCATGATTCAAGTATTTCAAGAGTGATATGTTCTCTTTTTGGATTCATTTTCCAAACGAAAAAACTGAAGTTATAAGGGAGGCAACTATGTGCTCAGACAGTCTGGCAATGACCCACCTTTTTTTTCTCTCTCCGTTTTCTTTTTTCCTTTTAAAAATGTATTTATTGCAAGTTGAAAAAAAAAACGAAAAGGTCGAGTTAGTGCTGCTGCTGTTCCAAAAAAGGTCACGAGGTCAGAGTTGAAAGTTCTAAGTTCAGATTGAATCCGACCCTCCTCCCAGAAGGTCACCAGGTAGCAAAGGAGCAGGGCTGCCCATCCGGTGAGGATCTTCCCCACTGGGGACCCCCCACAAGCTGGAGGAGTAGTTTGGGGGCCCCCACAAGGAGGCGCCAGGGAGGTCTCCGCCACTGCTGCTGCCCCCACCGCTGCTCCACTGTCCAAGCCCCGCCGACCCCCCAAAAAGATTCAGGGCGGGGCCGACAGCATCTGCCTGGCTTTGTCCCGTCTCCAGGGGCTGCCAGCCCGCGGTGGGTGCACTCGGTGTTGCGGCAGGGGGAGGGGGCTGGGCTTGTGCCAAAAACCGGCTCACCTCCTCGTCTGTGGCAAACTCAGCCAGGATGGTAGTGTTTCCTAGCACACACCTGGAAAAAGACAAAACACGGTAACACTCAGGGACTATGACTTAAATCCTAAAAGACACAGAGAAAACATGGGAAACTCTGCTGGCAGTGAAGAAGGTGGCTCCCATCCATTATCTCTCTGTGCTCTAAATCTGGCTGAGGGACTCCTGGCGTGAACACATCCTCCACCAAAGCATACCAACAATTCTTCTGGAGGCCTCTCAGTGAGCCCGAGCCCTTGTCTGCCTGTGTCCAGCACTGGCCTCCCAGCCCTGGGCCACGCTGACCCTTGGAAATCAGTCGCAAGGACCAACACCAACCTGGGGGTGAAAGTCTTCTCTCTTACTGTCTTACTTCTCTCTTGACAGTCTCCAGGGTCAATTATCAGAAATTAGAACACTTCTGGAATGTGAACACTGCTCGGTGCCTGGTGGGAAAGACGTGTTTCGGCCTACAAATGCACCCCTCCTCTCCACTGATGCCTCCCCAACAAGGAGATGAGGCACTTGCTCCTCACTCAGAGTCTCAATATCGTGAGGCAGATTCATTCTCCTTCCTGTCAAATGTGAGCTATGTGAGGGCAAGAGGGGCCCACCCAGGTCAGCCAGCATCAGGACCCCAGGCCTGGCTCTCCCTGTGCCCTAAACCGCCCATCCCCATTCTTGCCTGGCAGGTACTCACATGTGTAGGGCAGTCTGGGCCTTGGCTGCCTCCTGTTTGGTGCTGTATCGGATCAGGGCCGTGCCCTGGGTCAGGTTCAGATGGAATGTCAGCAGTGGGCCATGCTGCATGCAGATTGTCCTCAAGGTCGACCCATCAATCTAAGGACAAAACGCCCAGGTGAGTCCCAAGAGAGGGAAGGAGGGAGGAAAAAACCACATGAAAGCTCAGTCCAACAAATGGCCTCAGGAGCCCCAAGGCATCCACTTTAGCTCCCCCAAACACAGACTTCTGATATATAACAAATAAGAAAACACAAGAAAATAAAAGCATCAACTGAAACTGGCAACCTAATCACATCAAATTCTTGGCAAGCAGAGGGAGATGCCAGACAGAGCACTGACCAGAGAATGGACGCCACTCTGTGCTGCTCCCATGGCAGGCCACACTGTGCCATCTGCCCTCAGGGATGCCTGTAGTGAAATGGCCAGAGGCTCAGGTCAGCTTTGAAAGCCCTTTAGACTGTCCATGGAGGGAGGGGCTGGGCACCAGGATGCCAAGTCTCCACAGCCAGGGCTCTGCCTCAATCAGGGCCTTGGATACCATCCTTATCTTCAGAGCACTGTCTGAGGGAGGCCTCCCCATGGCAAGCAGGCCTGTGTGCTGGGACTCCTCATTCTGCATCCTGTCCCCCACCATCTTGGGATGATAAATGGACCCAGAACTGAAGGCCCGGGGGAATCAGCTGTTCAGGGAGACTGATTGCTGACCACTCTCCCATCTTTCTTGATGACTTATAGACTGATAGACTAGGAGTACTACTACCACTGGCTAGCATTAGGAGAAGGCCCTAAAGTATGCCAAGCACTTACAAACATTGTATTGTTCAGTCTTCACAACAACCCTGGCGGAGGTTAAGTGTCCTGCCCAGGTGACATCATGCTGCCCATACTGAGTGGTGTAGGGGCCAGTGGTGCTAAACTCCTACTTCTCTCAAAGCCCTTCCATCTAATGCTCCCTCCTCCCTTTGCTTGGCCCAGTTTCCCATCTCTACTCATCCAAGGGGTCTCTTCACAGCTCCCATCTCTGGTCCTGCCCTGCCACAAAGACCTTGGTGTGGCTTTCCGGTACCATCAGGAAGCTCTTTCCAGGTCTCTCCTCGCTGCCTCAGCTGCTCTGTTGGCCACTTACCCAGGCCCTTTGAGGTGATTAGCTCTTTCTGAACTGCTCAGCCCTCGTCTTTTCTGACCTCTTGGCTATCGAAGCTTTCCTGACAGTCCTGATTCTCTTTTCGGTCCCAGACCCCCTACGGTAAGCTCCTTAGCATCCAGGGCTTACAGGACCACCTGTATGCAAATAACTGCCCCAGGTAAAATCTAGACATCCTGACTCTCAGTGCAAAGGAACATTGGCTACCTTTGTGGTGACATGCATCTCAAGGCCCTCTAGGTTATCTTCAAACTGAACACGGCCCAAGTGGCACTGAGGCAGCCAGTGGGTCTGTGGATGTGTTTGTGAAGAGTTGTTACTGCACAGTCTCTCCTTGATGACAGGGGTTGTTTCTGTCTTTCTTTGTATCCCTGGCACTTAGGCATGGTGGCTGGCACATAGTAGGGCCTTAATAAATGTTCACAGATCAGCACACCTACCATTTCCCTTTTCCTCTAGAGGACTAAGATCAGATACGCTGATTTAGAAAACAACAAATGAACATGACATAGGCTGTGCTGTATTTTTATTTATTTTGTTAAACACTTCCCAATGACATTTGAATCTGGTTCCCACCACACTACAGGGGGAATTCTGGGCAGAGCTTGACATTTCTGCTCTAGAGGGAGCTGGTAGCCTAGTGGAGAGTATGTGTTGGGCCTGGAATCAGGAAGACCTGAGTTCGGATTCAGATTCAGATACTTCTGAGCTGTGTGACTGACTCTGGGCAAGTTATTTAACCTCTGTCTGCTTCAGTTTCCTTATCTGTAAAATGTCTCAAAAGCACCTGGCAAACCACCTGGCACACATTAGGAGGTCTGCAAATGCTTATTCCCTTCTCTGCTGAGGAATCATTCTCTGCTTCCAAGTCCCCAACCTCAGTTAGTCTAAAACTTTCCCCTTGCCCTTATCCTCCAGTCACTTCCCAATAGCCATTCACTTGTCAAATCTTGTCAGTCCTGTCTTCCTCTGCTACAGCTTCCAGATCGGACAGCCTTTTCTCAACCATCCTCTCCTGGCTGTCTGAGCTCTCCTAAGGCTCCTTGGCTGGATGGGCCTCCAGCCTGGGTATATTTGCCAGCTGTAAATAGTGCCCAAGGCTCCAAGCTCCAGCTGACTTCACCCAGTGATCCCCTCAGCTCCCGCCTCTCTGTGGGTGTCTCCCCTATCGTCAACATGTCCAAAACCAAATTCATCCATCATTGCTCCCCTCCTCTGCCAAACTTCCCTGTTACTAAGAGGTTCCTCCCAGTCCTCTAGGTCCAGAGCCTCAAGGCCATCCTTGACCCCACCCTATCCCCCCCCTCCAATTTATGGCCTCCACCTTTAATCCCTTAGAAACCCCCCATCCCGATGCTGGCCCTTGTCACTCCACATCTGGACTGTCACTACAGCTGCCAGGGGCTCTGCCCACCTTGTGTCTCCACTCCAATCATCCTCCAGCCTCCAAACTGCTTTTCCTACAGTGCAGGTCTGACCACATCACTCCCCCCTGTTCCTTAAACTCTAGTGGCTTCTTACCACCTCCAGAATTCAAGTATAAAATGCTATTTGACTCTTGAAATCCTTAATGCTTTGGCCGCCTCCTCCTCCCTCCCTGACAGCCTGTGCTGCCATGTACTCTTTGGTCCAGTGACACTGGCCTCCAGGCAGCCTGGAAAGTTCTCCCTCCTCATCTCTTCCCTTTGATTTCTTTCCAGTTGCAGCTGGAAAGCCTCTACTCACCCCCTCAAAGGTAACGCCCCCTTCTGATGACTGTCACCACTTCATCCTGCCCATCGCTGGCTGCATGCAGACCATGAGACCCTTGAGAGCACGGACGTCTTTGCCTTTCCTTGTCCACCAGAGGAGCCTGACTAGTGCTTGCTGCCTTGATCCCTGGCCTCCTCCCTACTCCATACTTGTAGGGGATTCTTGCTTTCTTCTGCTGGTTTTTCAAGCTGGCGTGTCATCTGCTTTTGCTCCCCACCCCATCCCCTTTATTTCACTTTCTAAAGCCTCAGCCTCCTGCCAATGCCCAATCTGGGTGCTACCTCTTGTGCAAAGTCTTGGTGGACCTGCCACTATCTCCTTCAAATGATCAAACATGCATGTCTCACCACACAACCCAAAGAAGACAGTGACCAGCCCTCATACCCTCCCAGAGTGGGCCTGAATTTTCTAGCCTCTTGGTCTGGGTCAAGAGTGGGTCCTTAGCCAGTCCCAGACTCAATGGCAGCCATTTACCCTCCTTGCCCTGTGTGTCTCCCTCCTGTCCACCTTAGCTAGAGAGTTCTAGTACCAATAAGAATATAAAGGGCAAGTACCTGGGGAGTGAGGTTGTGAAGAACCAGCCAGTAGCTAGGACGAGCTGTGCCACCATCGCTCCAGGCAGAGGCTAGGGAGAGATGAAAGCAAGAAAAGAAGGTGGGTTAGGAGCCGCTGAGGGGATAGTCCCTCCCTCTCCCTCCCTGTGTCCCTGGGAGTGCCTGGATTGAGCGCCATCCTCCTCACCTGAGGCAAGCCTGGAGTCCTGGGCCCCCCACCCCCTGACTGAGCGAGGGGCTGTACTGCTCCAGGGAGATGACGGTTTGGGATTGGTCAGGCCGGGAGGTGGGCGGGGCAGCCCGCTAGTGTTCCTTGAGGAAATATGGTTTTTCCACATCTTGTTGGAGAGATGAGTGGGGTTGTGTCCTATGGGATCTGGGGACCATGTTGATTTGTAATCAGTGAACTTTGCTAGAAGAGAAAAGGAAGGTAGGAATTACTGACATCAGGAAGCGACCAGGCCCTACAACTTCTGTTCCAGTATAACAAGAGTTAACCTTTACAGTATGTCATCTGATGATCACAACAGTCCTGTGAGAGAACACTACCCTTACCTTTCTACTAGACCAAGAGGTGAGAAAATGGGGTGTGCAAGGAAAGGAACTTGACCAAAGTCTCACAGTATTTGAACCCAGGTCTGGCAGTCTATCCACTGTGTTGCATGCAGTAGCCTCACACATATAAGAAAACACATTCTAACAGAATAATTCACTATATAACTAAAACTCACAATTTGTAAGCAGCAATGAAAGGGAAATGGTACTTCAACTAAGCACCTTCATTTACATATAATGTAAAACTGTAAAATGAATGACGAAGATTATTCTTCAAAGTTTTCTTTTTAAACATAAGCTTCAAGGGAAAATTAAAGAAAATGCCTTTGAAAAATCTGGAGGTTCACTTAGGGGTAGTAACATATTCAGTACTTTGGAAAATTGGCCCATCGAACCTTAAATGTGGGCCCATTAGCACTTAAGAAAACATTTTCTTTCTTTTTATCTTTTCTCACGGACAACTGAGTTTTTTAACATATCAATTTAAAGACAAACAGAATAAACCCTCCAAATTCCAAGCAGGAAATAAAACCAGTCACTGTTTTGGAGGGTCAGGCAGTGTGCTGAGCACTGTGCTAGGCACACATCAGACTGAGTATGTGCTGCTGGGGAAGCTGTCATCCAGCTGAGGAGGATGTGCATGTGTCCATCAGGGCCATACAAGCAATGCCTCAGGTGCTCAGAGGAGGGAGAAGCCCCTGTGACGGGGGTGTTGAGGGCTCTATCCTAGGATCTCTCAGCTGGTGAAACAGTAGAAACAGGAAAGCAGAAGTTGCATTTGGTGGGATGATTGGTTTGGACAGAACAGAGAGTTTCCATAAAGGGACAATGGAGGTACAAGGTTGGAAAAGTCTGGAGTCAAACAGGAGTTGAAACTATGCTGTAGGCCAGGGGCAGCTGCAGAAGGAATGTGAACAGCGCACTGCTGTGAGGAAATGGCTATTTCAGAATGGTTGATCTGTGGACAAGGACTGTAGCAGGGGAGAAGGTCACTACTGTAGCAGTAGAAAGAAAAAGGAAGTGATGGGTATAAAACAAGACGCATCAGTGTCATGGACATGGTGACCAGTAGGACCGGGAGTCTCCAGTGTCTAAAATGACATCAGGCAGCTGGCCAGGATGAAGGAGGAAGAAGTGAAGGAATACAGGGCAGAGGGCACGTCTTGGGTTTTCAGAAGACAGTAGCACAGCAGCCTGCTTGAGAAAAAGGCTCTACTAATGGACAGGCTTTCATTATGCAGCAACAGTTTTACTTTTCATGGCTCCCTGGATTAGATCTCCAAGAGACAGGATGTGTGAGCCAAATTTTTGAAAAGGTTACCTAAGAGCAGCAGGAAGATACTCTGAAGGAAATGGTGGAAGGCTCAGAAAACACGGGCATTGAAGTTTTAATATAAACAATTCAAGAGTTTGGGGAAAAAATCCCCAACAAACCCCAAAACCAGGAATCACTTTCCTAGATCAAGTCTAGGAAAGAAGTTTGTTACTGATGATGTGAGGAAATCTGAAACTGAGGCCCTAAATCAGCAATGCAATTTAAAAAGCCTTAAAAGCCCAACATGGAAGTTAGCTCGCTCCTTTCCCTGATACCCTGATACCCTGATGCATCTGTCACGCTGTTGTCAGCATTTCCTTTTTCCAGCGATCTTGGTATTGTGTGGGCACTGATGTATATCCAGGCTGCACCTCAGACAGGTCCCATTCCGCCAGTGTTATCCTCTCATAATGTTTAGGTCACAGCCTCCTTAGTTGGCAATAGGCCGCACCCCATGCATCCCCATCCAAAAGGCCTCTCTTGCCCTTGAGGTGAGCCTCTAAGCTAATTCTCTGGAGGCTGTGGCACTCCAGAGAATGGAACACCACTTGGAAGAAGCCATCCAGGCGCTGACAAGGCCCTCCCAGCCTACAAGACCATTTGTAAGACCCCAATCTCCTGTCAAGCCACACTAAGCTCTATCTTCTCCTCAGTCAATCACCCTGCCTTGTAACCTGATTTCTGGACTTCAAATCTCTCCAGTGTTATTAACAATGTTTCACTAGTGAACTCTGCTGGACCTGTCTCCTCCTTCTCAATCTTCCTGAAGCAGCATTTCACCTTGCTGACCACCATTCCTGCAGCCTTTGTGGTGCTGCCCTTCCTCCCAAGTCCCCTATCTCCACTCTCCCTTGCCCAAAGCCACACTGCCCATTCAGCCCACCTGTCGCTCTCAAGCTCCCCTATTCTGCTAGTCCCTGGGCTTATTTCCCTGCCTCATGCCCTCCTTAGCTCCCCACTTACCCACCCCTCACAGGAGGCCTCTCTCCTCCCACACTCCCCATCCCACATGCCGGGACTATGAAATAATGGCTGCCTAACTGGTTCCAGTGTCTGCCTTCTCTAATGCCAAAGTGAACCTTCTAAACTCAAGATCTAAGCAGGTCACTCAATAAACTCCTGAGGTTTATCTCTGGGATCAAATACAATGTTCTTGTTTAGTATTTAAAATACCTACTAACCTGGACTCTTGGAATAACCCTCTAACTGGTCCCTCCCCACAAGTCTCTTCATTCTCTAGTTCACCTTCCACAGAGGCCAGAGTCAACTGTACCAAAGCACACACCTGAACATGTCACCCCCACCCACCCCACCCCAAATAAATTCTAGTGGTTTCTCTGTTATTTTTAAAATCAACTGCCGTGATTTGCATTTAAGGCCCGTCACAATCTGATCCGCATCTCCCCTTCCTTCTCTTGTCTGCTTACACTTCAAACTCCTTTCTGCTACTCACAGCAGCATTCCTGGTCATGTCCCCTGTGCCTGGGAGACCCTGTGCTGTCACCTTTGCCTCTCATGATACCTTGGTTTCCTTCAAAACTCTCAAGTAACACCTTCTACCTTACAATTTATCTTATATTTACTATCGACCTATTTTTAGATGGATATTTGTTCTTCCTTAGTAATTCCTTAAGGACAGAGGTAGTTTTGTGCAAAATGCCTGGCACATGACAATCAGTTCTTGGTTGAGAAGAGGTGACAAAAAGATAAAGAGCTGGCTGTTTCCCAGACCTGTCTGGAGACAACTTCACTGTCCCCCAGGTCTTAAATGAACTCTCCCCGTCCCGTCCTCCCTCTGGCTCAGTGCCACTGCTCCCAGAAGCTTCCCCAGCCCTGGTTCCTTAGGCCAGTCCCTGGTACCGCTGAGGGCTCCTCTTGTCTCCCGCTAGAACGCAAGCTCCTGGAGGGCAGCCATGGTCATACTTCTGCCTTTGAAACTTCAGAGTTATCCTGGACCACTGAAGTAAATGACAGGCATCTAATAATTGCCTACTGACTGAACAAGTGACTATTCTTTTTGTTTATAACCTAGGCCTTTGCTTAATGGAGAAGACTGTGGTCCTTAAAAGGGTCGCATCATTGCCTAACAGAATATGGCCTGTTCTCCTCCTCTTGGCCAATTCAACTGCATCCTTCATCCACTTGGTTATGCCTGTGTCGAGAGCAAATTCAATCATTTCTGAGTGAAAATGGAGGTGGTTTATGCTCTCCCCTCCCCGTTTGATGCTCCAAGGCTTGGTGTTGAAAGCCATGTCATCTGGACATAGAAGCACCACGAGGATTCATCTTTCATTTGGACTCTAGGCAGGGACACCGTTCATGACAAAGGCCAACACTGTTCACAGGCAGTTGTCCCTGTATTTTAAGCACTACTTGATGTTAACAACCAGAGGACTGGTTCCTCTGTAACATCTTCCACCTCTTTTAAAAAGAATTTTTAATTGCTACAGACATCTTTCATCTTCATGTCACCTTCATTTCTGAGTATATCCCTTTCCTCTCTCCTACACCATGAAACATCTCTCGTAACAAGATCTAAAAGTTAATTCAAAAAATTCAATCAAACCAGCATATGAATGAAAAGCATCCCTGAGTTCCTGCCTCTGCAGAGGAGGGAAGGGGATCCATTTTCTCATCTCTCCTCTGGGACCAACCCTGACCACACCACTCTTAACAAAAGCAGACACCGGACCTTCACACAAATGTGGGTTATTATCCTGAGAAACCTGCACAAGCTTGGAGTCCAAGCCCGTGGGTCAGCAGTGAGTATTTTCTCAGTTCCGTTCTTTAAAGGCGGGACTAGGGAGATTTTCTCCCCAAGCCTCACTTATCCTCCCCTCCTTCAGTACCTTAAGAATCTATCCCTCAATGCCCTTAACATTCCTTCTTCTCCAGCAACAGCTTTCTCCTTAGATACTTGGTCTCTAGGTCTGGAGAATTCAAATGTAATTGTTCCACTGTAATTGGTGAAGAAAGGAGGATGATTTGTTTTTTACTTTGTAAACATCTTTATAAAGCTTTTCCTTTTTTTGGTGTGCATATGTGTGTTTATTGTCTTTTCTGCTTCATCCTTAAATTCACTGGGTATGATTTTTCTTCAGTGGGACTCTACTCAAGTTTTCTGAAAACACGTTTTCTCCCTCCACTGCTTCTCACCATTTTATGAGCTAATATTGCACAGAAACTTCTACTACCCATCAATCAAGAATCTAACAAGGCAGACATTAAACAAACATAGACAAATAAACCATAGACAGGATAAGTAAGAAATAATTAAGAAAAGGAAGGTAGTAGAATTAAGAGGGTTTCTTGTAGAAGATGCAGGAAACAAGGAGAAAGAGGAGGATGAGCATTCCAATTATGAGGGACTGACAGAGAAAATGCCTGGAGCCAAGAGATGGAGCGTCTTATTTGTGGGACAGCCAAGAGGCCAGTGTCACTGGACAGAAGAATGTAAGCTGAGGAGGAAGGTGCAAGAAACCTGGAAAATCGGGAGGGGCTTTGAATGTCAAACAGAGCACTCGGTATTTGGTCATGGAGGTGATAGGGAATCACTGGAGTTTATTGAGTTTAGAGAGAGGGGTGACATGGTCACACCTGCACTTTAGGAAAATCACTCTGATAGATGAATGAAGGAAGCACTTGAATGGGGAGAGATGAGGCAGGCAGACCTACCAGCAGCTTATAGCGATAATCCAGGTGAGAGCAAAGGAATTGAGAGATGTTGTAAAGGTGCAAGCGACAGACCTTAACACCACACTGGATTTGAGAGTAAGGAGTCCAGGATGACTTCAGGTTGTGGACCTGGGAGAATGGTGCTGCCCTCTACAGTAATAAAGAGGGTAAGATAGGGAGGGTTTAGGGGGAAGGATAATGAGTTTGGTTTGGACATGCTGAGTTTAAGACGTTGACTGGACACCCAGTTCAACAGGTTGGAGAGGTAGTTGGAGATACAACAGTTCAGCTATGAAGACAGGAGATAAGGGACCATAATTATCTGGGATGGAAGGATCAAGGGAAGGCTTTTTCAAGATACAGGAGACATGGGCATGTGTGTAGGAAGTAGGGAAAGAGACAGCAGACGGGGAGAGGTTGAAAGTAAGTGGGAGAGCTGGGACAGAGGGTTGGGGAAGTCTGTTGGAGGAAAAGGAATGAACTGTGACTGGCTGAAGAAGCAGAGGGCTTAGCCTTGCTTAGCAATAGGACTACATCATCATGAGAAACAGGGGTGAAGGAAGAGAGAGAAGCAGAAGGCACTTAAGTGATAGGAGATGAGAAAGAGGGGGGAAGGAGGAGACCATAGCGAATGGTTTCAATTTTTTCAGTTAATTATGAGGTCCAATTTTGAAGAGGGATGAGGTTTGGAAAAATAAAAGAGTGGAGAGTGGAAGAGGGAGACACCACCATTATTCTGTACACTCTTAACCAATGTTCTCCTTGGTTATCATCTTTCTCTGGTTGGCAAGAGACCAGTACAGTAGATAAGAGTAGGGGACTTGGGATTAGGAAAACCTGGTCACCAGACCTCACTGAGCTTTCCTTGTCTATAAAATGGAGATGACTAATAACTGGATTGTTTTTTTCTCCACACAGTTGCTTACAGGCTCAAATTACATAAGGTACAGAAAATACTCTGCATTTACAGCATTTTAAATGCTATCTAAATGTCAGATATTATATTTTTAAGGAGACCAAATGTTTGTTGGCTGATGCAGTTTCTATCCTATTTGCTCTTGCAATGATTGATTTATATTCACTAAACTTCCTTAGGAGAACCTAATGATGCTATTATCTGTTCTTTAATTCATTTCCTATTTTTCTAGATGAACAGCTCATCTGAAAAGAGCAGGCTGGGGTCAGGTCACTTCAGCGCTGCTCTCATTTTCAGTCTTTACTGTAGCATAATATTGATTTTAATCTTTCTTTTTAACAAGATAGTGGCTCGACTACAGACACAAAGGATGTTCACATTGGCGACCCATCATTTTTTGTTTTTATATGTAACCGATTCTCTATTTTATGATGGTGTTTTTCATGTCCAGCATCTTCTAACTCCCTTCTAGAAGACAGTACTGTGTGTGCATGACACATGTCACATACACAGAGACAGCTAGAGACACCTGGGCCTGAAGTTTCTGCACACTCGACCCCTTGTGTCTTAAGCAGAATAATATTTTCAAGTTTACTTTTTCTACACTTACCTACGTACAACTTTGCAGTGAAGTCATTAAATAGCTAGTTTACTTTGTGTGGCAAGACATCAAATAATTGATATAAATAACTGATATAAAATTGATATAAATAATGTACATAAAATAAATTTTAATGTATAAGCACCTATCTTTTCATGATCATCTACTCACAAAGACAAGTAAATCAAGAGCACCAGAGGGCTAAGGGTCTGTGCAATGATGCTCTTGTTGTCTTGGACACATGGGAAACTCACTCAGCAGCCCAGGTCCTTTGTTTTCCTCTCCGAGGAGATCATAAGCCATGATTCCATTCGGATTTTGTCTTCTGGTTTTCTCTGTATTAGTTATTATGGCTATAAATGACGAGTAAGGAAAAAGAGAACCTGGGAGGTGGCATTCTCTGGCTTCATGCCATTCAACACCAACCCTCCAATCTCCAACAATAACGAGTAGCAGCGCCCACGCTAGGAGTCCAGTGATAATAGGATCTCACCCTTTCCTACTTTCAGAGTAGCTGTTTCACCACCATTACTCCCTTTCCTGACACCTTTACTAGGGAAGATTATTTGCAGGTGAGGACAGACTTCCTTGTCTTCCCCACTTCCATCTGTGATCTGCACATTCTAGAAGGCACACCTCTGCCAATTCTGAAGGGCAGGGCAGGGAGTACACTAGATTGGACCACCCAGAGTAATGTTCCTGTTAGGCATGGGGATGCTTTTTCTGGGTCAAATAACCAACGAGCAAGTACTTATCAAGGTCAGACACTGGGGTCCTATAAAAGCAAGTCAGTCTTTGTCCTCAAGTTATCTACATTCTGCTGAATGTAAATATAGGGTAAAATGTAAATGTAAATAGTTCTTTGGTGGTGGTGGTAGCCAAAGGTTATTGGAGGAATCAGGAAAAGCCTCTTAAAAAGGAGGGAGCCTTGCAGGGGGCAGGGAAAGGAAAGCATATTCTAAGCATTGGGAACAGATGATGCCAAGTCAGGGAGGTAGAAGATGTAATCCTCTTTGGAGGATTTGGAGAGATCCTCTGCCAAAACACCAAGCACACTGATGTGGCTGGAATATTTAGAGTGTTTGAGGGGCAGTCATGTGCGATCAGTTTGCAAAGTCTGGCCATAGACAGGCCATAAAAAGTTAAAAATGCACAACAGAACAGCTGGTACTTAGCTGCAAGGAGGAAGCAGCTTCCTGAGCAGAGGAGTGAAGAGACCAACAGAAATGTAACTGAGATAGTTCAGGAGAGAAGGAGGGGACCTAGAATAGAGGAGAAACGGTGGCAGGAGAGAGGAGGGGAGAGTCACAAGAGGACGCAGACTGGATATGAGCGCAGGGGAAGTGGCTGAGCAAATGGGTCTTATAGGTTGGAAGCCTCGGTGAGCAAAAGGAGGACAGTGCGCTGGAGAGAAAAGAGGACATTAGAAGGAAGGGTGAGTTATCTTAGACATATTTATATTTTCTCTGGGGTATCCAGGTGGAGACGATGGTACTGGGGCTCGAAAGAGAGATACCTGCCTCAAGATAATACTTAAGTCCATGAGAACTGATGAGATACTGAGAGAGTGTACAACGAGAGAAGAGGAGAGGGTCCAGGTCAGGGTCCTGGGAGATACTGGCAAATCAGAGGCAGGACAAGGATGATGAACTCACCAAAGAGGCTGAGGAGGTCTGCACTGGAGGACAGGAAGAGAACCCTAACAGAAGTGGGAAGAGAGAACATTTACAAAGAAAGGATAAGAGTGAGTTCTAAGCAGGGTAAGATCTCTTGGATTTAGCAAGGAAGCACTGCAAGTGACTGGCAGTGACTAAAGCCAAATGGCAGAGGCTAATAAGTGAGGACAGAAAGGACAAGCAGCTTTTCTCTAGGAGTCTGGCTGCAAAAGAGAGGATGAGCAAAGGATGATGGCTGGAGAGGATGGCAGGTGAGAAGGCTTGAAGAGATTCAAGCACATTGTAATGGAGCAGGCAAAATGCTAGTGGGCATTCTGAAATACAGAAAATTAACGAGACCAGAGAGAAAGGAGGACCCCAAGAGTACCAAGTGACAGCTCTATTTTTTTTTACATGGCCAGTGTGTAACTATACAGATTTGTAACTGAGGTACTCTTTTTCTTTAGAACTAGATGCAGGGGAAGGGATGGGGTGGGAGAGACAGCAAGTAGATCTGTACATGTTAAAGGAAAGAAAATTAAGGAGAGGGAATGTCTGAAAGGGCAGAGGGGCTGGGGGGCAAGCGAACTTGCCAAAGAGTTAGCATTGGGAAGGATAAGAGTTATTCCTTCCTCTTCAGATGAAAGAAAGGAAGAGAAGGCCCTTGTGATGGAGCATTTCATTTTTTTTTTCAGTGAAATAGAAGGCTAAGGCTTCTACTGAAAGGGGAGGATGTAGTAATATTGGTGGTCCGAGAAGGGGAGAGACAGTTGGGAGCAGCCACTGTGGAGAACGAGGTGGCTGACCAGGGAAGAGTAAAAGGAACCCCATGTAGTGGAGAGGGCCTGAACCAGGCCAGTTAACACTTCTGTAGCACATTTCAGCCGGCACATGTCTGACTTCTTCCATCACATCTGTGCTGAGAAGCCAAACCAATACTATGTGCTAGACACTGTGCAAAGTCCTGATGCAAGAACTGGACCTCCTCTCATCCTAGTCTAGTGAGGAGGTCTAGGGTGGCCAAGGAGATAGGGCATCAGGGAAGAGCCAAGTCCCTGTGAATGGAAGGAGATGAAAGGGCTCCTACTACTGTCACAGGAGAGTTGCCATAGATGGAACAAAGGTGCGCTGTTGGATGGGTAACAGGGCAGCTGCCATCCCAACTGTGCAGTAAAGCCCTCACTCCCTCACTCCCTTTCCTTCTGAAAAGAACCCACCCACAGAGAACCCTGGCCAAAGAGAACCTTTGGGAAGCCAAGTTTCACCACTGTAAAGCTTGCAGAAGCCTGGGGATCAACTTCCCTAGGATCCGTAGGAGCCACTGGCCTATGAGGAAAAGTTCCCAAATCCAATCTTTCCTTTCTTTGAGACCGTTAGAAATCAGAGTTGGCACTGACAGAATCACTCTCTCACCACCCAACTGCTACATAGTTGACAGGAAAAGCTGTGTTCTTTCAGTAAAAGGAACGACAACACACCTGGCTGGTGCATGGCTCCTAAATCACCTTCTGATATGCTGGGGTGCACTTCCCAGTTTCTAAGTTAAAAATTCCCTAGGTTCCTTTCCGGGCTTTCTGTTAGGGATCTGAAAGAAGTCATGAACACAGGCTGGGCAGCCAGAGGGGATGCTGATAAATGTCATATAATCCTGCCTCCAGACTACCCCCCACAGCTTATTCTGTCTTACTGAAAATTCCTTTGGCTCACAGCAGTTTCTGAGCATATCTGCATGTGTGTGGATGTCGGTGTGTAGTTCAAACCAAGCAGATAGGACCAAGATGGTGTAAACCAGTCAGATCCAAAGGGAAGAAGTTATGCTACTGCTACCCGCTCTCACCCCCTCAAGCCTTACCTGAAGTGCTATGAACGTTGGTAAAGGAGTTGTCAGAGGCACTGTAGGGCCAGGCACCAGGTGAAGGCAGCGAGGTGTTGAGGGAAGAATTAGACCCTTCAGTCACACACAAGAGGGAAGAGAAGAACATGAGAAATGAAGGGTTAGGACCAGGAGTGAACAATCAGGAGCCCATGGCCACTTCAGGGCCACTTCAGTGCAAACATCACATGTTCCTGCCTTCTGGAAGCCAGAAAACAGTCGTGGCCTAGCCCAACGCCCTAAGTCACCTGTGGTGTTGTCCCGCAGAAGTTGGTGGTCAGTATCTACAATGGGAGATGTGGCTGGACCCCCGAGCACACTGCCTGGGGTCACATAAGGGTCAGACTCAGGGTCGATGTTTTGTATACCTTTCCATGGCACTCCTGGTTGGAATTCTAGGAGAAGAAGGGGAAACATACAATCAAGTGTACAAGAAACTGATAAACAAGCCTCCAGAAGGATTCTGGAGAAGCTTATTGCAAATGAGCAAGTTCCTAGAGTCTGAATCACTTTCCCTATGGATTTCCATGATCAAAGTCAGAAGTGTTTTTTATTTTCATGCCCAGTCATCTCTCTAGGAGCTACAAGTCAAGTTCTTCTGGGGAGGGGCTGTGGTCTGCAAACATCAGTGTTAGGCAATGACAGGAGAGGTAATTTAAAAGTCCCCAAATCTAGGGAGTAGAAAGCCACAGGGCAAGGGGTGGAAACACTCTACAATCTAGAAACCAGAGGGAGGAGGGGGCCACCATAACCTCAAGCGGTCTGCTAACAAGACTATAAGTGGGCAGTGGGATATGGGGCGGTTGTGATTTCAGCTAGTCTCTGTACTAGGCCAGAGTGAGGATTGGAGCCTCCAGGAGGAGCAGGCAGGCAGCCCTGAAGAGTCTTTCTTTTAGGTTATTCCACCTTCAGGTCCAGTTTCCATCAAGATTGAGGTCTTATAGCATGTGGTCCCCAAATGATCTGTGTCTGTTTAAGGTGGCAGTTCCATCAGACTAAAAAGGCTTATGCTCCTTCACCTTTAAGGCTCATGGGCTTGGAGTCTAGGCTATGCTGACCTTTCCACAGAAACACCAAGCAGCCTGATTTTCTTTTCAAGGGACGTTCTCCAGAACTTCTGGACACCCATGGCCCAGGGTGTCAGGGCACCCTAACATCTAAGTCAGCTGTCAAATTCAGACTCAAAGGGATCCCTTGTGCCCATTCTAGTTTTTCAGTCCAGTCCTAAGCTGGCCACCTCTGGTCTGAGCTGTGGACAGAAAGTCCACAAGGGGATCAAAACTATATTTTCCTGACTGATTCTAATTTCAGGTTCTACCCAATCATGCCTAATACAGTCAGTAAAATCAGAATGCATACAAGGGGAAATGATGTCCTATGGACATCGCATTGGACGCTCACTGCTGCAGGTAGCTGTGGATGGCACCAAAGGTGAGTCCATACAGTGCCCAAATCAGCAGGTGCTGCATGAGGCCTCATTCTTCTCACAGAGAGACAGGCATAGGCCCTTCGACAGGCAACACTTGGACCCCATCTCCTCCAAGACTTTCCCTGATGCCTGGAGAGGCAAGAGGACTATTTGTGGAGTCAGATAGACCTGGGTGGGATTCCTGCCCCAGGCAGTCCCCAGAGGCATGACAACTCTGGGGCAGACAGCTTCCTCATCGATGGTCTCTAAGGGTCCTTCCAGCTTTTCACTATGATCCTTGAGTCTACAAGTCCAAACAGCAAAGCTATCTCTGGACTTCCTACCTGTGATAAAGGATGGATGCCTGGGCCTCAAAATCAGGAACTAGGGAGGTTGGAACAGACCTTAAAAATGATCTATTCCAACTTCTGATCTAAAACTCCTGGGTATCACCCTTGAGGAGGCTCCTCCTAAATCCAATGCTCTCATCACCAGTATGTCAGAGTCATCTTCCTCGTGCTCAAAACTCTTTACACCCAGAGGCAGCTAGATGGCTAGCTGTGTGACCCTGGGCAAGTCACTTAATCCTGACTGTTGCCCGCCCCCCCCCAAAACACCCTTTTTACATTCAAGTTTACACTCGTTGCCAGTTATTTTAGGCCCTTTACAACTTACTCCATCTTTTCTGCCTCATTTTGTACTAGCCCCTTCCACTTTCTCTATACCCTGGTCAATTCACACCAAATCTGGTAACACCAGGAACTTGTCTACCTCTCTACCTTTGGTCTCATTGCACCCTAATTCCTGGAACGTCTTCACCTTTCAGAAAACTTCTAGTCTCCTTTGGAGTCTATTCCCTAAGCAGCCTCTAGTCTGTTTCATAGGATACCCCACTCCATCTTGGAGCATTATAGGAGGCCCTCCAGAATAAGGTTCTCATTCTTGGGAAGGCCAGGATGCAAACCTGGGTCATTGATTCTGGGCCTCCCCTGTCATGCCTCCAAGTGTACCAGTGCTATAGACTGCCTGGGTACTTGCTAAATTAGCAAATTAATCTGAGGCAACCTTATTCAGCAGTGAAAGAGCTCACATTTTTCCTAAAAGTGTTTAAATAAGTTTAAAGCAAATGCTGCTTCATCAAGTGTATGTCCTGGGGTGTACCTGGAGGCCAACTGGCATGGCTGGATTTACTTCCAATTTTATTTGTTGGTGGTGATTTGGCAGGTAACCAACTATCACCAGCAGGCCCCGTGTGGCCCCCCAATGTATCGCCTGGGATGATATCAAACTGGTTGTATGGTGATCCTCCTCGGGTTTTTCCAGGGGGTACAATGGCGCCTGAGAACAGAAGGAGACAGAGAATTCACACACAGCAAAGGCTAGAGGCAAAAACAACATCAATAAACATTTTCTAAATGATCTCAAATTTACATATGCTCTCTTAGATAAAGTAAAAGGAGACATTATACAGCCCCACCTCCCTCTCTTGCCACTGGTTCTGAACCAGTGATCCAAGAGACAATGGTTGTCTTTAAGGGTGGATTCTGGAGTTCCATCTTCGCTCCCCAGAGTCTGGAAGCAACCCTCCCTGAGCACCCAGTGCACACAAGAACGTTGGAGGCACAAGGCTAGATCAGCAATAATGCCATTAAGGTGTAGATGGGCTGCAATCTGTATGGCTCAAGTAATGAAATTAAAGGTGAACCACCTCAGTTAAACAGACACTCTCTGCTTCACCGACCAGTGTCTGATTAGGCACTGATTGAAAGGGTGAGCAGTGCAATGGAAGCTCTATAGAGGTGGTTACTGAGAGAACAAGACATAACACCCTTCCATGCTAAGAATCCTTGTGTCTGCTTGATGCCAATGTGATACTATGTGCCGGCACTTTAGGAACCAGGAAGGGCCAATCCATCCTAAGGGCTCCAATGTGAACATTCCATCCCAAAGTGCTCGTCTAATGTGGCAATGTCCAACGAGCCACATGAAGAAGCAGAAAGAGAACTAAGAAGAGACAAGAAAGGTTCACAGGTACCCAGAGAGGTCCCTCTGGTCAGAGACACAATGGGTTAGCATCTTAAGGCAGCTGAAAAATGGGAGAATGCCAAAAACTCAGAAAAGATCCTAGAGCCCAAGAGAATATCAAGCATGAGTCCTTTCTCATTTCTACCACATTTTCAGGCAAATTCCCCTTCGCCCCGGAGGCTCCTAATGGTGGGAGAAAAGAAAAGGGTCCCCTAGACTGTACCCACACAAGACCCCTCCTCACAGGAGACTGTGATTCAGCACTGACTGCTCTTTAATAATGCCTGGCTTGCTTGGTCTAGCAGAACACTGGCTTACAGGACCCTCAACCAAGTGTTTCCCATGCATATGTCAGCAGAAGAAGGTTCTGTGAAAGATGCAGATGACTGTCCTAAGAGAAAGGGAGGATGAAGCTTGGTGGCGGTATTTGGCTCAGTTGTGGAGGCTCTGCTGCCAAGTCGCAGGCAGAAGGGGAATCTCACCAAATGGGCTTTCTTAACTCTGTTCCACAGCCAGGACCCTCTGCCTTCCACGTCCATCCCTTTGCACACACTGTGCTTCCTCCATCCACCCATGAAACTCTTCCCAGATCCCTATGCTCCACGCTCCAAAACTGCATGTCCTGTACAGGTGTGTTGTTTCCCCAGGCTGGACAGTAAGCTATTTGAGGGCAGGGTTTATTTTGTTTTCTTTATATTCCCTGCACCTAGCCCAATGCATGACACACTGGAGGTGCTGAATAAATGCTTGTTAACTGGCAGAATTACAGCAGCAGCCACCAGATGCTCCTGTCTGTAGACGGCACCATGTGGACTATACGATGCCTTGGAATGTTTCTCAACAGAGATCCGTAATCATTCCAAAGACTCGGGCCCAAGGATCCACATGAGCAAAACAAAACAGATGAAGAATGTGCACTGTCCCTGCTAGGTCATCCAGTCAGGCATTCAGAAGCCACAGACATTGCAATCCGTCAGTGCCTCTCTGAGCCCTGGCCAAGATGCAGACTGGAACAGGAGCAGGATGACAGCTGGTGGGGAGGTTGATCATGACCCTCAGGATTCTCCAGGAAACAAAAACTCAGGTCTTATTTTTCAATTCTGGAAATCTTTATTTTCTAGAATTTGTTTTTTATGTTTTTTATTTTTTTGATGTAGCTTTTCTATTTTTTTTTTAAAGTTGCAGTTGCAATTCACTTTTCTTTATCCCTTTTGTCAAGGAACAATATTTAAGAGGGAAAATTTCCCCAAAGCTTGCTTTGGCTGCAAGCCATAAGTCGAGGCCAAAAATTTATTCAGTGCCTACTACGTGCCAGGCTCTCGACTAAGTGCTGGGGGCACAAAGGAAGGCCTCGAGAAGCTAAGAGTCTGTCTAATGGGGGAGAGACAACAAACAGACAATTGTCCAAACAACGTATGTGTCAGATAAATGAGATGTAGTCATCTCAAAGAGAAGACACCGAGATTAAGGAAGACTGGAAAAGGTTTCTTTTCTTTTTTCTTCAATATAAATTTATTTATTAAACTTTTTACATTCATTTTCTGGAAAAGGTTTCTTGCAGAAGGTAGGATTTTAGTTGAGACCTGAAGGAAGACTGAGAAGCCAGGAAGGGGAGAGAGGAAAAGGGAGGACATCCCGGGCACGGGGGTGGAGAGTGGTCAGTGGTCAGCTGGAGATGGAGCATCCTGTTCAAGGATCAGCAGGGAGGCCAGTGTCAAGGGACTGGGGAAGTGGATGAGCTTAAGAAGACTGGAAAGGTAGGAAGGGCTTTACACATCAAAATGAGCATTCTACATTAGCTCCTAGAGGTCACAGAGAGTAAAGGGAGTTTAATAGCTGACACAGTCAGATTTGGGACAGCTGGAAGGAGAATGGCTGAGAGTGGGGAGAGACTAATACACTTTTTGGAGACTGATCAGAAGGCTGTTAAAATCATCCAAGCTCGAGGTAGGGCTGACTTCTAGTACTCAAGTCTCACTGCTGATTTTTAATGGAATTGTCCCTCCTTCCTATTCTTTGTTCTTGAACTCAGGTATTCTTTAGGAATATATTCGTCTCCATTCAAATTTGGATCTTTTCTTTAAATTCTATTTTCTTTTCCTTTTTTCCTTCATTTATTTTTCATTTTCATTGTTTCACAATCATACCATACAACCTAGATTTTTTTCTTCCAGATGAATTTTGATACTATTTTTTCCAGCTCAAGAAAATAATTATCTGATAGTTTGATTGGCATGGCACTAAATATGTAAATTAATTTAGGTATAAATTCTATTTTATTGCTAATAATTATTTATTATGTTGTGGTCAGGAGAACACGTTTATTATGTTTTTGTGCATTTGTTTAGGCTGGACTTGAGAACTACATACACTCTTTTTGATTTCCATTCAGAAACTGCCAGAGACTCTTCACCAGTTTTTCTACAATTCTATTCAAGTCCTCCACTTCTTTCTTGTTTACCTTTTTGTTAGACATGTCCAGGTTTGAAAGGGAACATTGAGGGCCCCAAGTATTATAGTGTTCCTTTTCATTTCTCCCTGTGACTTAAGTACTCAGATGTTATGCCTTTTAGTACACATGTATTCATGATGTTATTTCACTACCCAATGGTGCTTTTAAATATAACTTACTTTCTCTGCTTATCTCTTTTAGCTATGTTTATTTTTACTACTGCTTTGCTAAGTCACACCTGCTTTTTTTTGAACCTGCTTGAGGCACAGTAATTTCTCTTGTGGGGTCTCATTTTAACTTTATATGAGTCCTAATTTTTCAAGCGTGTGGAGATATTTTTGGACTCTGCTTTCTAATCCACTCTTGCATTCAATGGGCAAGTTCACCCTGTTTACACACAGAGTTACTGCTTATCCCCCTCTCTTTCAGTCACTCACATCATTGACCTTTCCTAAAGAAGGTACTCTTACTTGTCACGTGTTTTGATATCAGACACCGCACACATTTTTTATAATTTTCCATTCTTCTGATTCTGTTCCAGTTCTTCTTGTATTTGTTCTGTTCTGTTTACTCAGGGTGTGGGTTTCCACTGTGTGTGTTATGTGATTTCTTTCCTCCTGAGTTCTATCATTTCATCTCTTGACTCACTCTTTTCCTTCCAGTTACTTGTGGAGTCCTCAAGGCTAAGTCATTCTTGTCTCTGAGGCTCTCCCTGGAGTCACAGTGGAGCTGTTTTCTCTCTTGTCTACAGTGTGGGCTTCTCTTTATCTACAGTGTTTTTTCATTGGGCTCAGTTTTCTTTCATTCCTCCCTATCTCTAGCTTCAGGTTCTGGATGGGACTATGGTGCCAGAGTCTTGCAGTCCTGGACTTTTGGATGGAGTGGTTTGGCCTGATTTGGTCCTTTCTTCTCTGCAGTCTAGATGTCATTGCCACCATGGTTCTGGGTTGGACGGCAGGTGCTACGTACTTCTCTCTGTCTCGATCCTTGGCTACTGCTGCCTTCTTTGAGAGAGTTTTAGCCTCAGCTCAGCAAGGGCTCTGGTCTCTCCTTATGATTGTATGATCTCCAGCGGGGATTTGTCTCCGTTGTGACCTCCTGCATTGCCTCTTTCCTGCTTATTCCACTTAGAGTCTAGTCCCCAAAGGCTTAAGATCTCCTCCCTGGCTCCCTCAACTGCTGTGACCCTCTTGAGTGCTCAGGGGATTCTTGCCATCCTCCTGCAGCCCTGGACTACATTTTCTCTTCAGTCTTCTTGAGCACTGCTTTGTCTGGTGACTGAGGTGCTTGCTGGGATCACCCCTCTCTAAACTCAGGCCCATGCTTTTCATAACGAAATGCTTCAGACGGTACTTTTTGATTCTCAGTCAGAGCACATCCCAAACTCTAACAAGTTAATATCAGGGGCTGCTCAAAGGGCAATGAATGTGGTACATGGTGGTTACATCTAGGCTGTAACCCATCACCAACAGAGACTCAAGCAAGAGAAGTAGTGTTAAAAGATGTCAACAGAGATAAATGACTAGAAAGGAGAGCTGGCTGATCATGTGGCCAGAACAAAGGATAGCTAATGGAAAGAAATTAAGACAACCACACAAAAGGTCCCTCATGTGCTAGGTGCACTGTCTATGAAAGATTCAGGTAAGCCATGGCCAAGAGTTACAAAGAATGAGAAGACATAGATGGGTTACAATCTACATTGTTGGAGGGATCAGAAATTGAAGAAATGACAGTTCCTTTTCAGTACAGAGAATGGTACAGTCCGGTAAGGTACTTCACTCAAATCTCTGACAGATCTCTAGAGAAGAAAACACTTAAAAAAAATTCCCAACTCTCTATTCCCTCCACTACCACCACTCCCAAACCCCTCAAAGTCCCACTTCATAGAAAAGTGTCTGTACAATGGGTGAAGGGTAGGATTACACTCTTAAAATGAGGATAAGTTATATAAAAAATGGCAAAGGTCTTTTCTATTATATCGTTTTTAGGTCAATGGTCAACAGTGGTATTTGTTCACAAATTAATATTCTTTATGTTTACTGACAAACGATCACTCATATGATGGCCTAAAATATGTGTCCTCCATCTGCTCCAGAGAAGCTGGCAGCATGAAAAATATTTCCTCCAAAGAGAGTTAAAAACAATAAGATGCACTTTTGTTAGGTGACATGATGTCACCAGTAGGAGGCAGAGGACAGGCACCATCAGAGAGTGATGTGGCCATCTTCTCTGTCCCAGCCCTATGTTCCTCTGAAGCCATCTGGGACACATGTTCCTCCCATTCAAATCCTTGTATGTGTTTTAGCCTGTTCATCACATCATGTATCTTTCCACTGTCCTTGGGGCAATCTTTAACTTTCCCTCTCAGGACACTCACAATCCTACAAAACACTCCACTGAAATAACATTGGTATTAAAAAGATGGGCCTTTATCCACTGGGGTAAGACTGAACAAAGATATGGTCTATAAAGCTGAGGAAAGCCTAGGGTGCAAGAAATGATGAAGGCAAAGTGTTTCAGAGAAACCTGGAAAGACCTTTGTGACTGACACAGGAGCAGGACAGCAACACTGTAAAGACAAGCTTATGAAAGTTCTGGTCAACACAATGACCAAAGACGATTCCAAAGGATGCTGCCCAGCCCTCTAGATGGAGAGCTGAGAGAAAGGCAGAGGATCTAAGCTGCAGAAGGAGACCCATTTTACTCTGGACGTGGATAATGCACAAATTGGTTTTACTTGACTGTATATGATTGTAACAAGGGTTTTGTTTTTTGTGCTTTCTCAACGGGGTGGGAGGAATAAAAAAAAGATGGGGTTTTGTTTCAGCACAGTGTAATTTACCAAACAACCCAGCTTACTCTCCTTTTCCTATGGGTTCAGTTATAGGCCCACTCACTGCCCACATCCACTGTCACAAACAAACACGCTGAAGGATGAGTTCTATAGGCTCTCTATCTGACTGTGGATCCATTTGGACAACAGGTATTTTTCATTTCTATTTCATTAACATAGTTAGGCCAAAAGTTTTTGAGTTATTCTGGATTTCACTTAGGAAGTGCTGCAACATTCCAGGGCCTGATGGAATCAACACAACGTCAGGCCCAAGCAGGAGCCCCTAGAGGGCCTCTTCCCATCCAACCTCTACCTCTATGACATTAGTGTGTGCCTTTGAAGAACGTGTCTCCTGGTCTTGTGCCTTTCTTGGTATTAATAATCATTAGTGTCATTTTAAAAAGCCCTTCTTCGACAATCTCTTTGGTGGCCTGTTATCCTTCTCTGGGGTACGGACAGGAACTAGGGTCAAAGCCATTGTAAGAGTAAGGAAGAAGAATGAAATGATACATATACCATGATAGCTCACAAGAAGATAAGAGCAGCCTCATGAGGAGAGGCCAAACGTATTAATTAATTTGGCAAAAGGTTAACTTACAAAATAATGTCATATTCAGATGCATTTATTAACCTCTCATCCTTTCCTCCAGTAGTATTTGGCACTGGGTGACACAATGTCTAAGAAATAAGAAAAAGTGATGCAGAGACGCCTGGAAATAAATGATAGCATCTGGAGAAGGTATACAAAGAACCTTATGTGACCACAAAACAGAATCTGAGTCCATATCGTATGAGTTTTACAACAGAGGTTTGGACTGAATACACTCCAAGGCCAACAAGGCCTACACGGAACATCAATGAAAAATAGTCAGAGACCTCTTTATACTTGGTTTTCATGAAGAGATGAGTCTGTGTAAATTACTGTCCAATGAAACAGAACTGAAACAGGAGATGAGTGAGTATCCTGAAACCTTTCATCTGCTTTACAGAAAATTTTAAGAGGCTTGCATAGGAAATTATGGAAGGCAAGGATACAATGCTTGTATTGTGCTGATGCTGATTCACAGAGCCTCTGAATATAAAAGACCTTTAAGTTTTTAAGGAAGGACCATAGCACTAATAGTGCTTCATAATTTATAAAGTATACATATTAATATTCAGAGGAGTTTTATCTTTAGAGTCGAAATGGAACTAATAAAAAAGAAAATGATAAACACCACTGAGACACCAACGAGGATACTCATTAAAAGTCATTTGTAACCCTTCCGCAACTCAAAAAAGAGCCCCACCTTTAAAGCTAGGGTCTCCCCCAACTAGCAGGTGGATCAGAACATGCTGGTCAATCTTTAAGTCTTACTGACTGATCTTCCAGGCTGACGGATACTTCCTTAGGTGTGGAAGAGATTTCCAAGTATACCCATACACCCCTAATGAGGGAGTTCCATGAATTCATACATTCTTTTCTAATATTGGTCATCATAAAACTTTGGAAAATTCAAAAACTGCTCATCAATAAAGACAGGACCCACTGGCCTTCCCAGTTGGTGATAAGTCAACTTCTTCAACCAGACTACGGGGGAAAAGCCTCTGGAGTGAGCCCATAAGCTTGTCTCTTACCATTTTTGTGCATACTGGCATCTTGTGTAGCTACCGAGGGCAGGCCTTCCATCATCGAAGTCCACTGTTTAAAGCGAGATTCTGTCCCAGCTTCCTTCCCTCCAACCATGCCATAGTCCATGCCACTTGAGCCAAAACCTAAAAATAAAAATCCCAAACCTCAAATTAACTTTATGTGTAACAACGTGTAACAACTTTGCTCTAAGTGGCTTAACTTGTCACGTATTTCTCATTTAATGGCTCTTATTGCTGGAGGGAAACTGATGCAAAATGCAGCTTTTCACTCTCATGAGCTGGCAGGAAAAACCACAGTGAAAAGCTGCGTAGATACAACTTGTCTACTTTAGTCTCATTTCAGCATGACTGAGAAACCTTCATGTGGACAGGCTGCTCAGTCCACCAACTGCAGCATGGGTTTTCAGCAAACAGGAGAGGCTGGTGGGTAATGGATCAAACCCTAGCATCATGCAAGCAGAGAGCTTTCTATGATGAACAGAAAAGCAAACCCTGCCTTCCTTCTCTGAGAACTCAGGATCTTGGGGGAACCATAGACAATCTTTGCTTACTCACTCTTGAAGATGAAGTTTCCAAGTTGGATGAGAAATTTTTTTCTCTTTTGATATTGTGTGTGTGTATGTGTGTGTGTGTGTGTGTGTGTGTGTGTGTGTGTGTGTGTGCGTGTGCACATGCGCACATGCATGGAGTGGGAAGCAGCTGCTGGAAGGATAGAACAAGAGGCAGCTGAGGCAATGGACAGACAGACTTATCTTGGAGGCTCAGGCACTGCATGCCGGTTTCCTCAGTGTGCCCACCTTCCAGCTTTCCCTTCCCCCTGTCCCCCACCAGTCACTGCTGACCTCAAAGTCTTCCTGGATTCTACCTGGAAGGTTGTCACATCTCCTTCTTTCTCCTATAAAGCCCTTCTCTTACTCTGGCCTGCATTAATATTCCTTGGTCTGCCTTCCTTTAAAACTCTGTACAATAGGCATGGGTGGTCTAGATGGCCTCTGAAGCCCCCTTTTAGCTCTCTGCACAAGCCTGTGCCCCATCCCCACTTCTCCTGTGCTAGGCCATGAGAAGATGTGTCCGCGGTCACACTCCTCACCAGAACTGTAGCCAGGAATTTGCCCTTTGCTCTGAAGGTCAGGGAGCCCCACATTCAGGGCGCTGGGGACCAGGTTGTCCAGATGTGGCTTGGGTCCGACGGGGTGAGATGGTGAATGCTTCATGCTCGGCGGTCGCTGCTGCTGCTGCTGTTGCTGTTGCTGCTGCAATGCACTCATCATCCGAGCAATCTGCAGAGGAGGCAGGAGAGGCTGAGCCCTTGGTGCACCCCACCACAAGGAGCTGGCCCCGTCTGGCCAGACAGTTACCCCGGAGGACCATCCACCACTTGCCTGGCCAACTCACCTGCTGTTCATGCTGCTGCCGCACGGCCTGGGAGAGCTTTCTCTGGTTTTGAAGCAGTTGTTGTTGCTGCTGCTGTTGTAGGAGAAGCTGACAGGCCTGCAAAGGGGGAAGGGGGAGGAAGAGGGGAGAGGAAAGAGAGAGAAAGAGAGACATAGAGGGAAAAGAGAGAGGGAAGAAGGAGAAGAGGGCGAGAAAGAGGGGGGAAATACATGAAACGGAAACTTCATCGGCATCATCACCCCTGACAAAAAACATCAACAAAGGAATGTGTAAAACCTAAGCATTCCACTTAATGAAGATGCCAGTGTGGATGGAGTAACAATTATATTCTCCTTCCTAGCCAAGAAAGTAAATGAGCCAGGGTCTGAGCCCTGCTCAACTGATCCCCAATAACCCACACACATCACTCACATAAATATATCGCTACAGAAGTGTAAGACAAAGCACCCTGTCTCACCCCAAAGAACAATTATCACCCTCGTTAGATGGAATTAACTCTTAGGAACACCGTATCCCACCGCTCCTCAACAGAAGGAAAGAAGTAAGGGCAATTTAAAAGGTAGTGTCATCTCTCTCTAACACACAGACACAGAGACACACACACGCACGCGTGCAGAAATGGAGCCCATTTGAAATCCAAGGTCCTATCACACAAGTCTCTGTACTGCAAACAGGCCAACCAGATTACAGGGAGTAACACGAATGTCCAGGACAGAAGATGTCCTCCTTACCAACTGAAACTGGGGAATCTGTGGAAGCTGGCTCAGCATGGCGATCTGTTGGGGAGACAGCTGAGGCCCCAGGTTGAAAAGCCCCGGGTTCAGGCCACTGTTAGGAAACTGTTTGAGCACGGAGGCAGAAACCTAGCAGGAGGCAAGGAAGGAGGTAGGGTTGGTAAACAGGGGACAGACTGTCCAAGAAAGAATTCCTGGCAGCACTAGAAGCCAAGGACGAGGCATGCTTGAGAGTCAACGGTTCCTTTTGTCAACATGCGCCTTGTCTTTCACAATTGTCCTTTCATTCATTCTTTGCTTACCACCTGAGGAATGAGACTCTCCCCAGATGGACCCTTGGCTAGGCTGCAGAATGCGTCAGAAACACTGAACAAGACTGCTCACAGGAGTTCACTGGGACCAGTGGGGCACGGCACGGGCAAGATTCCAATAGGTTTCAGAAGAGAAAATATTTTCCCCACAAAGTGTGACTCAATACGACAAAGAAACTGAACCCTCAGCCAGCCCAAGACCAGAGCTCAGTCTTACCTCCTGTCACAGGAGCCAGGATCACCCCAGATGGCCCTGGATTCCCAACAGATCTGTACTGCCCCTCCCCCTCCCCATGGAACCCATGCACAAGTGTTTTCTAGCTTCTGGAGGACTTGCAGCACTCTCTGCCACCCGAGATGTGGGCAGGAGTCTGCTCTCCTGCATTAGATACCTCCACGTTAAATTCTCCTACCCCATTTAGATTACTGCTCACATTGAGCTAAAATGAAACATAAATCCCAGTGAGAGAAGAAACACGGCAGCAGAGAAGGCTGACAGCAAGCTGACCAACACCACCAGCGGCTACAAGAGGCCTGCATCTTGTCATCCAAGAGGAAAGCCCTGAATCTTCCCAGTGTCTTTTCCTGTGTCCCAGCCTAGAGTCACCAGTTAGCCACCCCCAACGTCCCCCCAAATACCAAAGGGCTTGATATTGGGAATTCACAGCTCCACGTCTCTCATGATGGCCTCGTGATTTTATCGCTCTGGATGGCTGCTTGCTTACTGTCATTGTATGATATTTCCATGGTCCTAAGAGCGTTGCCTGCCCATAAACCCTCTGGAGAAGTTCTCCCCAACATGCCGGAGGCCTTTCCCAAGGTTTTTTAGAATTTCGTGGGTCTGATGTCCAAGATTTTTAAGCAATTAATACAAGTAAGAAGAATATTTTCCCCAACATAGAAATGATCAGAGGATATGGACAAACAGTTCTGAGGGCAAGAAATCCAAGCTACCAATAATCAAATAAAAAAATGCTCCAAATTATTAGTAAGGGAAATCAAAATAAAAGCAAATGGAATTCCATTTCACATTCATTAGAATGGCAAAGATGACAAATAAGAAAAATGAAAACTATAGGAGAATCTTTGTAAAGATTAAAAAAACAGAGAGAGCGTCAGGGAAAGGGGTGATGGAGAAGCCAGGGTCCTTGCGTTGCATTTTACAGCTACTGAAAAGGAGCAAGTTGTATTTGTGGCTTCAGTCCTATGGCCATCTTCTGCTCTCTGGGCAGACAGGAAGGTTTCTTTTGTTGCCACCCAGCTCCTTTAGTTTCCTCACCTCCTGGGTCCTGCTGGTCCTGTGCTCCATCACCTTTCAGGTCCCCTTTGGCCAGGGCGCAATTTTGATTTTTCTGAGACACTTGCAGCCATGGAGAATCCCTATGCACAGGGGCTTTTATTGGGGGGGGGGGGGAGAACATCTTGCCCCAATTAAATAATCAAAAGACCCTAAGGCATTTCGATGACCCATACCTAACTCTGTAATGCTTGGCATTTGCTGATGCGCTGCCTTCAACTGTTTTTAAGATATATCATGGTTCTGTAGAGATCCACTCCTGCAACTAAACCCTAAGCTCTTCCATGGTCACCAATGACCTGGAGTCTACTGCTCCCCACTCACTCCCACCCCCAACCTAATCAAAGGCAGTTCACACAACCTCAGATGTCCTGAGCAAGACTGCTGGTCATTCAGGCCTCTGCCAGAAAACTTCCAGAGGAAGAAATCTGCTGCACTCAATGAGGGGCCCACACCACACCCAGACAGCTCCACGGGCCAGACAAGGCTTTCCTTATGTCAAACCTCAATTTGCATGTCTAACTTCCGCCTGCCACTATCACTTCTGTCTGGGGGCCAGGGACAAGCTTATTTTCTCTACCTCATGCAGCTTTTTATACAGACAGCTCCCACATTTTCCCTAAGCTTTCTCTATCCCCTCCCCACCCCCGCAACCTCCCCCTCCTGTCTCGCTAAAGAATCTCTTTCCATTTCTCCATCTCTGGCTACTATTCCTGTTCCCCCAGGGCACCATACCTTTCTTGGACATCTTTTCTGTCTGTACACACTCTACACTGTGGCCAGTATCTCCCCTCCTGGTCTCTACTGCGTAGTGTCCTCAGCTGTAAAAATGGGGTAATGCCTGGAGCATCAACCTCAGAGGGCTTTTAAAAGGATGCAAAATGCCTGAAAACTTGTAAAATATCCATAGCGATTGTTACTGCAGACTCCCACACCAGCGTTTCTAGTTCGGGTTTCTCACTTGAAGCTCCAGAACAATATCTATCCTGGGAAATCCTAAGGAAGTTCTGCCTTAGCCTGGCCCCAATCACAATCCTTTTCTTCGTCTGCAAACCTGCGACGTCATCCTGATTGTAGCCACTCATCCTGCTGTCACAGCCCCTTTACTACTCACAGCCAACTACCAAGGCCCGTCACCCCCATCCCACAGGATCTTTGGGATGCCCCTGCTCCTCTCCAGTCCCACTGCTGCCCCTATCGAGGAGACCTTCACAGTTGGAGCTAACACAATCCCCCCCAACCCCCCCAGTGTTCTATGTGGCACTCCCATTGGTCTGTATGTGGTGAGCTATGGAATGGATGTATCAGTTAATGCAGCTTTGCCAGGAAAAACTTTTCGATGGCTGTTTCCCCTTCTAGGCCCTATTCCATCCTTGTGGCGTCATTTTCACACACACACACACACACACACACACACACTCTCTCTCTCTCTCTCTCTCTCTCTCTCTCTCTCTGTGTGTGTGCAACATTCACAGAAAACAGGTGGAACGCAGTCTCTGAAGGGAAGGGACCATGAGGGGGACTGGGAAAGGCTTCTTGAACAAGATGTCACTGGGAAAGAGACTAGAGCCCATACGAAGGGAGAGCACTCCAGGCCCAATGAGGGGGGAAGTGAGTGGGGAACAATGTAGGACAAAGAGAATGGTGTGTAAAAGAAAGGACAGCAGGACAGCAGGGTCTGCAGCTTAATGAATGGAAGGACTGGAGAGGAAGGAAGTGGGATATGAAGAGCTTTGATCCACCAGAGTCATATGGGTGTGGGGGTCACATGGAGGCCTGGGGAGAGATTGCAGGCAAGTGGCCTAGTGTAATATTCCAGGGTCAGGCCTGCAAAGCAACTGTGTGAGTGGAAAGAAGAGGATGTGGGCATAAAACTGAGAAGAGGTAGGTGCGACTGCTCCAGAACAGCTATGAGAGGTGAAGCACCTACTTTTAAAGAATTTAAATTGCAGCTCATCCCAGTGTGGAGGCCAGGGTGAGCAGATGGTGAGCACATTCTACCAAAGATTCTCTGAAAGATTCTCAGAAGAGACATCAAAGATCTAGAATGGGAAACAGAGGCAGGCAATGGTTACAGAGAGCTGGCCTGTCTGGACCACACAATCCTCCATTGTCAAAGTGCAGACAACAACCCCTGATACCTATCAGGTGGATGGGGAGACTCTCTGAGGAATGGTTATGGGAGGACACGGACAAAAGCAGCAGACAAGAAGGTGAAAATGGATTATGATTGGTGCTGAAGAGAGTTCTCACGACTACAAAGATACTTATTGGGTAGGAAAATTCCTGGATGAGAGTATCCTTCTAAACTAGGGAAGGGTATGAGGATGTTTCTGTAGCCATTTTCTGTGGTAGCAAAGCACTGAAAATAAAGGAGGCACTCATCATTGGAAAAGGGCTAAACACACTGTGGAAGTGCACAGAACAGAGTATTACTGTGCCCTACAAAATTACAAGCACAGAGAAATAAAAATAACATGGACCCTGAGTGACTGGCTTCACAACACTACAGCCACATGTGAGGCCGATGGCTGAGCCCTCTCCTCAGAGCCTCCTGCCTCCTGCCGGAGAGGGGAGGGATTAGAAAGGTCAGAGGGTGTATAAGCTGCCAGAATGAGCAAGGGGCCTGTGGACTGAGGTGTCTGGGGGAGGCAGCGGGAGTGATTTAGTGAGAAAGGAGAGAGGAAATGGCAGCAGCTTGAGGGCACCATAGTGCACCGAGCGCCAGATCTGGGGTCAAGAGGACTCATCTCAGTCTCAGAGGTGCGCTAGCTGTGTGATCCCGGGCAAGTCATTTCACCCTGTTTGTCTCAGCTTTCTCATCTGTAAA
Organism: Potorous gilbertii; assembly: GCA_028658325.1. Lineage (NCBI taxonomy): Eukaryota > Metazoa > Chordata > Mammalia > Diprotodontia > Potoroidae > Potorous > Potorous gilbertii. The sequence goes on along the minus strand of CM053770.1, from coordinate 238,775,400 downwards.
ATGAGCTGGAGAAAGAAATAGCCACTCCAGCAGTTCTGCTGAGAAAACCCCAAGCAGGATCATAAGGAGTTTGACACAGCTGAAATGACTGACCAACAAAGGGAGGAGATGAAGAATGTCTCCATAACAATGTTAGAGAGAAAGACAAAGGGATCTTTCTTACAAGTTTAGAAAAAAAATGAACCTAACAAATACAGACTATTAAAAAACAAGTGCTGCAGTGACAGTGTTAAAGTGCCTCAGCAGGAAGTGATGTCCGTGTAATTCAGAAAAACAGAAGATTTGTTTGCGGGATGGGAATAGAGAGCAGAACCATGAGACTGACACACAGATTGCACACGATCTCTGGGTTGCTGCTGAGGAGACAAACCTCGCACCTCACGCTCCAGGAGGAGAAGCTGTGTGACTAGCTGGGGGCACAGACACACTCAGAACGTGTCAGGAACAAACCAGTGTTGGTGGGGCTTGACTGAGACTTTTTTGGGGGGGCACAAAGATTCAATGGTGGTAGGCATTGAAGAAGAAATAATTGTGGCATCAAACCAAAAGGCAATAATGAAACTAAAACAGTAAGAAAAGAGATTAGTCACTAAAAAGGCAACAATGGTAGAACAGTTCAGGCAAGAGACAAGCACCTCTATCACCTTGGGATTCTGGGGTTGGGGAACCTGCGGCCTCAAGGCCATATATAGCCCCTAGGTCTGCAAGTGCAGCCCTCTGATTGGATTTGTTTAATAACTTGTATTTTAATTTATTAACATTGGTTTACTTACAATTATTTGTGTCGTATTACATATAAAATAAAAATGTAATAAAATAACATTAATAATTTAATAAAAGGGTGAGGACTAGAGTTTTCCCCAGGCTGGTGGCCCAGATGGGGAGAAGCCAAGATCTAATTCCCCAGGAGTAATAATGGAGGAGAATGTGCGGCCCTCTGGCCAATGGTGAGCACCTGGCGACCTGAAGTGAAGGAAGTCCAGGTCCCTTCCAGCCTCGCTCTGGACCCATTCATCTGTCTCTTTCCCATGAGCCTCCTCTACCCATCTCTGCACCACAGTACCCCGGGGGTAGAATAGAGAGGGTCTGACCATGAGTCAGCAATGGCATGGGCTCAAGTCATCCAGCCTGTCCAAAGTCACACAGGCAGAATTCAAATCCAGTGCCTTTTAGGCAGAGGGTCTCGTCTTTCCAGGTACAGAACCTCCACTTTTAAGATAAAAACAGCTCAGGGCAGAAGAGTATTGCAGAGTTCTCATCTAACTAAGCCTTCCACCATTGGAGCTGGTTCTACAGCATTTTTTCTAACAATAGTTCATGCTCTTCTGGAGAAGGAAGAGGGCAATCAGTCAGCCAGTTAACACCTGATTTCCTTTCAAACTAGAATTTTTAAAAAGTATGACCACAGGATTTTCTATTTTTTTTTCCATTCAAAAGGGCTCTCTTATTTCTACATGGCAAAAAACAATGAGATATGTAATCTGATGAATACCTAGTAAATTCCACAATAAATACGGGTAAGGTACAGAGACTTTAACTTCTACAAAATCCATGGCAGGCAAGCTAACAGCCCAGAACCCCCTACTTCTGGCATTCAGAATCATCAAGCTGCTTACCTGGGGAGAGATAAACTGGGGAGGCACTTGTGCCCGTAGGTTAGGGGAAGAGCTTAGCGGCTGCACCGGCGTGTGCATGCCCCGCGATTGTGCTGTGCTATTTCCAAACAAACCATGATTGCCACCCTGTAGGAAAAAAGGAGAGCCAAAGAACTTCGTTTATTTTCAGCAGAAAAATCACTAACAAGCAGACACTGGCCTAACTCCCATTACTAACCTGTAGAAGGTGTGAGGCACAGCCGATGGGCTGTAAAAGAATTCCCAAACAATCCAGTTTCTAACCTCGAGACCACCTTCAAGCAACAAATGCCCAACGCCTTCATTAAAATCTTCTGTAGCTTGCTCAGCACTGGATGCTTTTGGGGTTCAATGCAGTTAACAGCCCCCCATTATCATCATAGGCAATGCCATTTTCTTAGCTATTCAATTTATAAGCAGCAGTTTTAGTAAATACCCAAATCACTCTCAAATAGAAGAGAAAAATGTCAAAACTCACCATGGTACGGGTTGTCTGTCAGATTTCTAAAGAACCAAAGAATTTAAGAGCTTCTAGATTGTCTAGGCTAGAAAGAGTAAGAAGCTTTGCTGATGCTTCTGTATACTCTATGTCTTGGGGTGGGAGAAAAGTTTCTTCTGGATCTAAGCCAGCACCCGCTTCGTTCCTAAGATGCTGAGGTCTTCAATAGGACCAACAACAAATATTAAATGTCTACTTTAGGCAAAGAACTGTATTTGGTACTGTGGATACAAAGAGAGACAAACCCAAGAACGTCTATTCTTGTCTCAAGAAGAGCATCCAACAGGCTGGCCAAGGCAAGCACCTAAATTACTAGGGTACAAAGGAGGGTTTGGTAAGTGGCCGAGAGACTGGAGGGTGGGGTGGGGAGAAAACCCTTTCAGTGAGGAGAGGATGGAAAGGTGTTCCAACAAGTACAGATGAGGGGCAGGCTGCTGAGGCTGACATAAGTTAATGCCCCAAGTCAAGTGGGGACAGGGTGAGATGGGAGACTAGAGAGTGGATACCAGTGTGTCTGGAATATGTAAAATGAGGCCACACTGGAATATGTAAAATGAGGCCACAGAGGGATGGCAGAGTCTTTTGAGTTAACAAGGATCTGAATGTGCAGAGGGGAGATCTTAATACGGGAGAATTAACAGGCAAAGTGGTGGACTAGACCAGGGTAGGGGACAAGGGAGACAAAGGAATGGAGGCTCTAAGCCTCAGTGCTTGGAAAAAGACCAGGATTATAAGAAAGGAAAATGAGAAGTTCAGTCTGGGGTATGGTGCAATTCATCAAGAAGGTACCTGAAAACCTAGGCCTGGAGCTACTGGGAGAAATCTGGGGCAGAGAAGCCCTTTGGGGAATCCTCTGGGCTGATTTGAGCAGAAGGCCCACTGCCCGTCTGTACAAGGAGTGGAGAAGCAAAGGTGAATGTCCATGAGGAGACATTCTTTCCCGACCTCTGGAGAACCACAGGCAAGCAAACCAGAAAGGTATCATCAAGAAAACTACCAGGGCCTAGATGCTGGGTCCTGAGGGCTCAGACACAGCTGAGGCTGGGCCTCCAGGGAGGAGATTGTGTTTTAGGAGTCAACTTTAGAAAAAGTATCTTAGTTGAAAAGTGCATATTGACCAAAGTTCTACAACATGAAAATCTAGTACAGTAAATAGCCCTCCTCCTCTTAGGGCTTGGAGGTACCTCTCTGGAAAGCCCTAAGAACTTCTCTCTCTGTGTCCAGCCTGGCTTTCAAGGTGAGAGTAAACCTGTCCAGTGTTATGAAATCAACTGACAGTCACTGCAACTACAAAGTCACTGCACTTACAAAGTCAGGATGGGATGGAAACAGTCAATGCTGAAGGTTCTGAAAAGGGGCCTAGCAGACCCACGTCCCCTAACCCCACAACCCCACTGCCAGTCTAGACCCCACTCAGGCCCACACACTTTTTGTGGTCACAGAGATGTGGAACCAAAGCAGGTGCCTAGGGACTGGGGAAGGGCACATCTAGAATGGGACTTCACTGTGCTGCTGTAAGAAAACAGGACTTCCGTGCAGCGATGCTGAGGGAAGTCAGCAGAACCAGGAACACAACATGTCAAACTAACAACATGATAATAAAGATAGATGCAATAACACTGAATGCTCAGTGGTGACCACGATTGAGTTTGATCTGGACAAGAGGCAAAAACAAGGCACTTGCTCATTGAGAGGTAGGGAACCACGGGGATGGAATGGGGCACACACTCTCAGACTCCATTTGTGTGTTGGTTGTTTTGATCAAGCTATATTTTTCTTTCAAGTCACTGTTACACGGAGAATCTTTTCCTGGGCAAGGAAGGAATATATTTGAAAAGGATCACAACAAAAAGAAAAGGCATGAAGATGAAATCTTTTCAATTAAAAAAATAATCCCATCAGAGAAGTATTTCAGGGACTAGGCAAATGCCAGACTCTGCTCACCTCTTTCTGGCCTGTTATGATGACTGGGTTTGTGGCATTGCACATAGTGAAAATGAACACACTTGCCAAAGAAAATGGAGGTGACAAGTTTTTGCCAGTGGGCAACATCACCAACTCCTGAAACCCTGGAGGGTCCTAAAGTGCATTCCTAATAATAGCAGTGAGGACCCTTACGGGGAGACATTTGGCCTGAGAGTCTGAATTATCGAGGTCACAGAAGCAGCCTTGTAGCAACCATGTAAAAGTAAATATTAATCAAACAAGAAATAAATAGGGGGTCTTAAGATCTAATGACAAGTGGAAGGTTGTAAAGTAAGGAACCATTATTGGTCATTACATTATGAAAAATCAAAAGCACAGAGAAACACTAACATTCCCTACAGGGGTCACCCACTGCAGCCCAACAGCTGGAATCCCAGAAACATCCTTGATCCTGGGAAAACTGTGGCAGCCTCATACTGAGCTCACTCTCTCCCAGCCTCTTTCCACTCCTCTGTGTTGCTCTGCCCCAATGGGGGGGGAGTATCCTCTGGCTTACCCATCTGTACCTACTCTGCTCAGAAATAACATGTCTGTGGTCTGATGCTAGCATTCATGTGGATGATCAGAAGGCCACAGAGGAGCTCGAGACTATTCAGCCACTTTTACAGGTAAATGACAAATGCTGTGATCAAGTGTTTTTCTTTCCCAAAGGCAGCTTTTCCTCCCAGATTCAGGCAGACTGCATTGAAGGATGCCTGGGAAATATTCTGCATCTAATCTCTTGTTTAACAAAAGCATCATCTAGGTTGGCCCTCAGTCCTACACCAAGGCATTTTTGTGAAGTCTCCTTCATCTCACCTCAGAATCATTTTCAGATGGTAGACTTGGTCATTTACTCTAGTCTAAACCTAAGACTAGTATGCTGAACCCAAGAGCCCGAGGAGGAAGGCTGAAGGGCTAACATGACTACAGTGTAACCTTTCTCTCACGTTATATTCTCAGCAGACTAGAGTCCCCCAGACTGATATCAAGTGCAGAGCTGGACCAAGGCCAGTTCCCAGCCCTGGTCCCAGTGATACATGGAGAGGACTCCTTACTTGTCTAGCAGCGAAGTTTTGGGGGTTGAGACCTGTGCCGATTGCCCCCAGGCTGACGTTGGGCGCTGTGGAACCAGAGGGAGACAGCTTGTAGCTGGGAGAAGGGGAGAAGGGAGAGCAGGGAGCCTCATCCCCAAGGCACCCGTCTTGATTGGAGAAAGGCAAAGTCAGCTGGAGAGCAGGTGTTAGCCAATCCCAGGGTGGGTTGGTTAGTGAAGCGACAGAAGGCAAGGGGGAAAAAGAGAGAAACAGCAGCAAGAAGTCAAGTTAGTGTCTATCAGCGACAAGGAGGTCCTATGTCTCATCTGACCAGCTTAGCCACAGTCTGCCTGACAGACCCACCACGGTCATCAGCCACTCTTTATCTGCCCGTTAGTGACTCATTCTGCTCAGAGGTGGAAGATAAGCCCGCCAGGTAACATGTCTGTGTCTACATCTGATAACTTGGCTTCCATGAGCACAGAAGCCCAGGGACCCTGCAGCTGCCATCTGGACATCTGGACCATCAGGGCTGGCTCGTAGCCCTTTCCAGCACATTCACTGTCCTCTAAAGAAAAAGAAGAGTCAGCAAATGCTGCTTCTTGGTTACAGTCCGTGCCTACCACTGGCTTCTGGCCTTAGTTTGACAACAATTTAAAGGTCTGCGGTAAAGTTAACTAACAAACACCAAAAAGAAACATTCTGACCTCAGTCAGCTCCCCTACCGTCAGACAGAAACCATAAATTCAATCAATCAAAGGAATCTATCACATGACAGTCATATAGCTTGAAAAACACAGAAAATGAAGGAACCATCAAGTTTCTCTTAAGAGCAAAAGGATAAAATCGCCAGCCACCTGTAGTAGGGAGGGAAACTAGGATGGCCAACCTGTGGTACATACACCACACTGAACAGTCAGCAGAAATGCTCACGGCTCAGAATGACGGAGATCCCCCTGGCTCACAGCCATTTCTGCTTCCTCATGACACCTGCCCCCCCCCCACCCTCATGAAATGTACCAGCCCATAACTACCCTCCCAACTTTGTCAGGCATCACATGACCTCTGGGGAACAAAGGCTGTAATTCACAGGGCACGTGCTGTCCATGTGCTTAGCTGTGGATCTGGGAATTCTATACACTTTCCTGGATTCAATTACCTGATGAAAACCCACATGGTTCTGTTGTACAACTAGTCATCATAAAAAACTGTCCTCACCTTCTCAAAGTAAGGCCCGCTATCTGTGGTTCCAATGTCTTTGGAATTAGGTGGACGGAACCCAGATCTGTCCTTCCTCATGATATCATTAAAGTCCCCGAGATTCATGGCTCGTTTGTCCACATCAAACTTCTTGTCAGGAAGGCTCCCTGAAAAGGCAACGAGAAGAAAGAATATGGTTAGTAGTCAAAAATTCATTGCCTTACTAAGCCAATCTCCGCTGTATGATCCAAAAGGGGAAAAAAATTTCAATAAATCATAGAAAGAAGTGAGACAACTCAATTCCCTAAATTATTTCAATGCATATCAACTCTTGATCAAAATATTAAAGATTTCAGGGTGATATTTTAATAAGAGTTATACAAAACAACTTGAGTTTTAATGTAACTGAACGTTTGTAAAGGCTTTTTATATTAGAGCTTTTGTACAGTTCTCGTTATCTGCCCCTTTCCTATACATCCCCCTCAAATGGATCTATTCACTCTTCCCCAGAACACAATGCCACAATGAAACCTATGTGGCTTTGTAAAGGCCCTTACTGTTAACCATGTTAGCTGTTAACCATGTTCCAAAACCCAGCCTGAAACTCCTGCCCTTATCATCCCACACAGGAGGGATTCCCATCATTTGACTGACTCATACCCCCAGGTATCTTTATTATGTGTACATTTTCTCTAACAAGGCTACAAATGCCTCACAGGTGGGGACTGCACCTTCTCTGCATCCCTCATTTTGTGGGCTCTTAATTTCTTTTGTGTCCTAAAGCCCTTCCAAGAAGTATGCTTTTAAATGCATAAAATCAAATCTATAGAATTATGAAGGAAATCAATTATAATAAAGCCCATAGGATCCGTACTTTTTTCCATCCCTACTCATAGACTTTCTGAAAAAGCCAAGTATTTGTGAGTTTATGAGTGAAAGGGGGCTCCCAGGGTGGCTGAATCACTTGGGGGAGATGCCAGACAGAGGACTCCTTCTTAATCCACGCTGCACTAGAGAAACCCTGAAGCCATCCCCACTTCTCACAGCCTCTCCTCAACCCTTCCCTGTTAGGAGGCACCACAGGTGATAGGATAAAAATCCAAGTCCATTCCATATCAATATGGTAATAGTAACAGTGATGGCAATACATACCTACAGACAAATCCATCTTACTGCCCGGGCTGTCCTCAGCTTGACTCTGGAAAATGAAAAAGAAATGAGAGCAGATCATACTGCACATGGAGACAGCCTCTGAAAAAGAGGCAGCCCTTAGCACAGGTATGCAGAAGGTAATTCAAGTCCTGGAATCCCACTTTAATGAAGGAGAAGGACGCAGCAAATGAAGCTTTTTTTTTTTTAACAAAACCTGAATATAAACTAACGTGACTCCTGTCAGTTTCGCTGGATGAATGAAGTTCAAATTTCAATACAAAGAGATCATGAAGTTCAACAGGCTGAGAAAGAAATAAACAGTGTTGGGGAGAAATAATCCACTACCCTTCAAGTACCAGGAGCCCTGGGATCAAATTCTAGGACGAGCCGCCAGGCCATGACATCTCTTTCTCGTGACTTGTGTCATCAAATCCTGAAATGTACAGCCAAGTAAAGCTGTTGTTCTGGCACTGAGGGACAAAATGCCCCCAAGAAGATAAAAATACACTAAGAAAAACCCCAAGGATCCCCACCTCCCACCTTTCGTTCATGACCTGGTTTACTTCTTAAAATAACAAGGGCAAACCTAGTAACTATTATAATGGCCAGGACTATGCTCTATTTTGAAAATTGGGAAATGACAACTAATTTAAAAGCCAAAGACAAGAGGGATGATTCGGCTCAAGAGGGCTAGGAGAAACACTGTGATGAAAGTAGAGACACTGCCTGCACAATGCATCAATTCCCAACAACTGCTCCGTTATTTCCCACAAAAGCCAGAAGCAGCAGCACTTGGAGGCGGCAGAGGAATCAAACTTACCAGCAATCCCATGTTTGAAAACTGCTTGGCAAGAGGGTTCATCCAGGAATCAGTGTTTCCGCTTTTTAGTGAACACTATAGAAACACATAAAATACACAACGTCAGAACAAAAAAAGAAATCTTTTCTTATCCTCATTAAAATGAAGAACTTCAACTGTACTTGTGCGAAGCTTCCAACTCCTCTTTGGAGTGGTTTGACAGCCCCCTTTGGCCTAGTTAGACTGCACAGAGCTGAGGGACTTCCCAAACAGCCAGTTGGATAGTGTGCTGGAGCTGAAATCAATCAAATTGTAGAAAGCAGATAACAAGTTTTGGATAAAAGCATTTTCTACCTCAGCATTCTCCTGGTCCCTGAGGCATTCTTTCCAATTTAAGCTCATCCAAGTTGGGAGAAAAGAAAACAGGGGAGCTGATGGCACATAGGGTTTGAAAAGGAAAGAATTCCAAGGGACAGGAGTACACGAAGAAATTCACTGACACCAGTTACTTTCCCAGGCAGACTAATGGTGCAGTGGAGAGACTGCTGGACCTGTCAGAAAGATGGGTTCAAACTCTGCCTCAAGGAGAGGCAAAGATAAGATGGCTGAGATATGGGAAACAATGCAGTGAGCTCCTCTCCACAAACTCCTCATAACAGATCTAGAAAATGCATTTTATAAAATTCTGATGGGGAAAGGCATATGTCCCAGAGATTGCCTGGTCTAGTGTGGCTAGGCTCAAGGAACCAGTGGAAGGTCTGCAGATACTGGTGACAGAAATACCTGCCCACAAAGCAAGCCAGTTCCCAGTAAAAGGCTGTGTACCAAGGGGCAACAAGAGGTCTCAAAGTCATGCTAGGCCACTATAACAGGGGCAGATGCCAACTGGCATCTCTGCTGCCCACTACCCAATCCCAAGGAAGAGTGAGGGCGGCAGTGGCACTGTTGAGTAGGGAGGCGCTGGGCAACTTATTGGGGAAAAAAAGAAGTTCAGAAGCTGCCACCAGCAGCAGCAGTAGCAGCATGAATGTGGCTTAGACCCCCAAGCTCAGAGCAGGATCTCACTGCCAGCTTCTAGCCCCGGATGCAGGGGAACAACCAGAGTGAGAAACCCAGACCAAAGTGGAGTCTACCATTCTGCCGCTCTGAACACCCAAGGTTTCCCCACTGTCTAACAGGAGCCAAGTCCAGTAGCATCTAGTCTACAGAGCAATCAGACTCTGCCCTGGTCAGACCACTCTGGGAGCACTGATAGCTTAAAGGTCCCCAGCCTGAGCTGTGCCTGAGACCCTGAAACAACATGACATTCAATACAGAAAGCAGCAACCAGGTCACAGCTTCCCTCTAGAACTGGGAAGAGCCCACCAAATCTCTAGCCGGGAGAACAGACAACAAATAAAAGGATCCCACCCTGATGAACTTTTCTAACAGTGCAGGGAAGCTCAAGACACAAATCCAGAGGGAGAGATGACTCCACAATATCTATAAGCAAAGTGCCAGAGGAAAACACAGCCTGAGCACAAAGTCAACAAGAATGTCCTGGAAGAAAAGGAGGAGGAGTTTAAAAGAAGTTATAAATAAATTTTTTTATAACTGGGATGAAAGCAGTTGAGGAAGAAACCGGAAAAGAAATGAGAGCTGTGGAAGAAAAAACTGGAAAGGGAATTAACAGACAGGTTGGCATGAGAAATAGAAGATTTTGTCCAGGTAACAAACTCCCTGAAAATGAGAATAGTCCAAATAGAAGCCAGTGACTCCATGAGGCAAGAAAAAATGTTGAATTAAAATTCAAAAGACTGAAAAAATATAAGAAAATGCACCTCATAGCAAAAACAACTGACCTGGAAAACAGATTAAGGAGAAAAAACTTAAGAACAACTGGACCATCAGAACACCATCACCAAAAATAGTCTACTTTGAGAAATCTTAAAAGGAAAATTGCCTAGATTTCTTAGAACCAAAGGACAAAGTAGAAAAAGACTCTACCAGTTACCTCCTTAAAAAAAATGCAATATGAAAACTCCCAAGAATTTCCCTGCCAAAAATCCAGGGCTTCCAGGTCAAAGAAAAATCCAAGCAGCCAGAAAGAAGGAATTCAAGTAAAGAGAGCCACAGACAGGACCACACATCACTTAGTGATGAAGGGAGAACTCGGACTATGAGGTTCTAAAAGGCCAACGACAGCCGAGAACAGCTTAGCCAGCAAAACGGAGTCTAATATTATAGGGAAAAGACAGTTCTTGAGTGAAGTAGAAGACTTCTAATCATTCTTGATGAAAAGATCAGAGTGATAGAGAAAACTCTGAAGTTTAAATATAAGAGTCAAGAGAAACATATAAAGGTAAATATGGATGGACTAAAAAGGACTATAAAGGACTAAACAAATATAAACTGCTCACGTTCAAAAATATAAGGGGAGAGGATGCATGCATCCCTCTGAACCCTATAAACAAGTCACAGAAGGCCTGGGAACCTTCTATTATGTCTTGATGAAGAAGAAAGGAATGGAAAGAGAGGAGAAGAGGACTACATGAGAGACGGGGAAAGCAAGGAAGGTCAGGAAACACTATGCTCCCTAATCATCTACACAGAAGAGGAAGAGGAGGCGGAAAGGAGGGGACTGACACTTGCCCCTCACGTCCATCTGAACTGGTCAAAAGGAGGAACATAAACAGGGCCCGAGAGCTGGGCACAGAAATACATTTCACTCAACAGTGAAATAAGCAAAGGAGAAAAGGAAGGAGGGAGAATCAGAGGAAGCATAAATAAAAGGAAACATCAGTCCTCAGCAAAACAGACTGTAAAGATGTACAGAAATATTTACAGCTCTTTGAGGAAGTATAGAATCAGAATCTGAGGAAAGACTCATACATAGGCCATGAATGAACAAGCTATGGTCCACCAATCATGATAGAACACTAACAGTTGTGCTGAACTCTTATGAGTACAAAGACCAAGCAGGATTCCAAAGAAATGATGAAATAGCTTCCCTTCCTTCCCTCCCCAGAAGTGAAGGATTAGGAACGCAGAAGGAAACAAATATGGTTCTGGACAAGGCCAACGTGGACATTTTTTTGGATTGACTACATACATGTGGGCAATAAGTTTTGTTATTGTTGTTCTTGGTGGGTAGGAAATGAGGAAAATATGGTTAACAGGATTGGAGCTGGGGGTGTCTCAGAAAGCTTGACCACTGGCCTAACATTCGATGTTAGTTTCTGGATTATGGCAGGTTACAGGCACTTCTTGACAGGGAGATGCTCTGTCTTGCTGTCTCTGTCGATCAGTTTTGAAATTCCTCCTTTATTTATGGCAGACTGCAGCAGGAAGGAGCCTCAATTGTGTTTCTAAATCTTTGGCCAAATCTCAGTTAAAAGTCTCAATCACGGTTTGCTAAATGATGACTAGTGTTTAGAGAAGTGTGGCAGATCAAACATAGGAGTGGAGAAGAGTTGAGAAGGTGGATTTTGGTCAATTAAAACAAAAATTTTTTTAAAAAGAAAAATTGGGAACTCTGCTCACCACAATAATTCCTGAGGACTTGTGATGAAACACGCTGCCCACTCCCTGACAGAAAGGTAATGGACTCAGTGTGCAGCCTAAGACAAAGCCAATGAGAAATTGTTTTGCTTGACTATACAGGCTTATTACAAAGGTTTTGCTTTTCTGGGTTTCTCAACGGGGTTGAAGGGAAGTGGGAGGAAGAAATGGCTCCTCTGTGACACTGAATTAAAATTAATTTTTTTAAAAAGAAATATGCGTTAGACACTTTCCTGTTGCATACCCTGGGTCAGTCATTTAGTCTCCATGCCTCTGTTTTTATCTGTGAAATGAGGATAATGGACATAATGGCTTCTGTCGTTCTTGCTTTAGATCCATCATCTTATGATTGGGGTTCACAATCTACAAAAAACTGCTCTAAATTCAGAGTGGGCTGCTGACCCTGGGAGGCTGTAGCACCAATTCCCATCACATGAATCGAATGGAGGAGCGTCAAGAAAGATCCTAAGAGCAGGATCCATTCCCCAGCGTCGCCAGGCTGGCTCCGGAAGCAGTATGTCTGCACACAGCAGGCTGGACACTTCCTTGCCAGGGGTGCCCCCAGTCTCCCAGAAGCAACAGCACTGCTTTCTGCACAGGCTTCTGAGAGAGTCTAGGATAAAGATACAACCCTCAAAACTGAAAGGCTATTCCTATACAGTGACAATTCAAAATTAGAGGTAAATTTTGTTTAAAACATGGCCTCCTGGTCTCAGGTGCCTTTTAGACTGTTAGCATAGCAGTCTCAAAGGATCCTGAGATTTTATCAGGGATTTGAAGCCCAGGGCTCATTTAGCTCAGTTGGTGGCCAGAGAAGAGTCGATCTGCCTGACTTTGATGGCAAAGTCTTTGGACTTTCAGTCACCCTCCTCAGCTCCATCTCTGAGAACCTGGAGTTTTCTTCTGAGTCTAGCTCAAGTACCTTCTCTCTCAACAGGAAGCCTTTTCCCATCTCCCAAGCTGTTGGGGTTCTCCCCCTAATAACTTGGTAGACATTTTGTGTTTAGCTTTCTACGTACATGCTGTTCTCTTCTCCTTGATGGTAGACCATTTCCTTTCTGTCTTTTTCTCACTGGCTCTGTGCCTGGCACACAGTAGGTGCTTAACATTTACCAAATGGAGAAATTTCTCTTCTTTGTAGTTAGTTGGCATTTGTTGGCCAGAAAATCTTCTAGTGACACATTCTTTAGGGTAGGATCGAGGATATGAGGCCATAATATGAACCCTGAGTAACAATTAGGGTCAGGTATGATAGTCAAACCTCTCTAAAGGCCCTGGGCACAGAGTAGGAGCTTAATTAATCAATGCTTCTTAAGTAATAAATTAACCTAAATAATAAATTAAGTAAAAAATAAAATAAAAAGAAAAGCTAAATAAGGGATCACCTAGTATCATTCCTGTTAATATAAAATAGTGTTGCTTATTTGTTTTGTAAAGAACAAAGGTTAAAGGGAAAACAACTGGGTATTAGCGTCACCAATGAGAATGAATTTTGTTGCTATAGATAGATATAAAAAACTACCTTCACATGACAACAAATGGTAAGGAGGCCAGTTTTTCTGAGGAGCTGAAGCTCCTTTTCTCATGTCTTCCTCTAATGTCACATTGTGTGCGGGAAGGCAGAGGGGACCCCAAGTTCTCAGTACTGGGCCCAGATCTCTCCTCCTTTCTCTGTGGAGGTAGACCACCATGGGGGTGGACTAGAGCTTACAGTCTCATCCCTTTTCTGTGTGTTTGTAGTTTTGCTGAATGTTTCTCCCCTCTTTTTGACTCTTTATCAAAAGGAAGGGATGTTTCCCTGGAAGGTGCAAAGGAGAGGGCCACAACTGGGGAATGTAGGTCATGTGGAGACAAGATCCCAATACAAATTTATTTTTCTTAAAGTTCTGTTCTGCCCTTGCAAAGACGAAAGACATCCTATAAGGCACTGGCGATGGATCCAGTTAGCTCAGCTCGGAAATACTTGATGCCAGTCAAAGACCATCTACTATGGCTAGAGGAACAATAATTTATGTTGTGGAGAGGCATTCAGAGAGACAAAATGAGAGATCCTTTAGAGAAAAGATGCTTCTAGTTTTCTATTAGAGTGACCAAAATATCATAAACAGGACTGGAGACATCCTCCACACTTGGCACCATCAAATTCTAAAAGGTGAACTTCAGTTTGATGAGGAAGTATCTTTAACCTTGTTTCCTCATTAATTAGAATTTCAGGCTATTGCTCTTCAAACATTGAAGTCATTATCGTCTTTCTTTGGTGGTTATTTACTTTTCAAAGCACACTAAGAGGATCTGATATACACCACTTTCCCTCTACGTAAATACTTTACACAAGTCAGGAACTTGGGTTGGCTACCTAGATCTGCTATTTACTCTGTGCCTATGGGAAAGTCCCTTCATGGTTAAAATGAGGGAGAAGAATACAGGATTTCTAAGATTTTTCCAGCATTGACTCCTATGACCCTATTACTTCTATGGATATTAACAGCTTCCTAGGAGAACCTAAGAAACAATAATGGCTCAAATTTTAATGGTTGTTTGTTTCTGCTTGGGTGCTTGTTGTGCATGATCAACAAGAACAATTTAATACACCCTCAAAGTACAGAGTCATGGTCAGAAGAACAGAGGACAAGGATATGGTAACAGCAGAAAAAGGGCAAATAAAATGAAGACTTTTACGTCACTGAAATGCTCCTGGAATCTCTCTCATCTCAACTGGCCAACCTGCTGCAATGAATCCTTCAGTCAAAGGAAAAAGAACCCAATCTACCACCTCTCACGAACAGAATGAATGAAATTCCCACTTTCCCACACCTTCTGTGAATGAACCTGATAGAGGGAGCAGAATTGGACTGATTCTCCCCCCCATCCCATTTACCTTCATCTGCTGTTTCTTGCCTCCTTGTCCCCAGCCTGCTGAATTATGAGAGGAGCTGCTTCCCTGAGAGCCTGCAGTGTTCCAAACTCCTCCATCATCGTCTTCTTCCCAGCTGGGATGGCGGGTCCCTGTCACGGGCCCATCGCTCTCCCCCCATCCATCTTGCATAGATTTGGAGTCTTTAAGGAAAAGAAGTAATTCAGCATTCAATAGTCATGACCAGGGTACTTGGGAGACTTCATCCATTCATACTGCCATTGATACTAAGTCCAACACAATGAGTCATGGCTCCCTTCCCTAGTATATTATCACTGCCCTCCTCCCCGGAGAGGAAGATCCACTCACGTTCATTGAGTGTTTGTTCCACAACAGCCTCGTAACATACGTGGTACAAACTGGGTTGCCACTTTGTGGTGGAAAGGTGATGTATAGGAGGAAGCTGCAACCCAACCTGGGTCCTCTGCCTACTCCTTGTGTGTGTATACATATATACATATACATATATATATGTATGTATATATATATATATATATATATATACACACACATATATATATGCATATATATGCATATAGCTGTGAGTGTCTTGGGTTCTATCTGGGCAATCCTCTGAAGACCACAAACTTGAGATGTCATGTAACCCTTCATTTAAAATGGAGTAGGAGAGAAGACAGCCAAGAAATACTGACAGAGAATGCACAGACAGGTGATACAAAGCAGATCTTGGAAAATTCGTGGATCTTGGAAAATCTATGAGAAGTGACTGGGGCCTTGGCAGAGAAAGTGAGGTTACAGCTTGAGGGAGGCCAATGGAAGAAGGGGGGGAAGCAAATGGGAGAGAATTCTATTAAAATTCAGTTTTCCTTCCTCAGCACTTAAGGTAAGAAACAGGACATCAACACTCAAGTCAGTGCTAATCTCCCACAGTCATAGGTCTTCACCAGCTTTCAGACTGAAGCTAAACTGTTTAATAATTCAAGGTATTTTAGGATAGTTTTAAGTTCCATTTGGAAAAATATTACATTAATGCAAACGAAGTCTACCTTCAAATTTCCACTTCCTAAAGTAAGTGGGTGTGTGAAAAGGGGAGAATAAAATTAAAATCATTAAAATGTCTTTATTTCAGAAATGCAGCACTTTCTGGCCTGTTCCCACTGCTGTTTCTAGGAGACCAAGGGTCATCCAGATGTAGCAGCAGGCCCCACGGCATCCCAGAAGTCCCCCCTAAGCAGCCCTCTTGTACACGAGTTCCTTCAATGCAGTTGGTACATCATGACACAGTGGAAGACTTTGGCTTAAGTAAAGAGCCCAGACAGTGCTCCCCCCAGGCTTCCCCACCTTTGTCTCACTGACAGAAATAATAGCGACAAATAATGGGAAAGTGTTCTCCCTTTGACTGAAAGCTGCTCTCACAGTCAGTCCCTAGGACTGACTTTTAGGTATATAAGACTGAGTAGTAATGTATATGACTGAGATTGAGAAGGAAATGTGTTGGACAATGCTTCATTTTGCATTCAAAGATTTGGGGGAGAGACTTACACAAAACACCATTACTAGGAATGGGTCTAGTAAGCAGGTCTTTAAGATAAGCCATTGTCTGTCTGTACACACATGTATACGTATGTACATAGGTATGAAGCTGTGGATGCAGGATGCTGAGGGGCCGGATCTGAGGAGGAGGGGCCAGCCTGGTGCAGCTTGCCCCTGGGGGGCAGAGGGAGGCTTGGGGGAGGGGCTATTGGAAGCACCGTCCTCATTGGGAAGAGGATTTTTTCAGCAATCTATTCTCTCCAAACCTAAGGGGTGATTTGCGACAAGGCTCCTGGAGGAACGGGAGGAGGGGACAGGAGAGAGGGGATGCTTGTTTTATGGATGACATAACTCCTGGGTCCTAAGACCAAAGAAGATCCTCAAAGACTCTAAAATTTAAAAAAGTTTTTGTTCAGAGAAATACTAAACGGGACACTAACTTGCTTTATGGGGCCTAAAACCTCAAATATGACATTTTTATTTTTACCCTGGGGCAAAGGCCTCATTCAGGCCCACACACCAGTCTGGCTAAATGTGCTATTACAAGCACTCTGAAGGAGACACTAACAAGACATGGGCACCTTTACCTGGGAGAGCAATTCTCTGAGTGGGAATTAGGTGTGAAGAAAGGAGATCCTAGGTCTGGGATAGTTTTACACAACTGAGCCAGAGGACATCCTGTCTTCCAATGTCAAAAAATGTTTCCTTTGAATTTACTGGCATACTAGCTTCTCTTGCAAAGAAACTCAGCTCTGATTTTATTAGCAAAGTTAAAGGGAAAATAGAAATTTCATGAAACAAATGTACTTAATAAGCACTTTATCTGGAAAACAGAGATTGTACAAAGTGAGAGATGACCAACTCTTCAAAACTAAGTAAATCAACTTATTTTTCAACTTAGTAGTAAGTGACTTTTTAAGTTTTCTATCTCTCTGACAGGATCAAGCCTTTCCAATTCATCTCTCTGACAGGATCAAGCCTTTCCAATTCAGACAAGATCATACTCCCAATTACAGTGTCATCTGAATTCTGAACTGGAAATGAACAAAATAAACAAATGCTCATGATAACAGTATTCTCCAAGACTTGAAAGTGTCTCTTCTTTAGGAAATAGATTAACATAATAAAACCAAGGGACAACACAGTAAACTTGCTATTCAAAAGAGAATAGACAATAGAAAAGTTTGGAGAAGCTGAAAATAATTGAAAATGGGCACTTGAAATAATCTAATTTAATTTGATCAGTTACTAAAATCTGGCCTGTTGTAAGAGGGCCCACATAAGGCACAGTGAGGGTCAAGGACAGCATCATTTCCAGGACTTGTGACTCCAGGGGCCTGCCCTCAGACCATTAACCCTGACTCGTCAGCTGGGCTACAGCTGAGCCACAACCTCAGAAGATCCCAGGACCCTTCAGGTGCCAGTCTGGGCCATACTCACTGGGTTTCATGGCATTTGGAGCACTGGAGGGAGTGCTACCCCAGCCTGTAGAGGATGCTCCTGTCTCATCCATGTCACCCCACCCAGGGCTGGCTTCATTTGGTTCACCCCAAGCCGATGTGCCATTATCCGGAGCAGGCGGTGTGCTTTTGCTCCAGACTAGAAAGAGAAAGAAAAAGTTTTTTTTTTTAATTAAACATCATTTACTAAGTAAATCATTTCGTGCCATCTAATGAAGCACCACCAAAAAAAGTATGTCTTTGGGTTCTTATCCTATTACAGAAAAACACTAGGACAAACATGACTGCTACAATGTACTGTCAGGAAGGGCCACTTCTGCCTTCAGCCAGTCTTTGGCATTTCATCGCTAAATTTAAGTGCTGAGTTAATACCCACCATGCATTCTACTTGAACTCCTGCAAAAAGGAACATAAGCTGTGAATTCCAAATCTGGCACTGGGAACAACAAAGATTTCAGTCTCTAAACAGAATGAGAGGTGGGAGATGGCGGGGGGTGGGGAGAGCTTTCTGCCAGCCCCATGACCTTGAAATGTGCAGGAACCCTTCTTCTGAAGGCCTGCGAAGTTCTTGAGATGAGAAATGTTATTTGTCCAAACCAGTGCACCCAGAAGACAGGGATGGCAAGCAAGGCTGTGCTTCAGAAGCCACTGCCCACATAAGAGACCTTCTCTCCTGTTCCTGTGAATCTTCCTGACACTGAAGGACAGCTGGAAGAAGCAAAAATAAGTAAAGCCAGTGCCCTCACATTTTACAGACAAGGAAAGTGAGACCCATGGAAGGCTTCATGACCTGACAGCCAGTGGCAGGGCCATACATGGGCCTCAGGTCTTCCTCACTACCTGCACTCCCAGTAATCTAAGCTGTGAGAAACAATCTCAAACCACTGGACCAAGCAGGAGTTAGCAGAGATGACCCTCATTTCTTCCTGTACATAAGTATTTAGAACCACCCATGTCAAGGTACCAAATTCTCTTAAGAGAATCAAACCATGGCTGCTGGGTCCTACAAGAAAGAAATTATTAAAAAAAAACAAAAACAAAAAAGACCTTTTCATGGAGGGAAAACTTGAGGGGCTGATAATATGTGTGAATGGCTCAGACACTGAGTCACAAAATGCAACAGGACTTGTGTATATCTTATGATTTCCAGGGACATGGTTCATTTTTAAAGTTACTGCCTAGAGAGCTATGGTTTTTGTTCTTCAGACTTTTCACATCTACCATCACCACACCTACTGAGAAAAGTGGCGCAGACTGACCTGAAGATGTTTTACTTGTCATCGGGGTGGGCAGATTTTGTTCTCGTGGGGCCTGACCCCCTTGAGAATTCTTATCCCACAGGTTCACACTCTTGTAGTTGTAACTACTTGGGTCTCCCCAGGCCGATGTACCATCATCAATGTCCATCTTCCTGCTAATGGACTGTGGGGAAGGCTCCTCCCAGCCGCTGGGCTCCTCGTCCTTAGGAGCCGATGGCTGCGGCCCGCTGTTCCAGCTGGGGTTGGGGGGCCGCCCATTCCCCGGAGGTGGTGGTTGAGGCGGGGCTCCCCAGGAGCTGGAGGCCTCCTGCTGCTGTGGCGGCGGTGGCGGCTGCTGCTGCGGTGGCTGCTGTTGATGCTGTTTATTCCAGGAATTGGACTGCCGAGCCGTCTCGTTCGTCCAGGCTGGAGATCTTTTGCAATCGTCCCATCCACTTTTTGAAGCCAGGTTTGCATTTCCACCATTGCCCCAAGTCCCAATTTCGTTCTGGCCTCCTTCACCCCAACCAGAAGCTGGCTTACTTCCCGAACCTTCCCAATTACTGTTCTTCGTCTGATCGACTTCTTCTCCCCATCCGTTCTTTCCCGACGTCCATCCTTGGTTCGGCTGGCGCCCTCCCCAGCCCTGATCCTTGCTGGAATTGTCGTTCCACGAGGAAGATGCCTTCTCCTCTGGTCTGGCTCCTCCCCAGTTAGAGGAGTTGTTGTTCTTATAATCATTCCATCCTCCTGTGTTTTTGGGGTCCTTCCATTCTGTAGGGGTTGAGAGCTCACCCCATCCAGACTTTATTTGATTGCTTTGGCTGGGTCCATCTCCCCAGCCCCCTGAGTTCTTTGTCTGGGTGGTAGAGCTCTCCCACCCCTCTGTCCCTTTATCTGATTTCCCCTCCGGCCTTGGCATCTCTTCGATATCCCAAATTGTATCTTGTTTAATTTGAGTTTGGCCCCAGCCAGTATTGGAAAGCACCCGGGGGTCCAGGTCAGTCCGGCTCAACAGAGTCTGCAAGACGGCCTGGCTGTCGGGATGGTTGGGCCTGTATGACCGGCGTCCAGAATTGTGACTGTCGCTGCTTCCTGCTTTGTGGTTGCTTCCAGTGCTCTGACCCCCAACCTCACTTCCTGTGGAGCTTGAAGACCTCCCCCAACAGGGAGCCTGGGGATTGCCTTGGCTTTCAGGGAGGGGGTGGCCCTTGTGATTGTCCCATGCTCCAGTGCTAGAATTTGGTTGGTTTGGACCGCTCCATTCTCCGATCTTTAACTCGTCAGACCCGGCTGGCTGTTTCCATTCTCCCTGAGAGACCCCGGATGTCGTTTTGTTCCCTTCGCCCCATTTGCTTTCGCTCGGGTCTGGCGGACCAAAGTTCCAGGACCCGCCCCCTGCGGACCTGCTGCTGTTGTCCCAAGAGTCGCTTTTTGACCCAGCAGACTTCTGGACAGAGGCGCCCTTCCAGGCATCCTCTCTTTCTTTTCCATTGTTCCCATTGCTTCCAGAGTTGCTTTGTCCAGAGACGGTGTCAGTTCCAGAAGACCCCCTGCCTGTCCCCCGAGACCCTGCAGTGTTCCCTGGCTGCCGGTCTCCAGTGCTTTGGGGAGGGGCGTCTGTGCCCCTGGAACAGCTCCCCAAGCCCGCCCCAAAGGGTACCCCCTTATTCTCGGCGGGGTTTGGTGAGCTTAAGTTCAAGGAGTTAGTGTTTCCGTTTTTTGGTCCATCAGTGTTATGAGCTGAAGCCTGCTCTCGGCCAGAGAGCACGTAGTTCACCCCCGCGCTGTTCTCCATCTTGGATGCCTGGCTGGCCGGGCCTGCCTGTGCACTGGGGCTGCTGCTCTCGGCCTCCAGGGCTCCCTTCCTAGAACTGCTCTCCTGCACCAGGGCAGGCCAGGCAGACGGGTTGCTATTTGGGTTGAAGTTGCTGAAGCCCGAAGCAGGACCGACCCTCTCCTGACCACCCACGTTCCTCCAGTTCCCAAGTGTGTTGTTGTTCTCTGCAGCAGAGATGGAAGGTGGAACAGACTTCGCCTTGGGGTCAGATTTCCAGACCCCAAGATTACATTCGTTCCCAGAACTCCCAGTGGAGCCCTGGCTTCCTTTTCCTTTGTGACTAGTGGTGCTTCCTGGCAGAGGGCTTTTCTCAGAGCCAGGGTTCGAGGCACTGGTGTTCTCGGTGGTGTTCTCGGAAGGAGCCTCAGTGTCTTTGCTGGCAATACAAGGCCACTCTTCCATGTCAGACCCGTCTACAATCACCTTGTCCCAGGTGGGGGTGGGGTTGGCAGCAGCGCCGTTGCTGGAGGAGGCTCCTGGGCCCCAAGTGGAATTTGCATAATTTGAAGCAGCAGCACCTCCAATGGATGAATCTGAAAAACACATTTGATCATTTGCATGGTTCTCCAGATTAGACATTTTTATTCATGCAGTTATTTTCTGAATTTTAATTTATAACCAAGCAAGCTAAATCTACTAAATGATGGGGAAAATCTTACAGACAAAGTCATGATCTTCTGAATGCACAGCTTACACATGACTACTTCATTCTGAGAAGAGAACTACGAGTGTATCTAAAGGGGGCCTCTTAGTCTGAGCTCTGTTTATTTATTTCCAGGGCAGGAGGAACTTTTGTAGAAATGCCTACCCCTCCCTCCTCCAAAGTTCTGCTAGGATCAACCTTTAAATCTCTTAATGATTATGTCTGTATAAGGTACTGTGATAGGCGTGGGGGAATGGAGTGGTTTGGAAGGCACTTAGGAGGTGTTGGATAGATACTAATGAACCACTCAGACAGATGGATGAAATCTAAGTAACGGTTCTGAGTTTCATGGCCAAATACAACGAAGTCATTTGAAAATTTTCACCTGTTGCCTTACTTAATATGAATACGTGTTTCCTCTTTAAAACTTAAGCAAAAGCTTCACCTTTAGCTCCCTGGTGTACTATTCTCAAAGACCACTGAGTAACCTCCAAGAATGGAGATGACAGGCTATACAACACAATATGCGAGGAAGGAGAAAAGCCACTGGCTGGTTTTTACTGGCCCTGCTGCCAGCAGGCTCTGTGCCTGGGCACAGCCAAGGGTGGGCATCCACCTCGAACACAGGGAGTCAGCCTGGGCTACTTACTATTCTTATTAACTGTTGGCAGATGTGCATTCTTTTATCATAAAAACCATCATGTAATTCTGAAATAACACATGCATAGATACAAATGGACTATACCATCCTAGCATATGCTTCGGATCGATCCTCTGAGCCAGATGGCACAGCATCATCCTGACAGCAACCAATCAACAAACCTTGTCTAACTGTTTAGTGTGCCAGGTAGAAAGAGACAGAGAGAGAGAGAGAGAGAGAGAGAGAGAGAGAGAGAGAGAGTGAATGTGTGCATGCATGCGTGCGTGTGTGTGTGCGGTGGAAGAATACAGGAATTTGCATTTTATCATGGGAAACAATCTATACACATAAATTAAATATCAAAAAGACACAAAGTACATTCAAGATCATTTGAATGGGAGGAGGGGGACAATAAGACATTACCAGCAGTTGGAGAGAGGGGATTCAAGAGTTTGGTGGTTACCTGTGGTTTGATGAACCCTAATATCTGCTGTTCTAGAGACTTTCTTCTGTCTAGCTTCAGTTTTTGAAAACAACTCCCAAACCAATTTTTTTAAAAGGACATGCCAATTCCAATCTTACCTCCGCTGTGAGGCTAGCACACAGCTGGACACATAATGGGTACCTGATATTCAGCTCTCAGCCCCATTTCTTCCAGATCTAGAGTCAAGCAGGCAGTAAGAATTGTGGGAGGGGTAGCTTTGATTTCTGAGATGGGCAAAGTCAAGCTAAAAACACAGTGACAACAAAAGGAGCTGGGTCACGTGTAAGGTTCTCTGAATCCAACCTAGGAGGAGGGGGAAAGGGGGGTATCTGGCATGGGCCCCAATGTGATAACAGGCTCTTTTCATCTCAAGAGCAGGCCTGCCTCTTCTCTTCTCTGCTTTATAAACATCAAATTGTAGACTTAAAAAATAAGAAGAACAAATGTGTTCTTTTTCCTGCTCCAAAAACATACTCTGCGTACCTCTTAAGAGCCACGGACAAAGAAAAGTGACACCTCCCATGTAGGAAACAGAAAAAAGTCCAAGACTAACAATGACTTACAACTGTATCCTTGGCTTCTTGGCCTCTTTACAGAAGTGTCTTAGTAAGCTGACAAACAAGGCATTCTGATAGATTCACTTTCTGTAGTGAATAGCATTGTGGGGTCAAATCTCTATATCTAATTTTGTGTGATGTTTTGAGCCACGTGCTTACACTGCTCATCCTCTGGTTGGGGCTCTGCTGACACCAGCAGCGCTGCTGAGCGCCCCCTGGGTGCCGACATCCTGGTCCTTACCTGATGCAGGC
Source organism: Potorous gilbertii (assembly GCA_028658325.1). Lineage (NCBI taxonomy): Eukaryota > Metazoa > Chordata > Mammalia > Diprotodontia > Potoroidae > Potorous > Potorous gilbertii. Next base: position 238,752,052 of record CM053770.1, on the reverse strand, counting down.
CCACTTTCACTTTGCAGCAGAGATCCTGTCACTTGTGCGTTGTTGGGGTTTGCTCCAGGTGTGGTGGAGGGAGGAGGCCCAGCCCCACCCCCAAGGAGCATACAGGAGGGTGGAGGGGGCTGCCCACGTTTTAGTAACACTTTGTGGTCCTGCTGGCAACGGAATCGCGGCGGCACCTCCCGAGGCATGTAGCGGGCGGCGCTTGGCGGTTGTCCGTTCGGCACTGCCACCCTTTTGGCATTGTTGCCACCATTGACTGGTGGCGATGGAGAGCTGCCAATTGGGCTGGCGGCCGTTGGTTGGCTTAAACTTGGTTTCGTCACTTCGGGCACTGAAAGTGATAGGAAAATAAGTCCATGAAATTAAAATATATTTTTCTACAGGTGCACGTACACTTACAATAAAATCAATATAGAAGATTTCTTTTCCTTTCAGAATATTCTAAAAGGATTCTGCACTTTTGTTTCCTCTGGCATCTTCATTACTCTAGAGCTTTTCCCAAGAAACAAATGATAATAACATGGCATGTAGCAGTATGCATCAGTTTACTCTATCAAGCCTGTGCTTCAATCATCATAGAATTCAACATACTTCAAAAGTCCAATTGGTTTGTGCTCAGTGCTGGAGATATACAGATGACAAAACACAAAATAACTGTGCCTTCATGAAGCTCACAATCTGATGGGGGGATGTGGCATGTATACACAGAGCAATAGCAAACTAAAACAGGGTCAGAACAAGACAGGAGAGGACCACACTTCAGCAGGTGAAGAATAGTCAGGAAAAAAAGGGTGACAGAGTCTGCCACAGGGTGAGAGTTCTAAGGCAGCTTGCATTGCAAGAGAAAGCTGGGTGTGTTTTAGAGAAGCCCTGGTACTCTGCTCTAGAAGGCAGATGGAACAGAATCCCAGGTAAGAAGTTCATGGTTAAGGAGAACTTGCTCCAGTCCTCCAAGCTGACTCTTTCCCCTTGGGGGCTTTAGAGGGCCTGAGAGGTAAGGAGAGATGCTCTGCTCAGAGCCTTGCAAACTGACCCTAGGAGAAATAAAGGTCAGCATCACAATCTCTGTGAACCCCCTCACTAAGAATGATGGGAGATGAAAGGGATGATTTTGCTTCATTGTACACATTTGTTAAAAGGATTTTCTTCTTTTTCAGTTGGGAAGGGAGAAAGAGAAAACAAATGCTTATTAATTCAAAAAATGCGAATAAAAGAAATAAGAATTGCACAAGTCCAAAGTAAGCTGAAGCACACGATAAATTCTAAGAACAATAAATATGGATTTTTGAGCCATGCCGGAGCTAAGTAGAAAATCCAAGAAGTAGTATAGTAGACAGCTAGGTGCCAGGGTGCAGGTGGTAAAGGTAATGGGTGATAGAGAGAAGGCACAACAACTCAATCCTTATTTTACTTCTGTTTTCTCAGTCAACCAGAAGGATATTCAGATTGGGAGACAGAGAATAAAAATAGATACTAGAAAACTCAAACCCCCAAATCAATAAGGTCACTAGAAAAACAAGAAGAGTGGTTTTCAATATGATCAAATCATCAGACTCAGAGGAACTATATAATGTATTTCAGGGTACATTAAAAAAAAATCATGGCTGAGCTGTTATCTTAAGAGATGGTCCTGGAGTGGAGATGAGCATGTCCTGATTTCTCAGCAAAAGGTGGGGGAAGGGTTAATTCTTTAATACTATAAATCTGTTAAAGAAGTCATTAGAAGTTTGACAAATTCTAAGAGTACTACATTAAAAGCTTGATTAGTTAGTGGTACCAAAAGGGACATGGTGATCAAATCAAGCCAGGATTGGGTTCAACAAGAACAATTCTTACAGACTGAAATTAATTAATTAATTTAGGAGGGTTCTCGGACAGGTAGGTGAATGTGTGCATGTTACAGATCTGATATTCCAGGACTTCAGTGAGACACTTAAAGTCTCTCCTAATACTCTTGTAGGTACTACAGAAAGCTATAGGCTGGCCTCAGAAATTGCTTAAGATTTAAACCTGAAGAGTAGTAACTGAATTCTGAGAGGGACCTCTGGAGGGGTTCAGAGCCTCTCAGACCTTCGACAACTCGGATTCTCATTTAGTGGACAAGCTAAAGTAGTTCCGTGATTCTGCCGGAGGTCACACCTCCAGTGTTATTATCAGAGTGCTCTTCTTTCCTATGTCATAAACTACTATTATCTTGTTAATCTTAGTAAATATGGGTGTGTAAACACATTTTTTTTCTCCCATCTTCTCTATTTCCAATTTAAATTAGGTGTCTATGGAAAAAAACAATTCTTCTTGGCTATCCTCAAAGAGATTATTACAGTTGGGATTGAGCCCTTCTCATGTGGACACCCTGCCCTCTGTCCTTCCCTTTCAGGCCTGCCTGAAGCTCCCAAGTCCTGATCTGAGGACCTCCATTTCTTGTCCAGAATGTCCTGCTCAGTAGCTTCCTTCCGCCACAAGAAATGGTTCTTGGTCACCAGATACCCAGGAGGCTTCTTAGCAGAGCCTCTATATTGTTACTATCAGGTTAACCTTATCAACCATGGCTCCTCTCCTCCTATCCCTAAACTAGTATCAGATGTTCTCCCTGCTGGTGAAACACTGGAAACCGTTTCTTTTTCAGAATCACAAAACTCAGCTGTCAAGAAGCCACCATGGGACCATCTCACATCTGAGAAAAGAATGGCATCTACAGCATCCTATCTGGGTGGTCATTCAGGCTCCATGTGGATACCTCCAGAGAGTAAAAACCCACTACTTCCTGAGGCATTTCTCTGCCCTGGGGGCAGCTCTCACCATGAGAACAAGCCTCAAGTGACCACAGAGTAACTTCTCACTGCTCTCCATGTTGCCGCTGGGACCAAACACAACATGTTGAGTCCTTCTTCCAGGAGACACGAAGCCCTTCCAAGCCCTGGATGAAGGAGTCTCAAAGCCATGGCCCAATCAGGCCAACGTTCCAGCTTTCCTTCTGCTTCTCTGGGGTTCTCTTCCCATTGGCTCCCTCTTGAAGAAAAACAAATCTTTCCTTAAGTCTCAACTCTTTCTTTAGCAGGAGATAAGCTCCTACTTCTCTGTACCTATGAGACTGGCACAACCATGAAGACATAGCGACATCTGCAAACTGGAACATTCCTCTCATTCTCCATACTTGGTAGCTCTTGCTAACTCTCAAGACAAACTACTTGGCTGCTTGGGAATAGGAAGGGATGGAGAGGACAGAAGAGAGTTTGTTGCTGTAAATTCCTGAATAAGCTCTCCTGCTCCCTGACTTCCTGCGTCCAACTTAATACCAAGTCCTGTCATTTCTTCGTTTCAAGTTTCTCAGGGATTCACCAATTCCTCATTATTTGGGTTATCTCAAATCCAGGCTGTCACTGCCCCAAGCCTAGATGACTGCCAAGTCTCTTGGTTATCCTCCTTTATTGCCAGGTCATCTTTCATACAACCACCAACTTAGTTTATTTAAAAATACCCTCCTACTTAAAAACATACTAGCAATCAATACCCTTGACTCTTTCACGGCCCAACCCCACGTGATGTCAACTTAGAATTCTCCAATTATTGTCCCCATTAGGTCACACTCACTACTATCTCTATTCCATTGCTTACATCATTTTTCCTTATGCCTTACAGGGTGCTCCCCTCTCTGCGTGAAGAAATTCCTACCCACTCTGCCAAAGGTCACTTGCTATCCAGACAATCCTTATGACCACCGAGGAGATGAGAGGTATCAGCTGTACATATTTCCCATCATATAGCACCAGACCACAGATGTCATCTTTTACTCTCTGCATAATGTCTCTGGAGCACAATGTCACATACGTTAATGTTATCTTCCTAACAGTAGCGCAGTTTTCCTAAAGACAAGGGCTCATGTTTTTTATTCCTTTTGTATGCCCTTTCTAGTCTAGCATAAAAGATGCTCCTATTATGCTGATACCATCCCTACACATGGCCTAGGAGAAAAGAAAAGCATTAAAGCAGAAAGAAAACTCAACAAATGAGTTTGAAAATGAATAGGTTTGCAAGGAACCTTAGAGACGACCCAATGAGACATGAGACCTGAGGTCAACAGATCAGGGACTAGAACCCACAGTCTCTGCCTCCATAGGTAACGCTATTTTGTTCTACTCTACTGCCTCCAGATAAGGTGTCCCTGTTGGCAAAAAACATTATATTTAAATCTGTCTGAGCAGAAAAAGAAGAATAACAGTCACGTTGAGGAGAGAATTAACAGTTTTAGGACAGAGTAGACAGAAAAAAGGTGGTGGTAAACAAAAGGTGGGGAGGGAAGGAGAAAAAGAGATGGGAGGAGGAGAGACAGAGAGAGGGGCAGAATGACCTGCTGATGATGCAAACAAGGAGAAAGAGGAAGGAAGCAGGGAGAGACGGCTCCTTAGGCAGAGGGGAGAGGGAGTGACTGGGTGGAAACACTGGGCGCTAAGTTATTTACGACTGGAGAAGGGGACTTCAAGGTGCTCACAGTCAGTCATCTCAGTGAAAAGGTACTAGAAAGGTTGTTTGATCTTGGGCAACTGATTTCACTTCTCTAGGCCTCAGTTTCCCCATATGTAAAATTATGGATTGAGAAGACAGAGCCCAAGGTTCCTCGTAGCTGCAGGATCCTAGGACCTGATGAAAAGCTAAAATTTGGTCTCAATTCTCCTCCCAAATCAAAGCCTGTGGTCACCTACATACAGCCTGCACAGGCTGACTCAGAAAAACAGAAAGAAAACCTGTCCTCTGCAAACAGTTGACCCTGACTTGGATAAGGAAGCATGCTGGGTGTCCAAACAGCAAGGGGTCCAGAAGGAAGACGGACCAAGTATGTATTTTCCAGGTAGCAGGAGGCAGGACAAGAGAATTAGATATTTAGATTAGCCAGGACTAAGAAGAGTCACCCATCTTTGCCTTAATTGGTAATTAAGGAAGCAAGCAAGGGAAATCCCAAGGACATTTCTGGATTCTGCATACCTAACATATTTCATAAAAATAAAGAGAAGACTAGCACTGCCGGGGAGATGTCTGCTATCGTTTTAGGTTATTTTTCTTTTTCTTTCCATGTTGGCATTGAACACATACTCATTGAGCATCTCTCATGTGTGAGGCAGTGTGCCAGGGGCTGGGAATATAAGCTCGAAAGGTAACCAATCCCCTACCTTCTAAGGTTTACATATACAAGTAAGTGGGATAAGGTGTGTGTGATGCAATGAGGTCAACGGAGGGAGTGAAAATCCTCAAAGACAATTTAGTAGCAGGGGGAAACATCAATGTAGGTATGAACGATGAATTACTTGAATTTTAATCCTTAAAAGAATCAGGGGGGTACCTATGTTATTAAACTCTGGCCACAGAGATGTGTGTGCCAATAACTGGAGTTCTTCTCCCCTACTTTCTGCTTCAGAACCCAATGATGCTTTATCTGCCCTATCTCCTTCCCCTCTTCCCACCCTCCAACCTATACGTTCCCCAATGTTAGTCTGAAATTGGGCCTAGCTAAGAATTCCCGTGGCCATGCCACCCCTAACCCCCCACTCACCCTTCCCCCAGCCTCACTGGCAGCTTCAACAGCATCCTCAGCGTCTGTCCCATCTAATCCCAGAAGAAAGACTTCATTTTCAAAAAAGAGAGACACACACAAGAATCTGGGTTTTCCTTTAAAACGTGAGTGAATCTTAACCTTCATTCCCAGAGAGGCACAAAAAGGCTAGGGAGCTTCTGAAGAATAACCATCAAGATGCAGTGCTAAATGTAAGAGGCACTCTCATGAAGTTAGGGCCTAGCTCCTTGTACAGTCTGACAACATTCATCTGAGACTTCTAAAAACTTTACAAGTTTGGAATTCTAAAAACTCTATTTGTTTCTTTTATCATGTTTCCCCCTACTTGTTTCTAGGTCCTAAAAACCTTAGGACAGATGTTTGTATTTGTAATAAGGATGGTAGAAGAGGGAAGAAACAGACCACTCTATGCTCCATGGACCACGGGAGAAAAAGACAAAGAAGGCAAAGAAGCCTCCTCTATCGGGGGCTGACCACAGGCAAGAAGCTCCTTTTTCTAAAGCAGGTACAGGGTGGGAGTCCCACAGGTATCTCAGCTGTGACAACTCCCATTCACGTCTCTTATGAGCAGAGTTGAGAGAATGATTTCCTTACTTGCCTTCGCTGATCTTTCCTGTGAGGGGGAATCAAAGACCAGCAGGTTTCAGATGCCCTAAGGATCCTTAATTTGGTCAATTTCCAGCATTCATTCTATTACTTCAAGAAACAAACGCACACGTAACTCTTCCAATGGGACCCCACTTTCCCTATCCAATTAAAATGTACTGCTTTTCTTTAAAAAGATGAACTTTTCTCTTAGAAAATAATGCAGACGAAAGCATTAACTCCCTTAGTTCTTCCTTCCAAAGGGGAGGCACTAAGAGTTGTATGAAAAAGCTCTTTGAGATCCTCAGCTCAAAGGCACAACCCAATTCCTTGCAATAAAATGTGCCAGTTTTTCCCCCTCTAGAAAACATTCCTCTTCTTGAAGATTGTCTAACAGCCGTACAAGTCGGTCCTCTGCTGCCCAGGGCCGGGCTTGATTCCATCAAATCAGCAAAGACATAATTACTGGGCACAGGGTTCTCCTTCCTTTAACTGACATGGGAACATGGACTAGGCGCAATAAACATTTTAAAGATTCTTCTGAACTGAACAAGTAAAAATAATCTTACCTTTGGTTTTTTGTTCCGTGACCTGCAAAATAAACAGAAGTATGAGTATTAAAATGCTCTCCAATTCACTCCTAATACATGAAGAGAAGAATTAAGGATTTTTTACAAATGGATCTTTGTTATTGACAAGTCCCAATCAGTCCAAGGGAGAACAGAAAGTGTTTCTGGAATGTGCCGTTCTGGCCAGGAGCTAGGACACTATCAGCGAGCTAAGGGTTCTACAATCAGAGACACAATCCAAACTGGGCAAGGCAACACTGAAGAGCCTACACCATGTGCAAGGCTCTGTTCCAGACCCTGGATGCTCATTTATTCATTAAAACTGGGAATCGTTCCCCAGAAAATAATGACCAGACTAATGGTGGTCTGCAACCAAGAAGGTCGAAGAAAATGATCCACATAATTGTTTTAGAACTTTTATAAAACCAGTGTGTCTGAACTTGGCAAATATGCAAAATTTTGGTCACTAGATCTTCCCCAAATATCATTAAGATACATAAAGTTGAGACATTTAAAATTAACCACAGGGACTAAGGAGTTTCTTTGTAAATAAGGATGATAAAACAAAATTAAAACTCTTTAGTTTGGAAATATGAAGGCTAACAATCAGTATCATAATATAAATAAAATACTGTAAACATCAGGGAAATTATGAACAAAAACAAAATCAGATATAGTCAACCAAATCTTGGACCGACTCCACTAAAATTAGGGGATAATTTCTGAAGTTTGAAGAGAGTAAATTAAATAAAAATAATATAGGAAGGTAGTAAACATGGAGGTCAGCAACCTTAAAGGTTATGCAGGCTGCAAATAAACTGGTTTGAAGGATATGGATAAGATTCCTAGCTGGCAGTCCCATGATAAGTTATTAAGGGAAGTTTGTGGTCAATCCCAAGAAACATAGAGTTGGTTCTGCCATTGGTTGGAGTTACTGTGATATCTCTCATGTTGTCATAACTGGGGAAAATCCATTCAATTAAGAAACATTTATAGCCAATTCCTATTTATCATGAATGGTGGTTCCCAGAATTAAGTGCTACAGAGAGAATGTACTGAAGATAGTAATGTGCAAGTTCCCTGTAACCTATTTATTGAAAATAAGAGTTAATCAACATCAAAACAGTTCCTAAAATGTTAAATGCACTTCCCCCACATTTTAAATATCCTGCAATCACCTCAGACACAATCTAATTCCTTGAAGATCAATAACAGAAGAAGCCTTAAGATTTCATCATAAATCTACACAATGCCATAAATGTCTCACGCTGTGGATTTTGTTGAAGTGACAGGCCACGGAAAAGAGTGTGCCAGCACTAAGCATTTGTCCTTTCAAAAGCTTCAGCCCAATAGGTTTATCTGTTCTCACCAGAAAAAGCCTAGAAAGTCTGCTGCCTTCCCGTAGTGATGCCTCCAGAAAAAAGACACTTCTTCAAATCTTTTCAGCCTCTTTTGAAATTGCTGTCATTGCTAGTGCCCAAAATCTCGTTTTAAAAGAAAACAGTTTCCATCCTGTCCACTGCCAGTCAATAGCATGGAATTCCAATGAATTTTTACCTCTCATTTTTGGACCTCTTGCGAACATCTCTGTACAGCAAAACTGGAGTGACTTAAGATCATTTCTTTGGGCCTTTAGGGTAACTCCTATATGACCCCTTCCTCCATCTGTACTATAGTTCAACTCCTTCTGTCCCCAAGATCTGGCTCCTTCCTGATGACATCCAACGCTCTCATCTTCCCTGACTCACTAGTAAAGGTAGAGGAACTGCTCTCTCCATACTACACTCACCAAGTAATCTTTCTTTGAGATTTATGTTATCCAAATTTATCACCCAATCCACATCCTGCTGTTACCTATTTCTCCAGGACAGTCCCTCCATAAGAACACTGTCTGGTTCAGTCTTTCCTCCCCATCTCGGGTTCTAACGCTGGGGGAACATCAACACATACAGTGATGGATATTCCCTCAAAATACCCAATTTCTCAAACCACTCAATTCCCATGACCTATTCCTTCACTCCATCTCAGATACATGAAGATCTTCACACCCTTGATCTTGCCACTGCACAAACGTTCCACTTCCATGTTCAGGAACTCGTAATTCCTTTATCTGACCATCATCTTTTATTATTCCATCTTTCCTGATTCCTCTTCTTCTTCCTCTTCACTGTGACTGCCAGTTCCTTCACCCCTCTGTTCTTTCCCAGGCCTCTACCTCCATACTAATTACATCCTCCTTTCCCTATACCATAGCCCTCGGTGACTTAATTCACCTCTCTATGACCTTCTAAACGTGAATTCCCCTTCCTCCCTTTGTCCTATTCCTGTTCTCTGGAGGCTCTACCAAGCCCCAACACTGGGTCACTCCCACCCTCTTTCTCCTACACTCCTATCCCAGGGATGCCAAAAAGAACTGAATGAAACTGAGAAAACATGGTCATTGGATCCACTAAAAATGGATATCCCCTATCTCAAATGGGCCTTCACTATAGTAAAGCAAACATTCTGCTTTTAGTTGATTCACTATCCTCCTCCTTTCCAAGTTTTAAACTCTGTTCTCTCCTCAAGTCTTCTCTAGCACACTCTGCCCCCCATGTTCTCAACTGAGGATCTTTCCCCTAGGCCATAAAAACAAGCAAACAAATAAATAAATAACCACAAGAAATGAGCTCTTCCTCCTAATCTCACATGATTCATTCATCTTCCCCTCCTCTCTCCTTCTTCACTCTGGTCTTGGATGGAGAGGTGTCCTTTCTCCTTACCAAGACAAACCCTTTGTCCCATCCTCTCTTGTCTTCTCCAGCAAGGTGTTCCCATTATCACCTTAACTCCCACCTCTTTTCCTCTTTTCACGTGAAATCCTTGCCTTTTAACTTCTGACCTTGTCATTGCATAGAAATGCCAATGTCATCAACTCCCAAACTGAACTGTCTTTTCTCAGGCCCGATCTTCCTTGACCTCTCTGCAGTCTCCCACACTGCTGGTCACCTTCTCCTTACCTGACACTATCTCCTTTCTAGGTTTCCATGGCCCTGTTGCTCCTGGCCCTCTCTTCTGCCCTCCTTTAGTGGCTTTTCAGTCACATCCTGCATCCTCTTCTTTTTTCATTCTGTACTATCTCACATATACATCACCTACCAGAGATTCAATTGGGCCCCTTACTGGAGCTCCAGTCAACTATCACCAAATCCCACAGGCAGTGCAATTCAACACAGCCCCAAGAAAACTCATTTTCTTTTCCCCTTGATCTCTCTCCAACTTCCTTGGTACTATCACCACCATCCTTTCAGGCACACAGAATTTGCACTGCTGTCTCCTCTATCTCACTCCACATGGTTAAGCTGATGACAAATGCTGCCATTCTGATGATGACACATCCTCTCACATACAAGCCCTTCTCACTCAAAGAGCCACTGCCCTTGTTCAGGCCTGTACCACTGTTCACCTGGACAATGGCAATGGCCTTCTTAGCATCATGACCTCGAGTCTTTCTGCCCTCTGCTCCACCCATCTGGGAACAGGACTCTCTTCTAGTAGGTCTGACCATGTAGCCCCAAATCAGTGGGCTCCCAGAGTAAAGGTGAGAGGGCCCTTCCTAAGGACTGCTGCAGGCTCTTTACATTTTCCATCCCTTCCAGGATCCAGCTGTACTGGCCTCTTGACCTTGCCCAAGGATCTCCCTCAAGCCTGGAACACCTTGCCCCCTTACCTAGACTTCCTTTCCAGACTTAGGCACTGCTTTATGTAGGCCTTTCCTGCTTCCCTCTTCCTTGCACCACACCACACCTCCTCCCCTACTAATACTTTCTCCTCTTACATTACTCCACTTTACTCTGGGTGTAACTAGATATTAAACTTTAAGTTACTTGGGAAGAAAACTGTTCTTGACTTTCTTTGTATGCTGCGTATTTAACACAGTTCCTTGCACAAGTAGCAAGCATTTAATCAATGTTTATGAAATAACTGCACTGGAACCTAATTCCAATATTAAGATAATGGCTTCATATAACACATGACAAGCCAACCAATCAAACAGCTTAAGTGTCAGGCACTATACCCTGTGCAGGGGATGCAAGCCATGGGAACATTAGTTCCTACCCTCTAGTGGAGGTAGGAACAAGTAAATAACCAGGTATCTTCACAACACTGAGGGCATTCACAGAGAGGTCTCCTCTGTAGAAGGTAACCTTTGATCTGCCGTTATGTCCTGTGGAGGAGGAAGGTACAGGGGTCCCAATGGAGACAAGAACCAGAAGTTGCTCTTTGGGCCTTCCTCCTAGGTGCTCTCACAGGCTCCCACTTGGGGATATGTGCTAGAGCATCCCAGTAGTAGGAATCTCAAACTCTATATGTCCAAAACAGAGCTTGTCTTTGTATTCTCCAAACCCAAAACTTTTCCAAAATCCAATTTCTGTCAAGGGCACAATTCTGCTTCTAGTCACCTGGATCTACAACCTGTGCCATCTTCTTACTTCCCCACATCCTATGCATTTGATCACTGCCAAATCTCATCCATTCTACTCCCTGTCCCCTTCTTCCCAGGCTCTCCTCATCTCTCACTCAAACTGTGCAGCTAACTCCCAATCTTCAAGCCTTGAGCTACTCCATACAGCAGCCAAATGGACAGGTTGTGACCATGTCACCGCTCAACTCAAGAAGCCCTGGTGACCTGGCGCCGACAGGACAGAATCAAATCCCTCTGCTTGGAGTGGAAAGTCTTTCAACAAGGCTGGTGTACCCCTGCTAAAAGGGCATGCTCTTCTCTTTCACACACTCTGAGCTCCCCATTGTTCTCCCTGCTGTCCCCTTGACATGCCAGCTCATGCCTAGAATAAAGCCATCTTACTTCCTTCCTTCAAAGTACAGGCCAACAACCCCTTTCTACACTTTTGTATTCTGCTACTTGAATACAAGCTGTTTCCCTCAATAGAAGGCAAGCTCTTTGCGAACAACGTGGTACCATGAGGAGAGCAACAGCTCTGGAGTCCAGGGAGCCTAGCTTCTACCCCACCTCTAAGGCTGACTCCCTGTGTGCTTGAGGCCAAAACACTTCATCCCCTACTCTCTGAGGTAACTTCAAAACCCTAGATTCATAATCCTGGCAACCCTAGGACCCAGCACCAAACCTGCCTAGTGCACAGAAGTAATAATACATGCTTGCTGAGTGAATCCTTTATCTAAGTCCCAATACTCAGCCTTAAACAAAATATTTTTTCCTGTGGGGATAAGCTGCCAGGGCCAAAGGCCTACTGTGGCCCAGTGATATTTGATAGGCTGCCAAACCGTGGAAGAAACTGGAGGCCACCAAAAAAACCTGTGTGACCAAGCTTAGTGATCCTATGTAAGTAAGCTTTATTGAAAAAAAAAAAATACAGGCCCAGCATCAGGCATACATATCAGCCAGCATTACTGGATCTTTAATGTTCCCTCCTGGGTTTGGGGGTAATACCACCCAAAATGATGAACCAGGCAGCATTTATTAAGCATGTGCTGCCTCTGGGACATGCACACACCCTACATTAGAATCCAAACAAATGCCTTTATGTGGGATTCCACTACAGCTTTTCCCACCATTTTATAATTCAAACATGACAACCTGCTTTAGAAGACTAATCTGGTCATCACAGTGAACTTTTTCTTCCTTAAAATTCCTTTGTAGGAAGGGAGCAACATACCACTTCCTTATGGATTTCAACATTTACTAACAATTTAAATATAAACAACCAAGATTTTCCATAAGAAAAGAGCAAAATACAGCAAAAAAAAAAGTGAAAGCCCCAGCCTCAACAACACAGGGCAACCCCATGAACTATGGCTCCTGGGCAGTCTGGAGCACAAGCCAACAGGATGGCCCTGAGGGACCAGACCAGCAATGGCTGGTCTTAGTGTGGAGTCTTAGGATCCTCGAGCAGGAATGAGCCTCAGAAGTCAGGGAACTGGAGGGATGTTAAAGAGGGAGGGCAGTGTTTTAGGGAGACTTTGGATAAGTCGCTAAACTTTTCTGGGCCTCATTTTCTGAACAAGAAAGTGGAAGATTCCTCTGAAAACTTACTTGGAAAACACTGAGCCCTGAAAATAATTGGAAAGTGTGAAGTTGTGGATATGTGAAGGCTTCAAGGCCAAAGCTTGACACTTATGTTCAGAAGCATTACAGGGTAATGGCCTTACCCACCTTCCCTTCTGCCACTGGTACAAAAGTGGCAGCAGTTTCAGGGAGGAGCTTCAGTCTCATTCTTCAGCACAATGAGGGGAGGGAAGCAATATGGCCATGCGCTGTTCTGGCACTTGATGCGTTACAGCCATCATAGAAGAAAACTAGCTCCATTCTAACAGAATGGTGTCGAACATCCTCCAGGTGAAATGTCTCCTCCAGGGCAGCACCTGGCCCATGGGACTGTCCCCAGGAGGCTAAGCCTTCTTTCCTCTGGTTCGGTTAACTGTCTGGGGCTCCCAGTGTGGCCCTGGTCTGTCCAGTTGTTTCCCCTGATCGCCGTATATTACTGACCTACCTCTTGTAGATTTTTGTATCCTTATCAATTTCCCTAAGTCACACACAAGTTTACAAATGATAAATCTTTTAAAAATCGGTTTTCGGGGCATTTTAACTTCTTTACATCAACTTTAAATTGTTCAGTTTTTCTGGTTAGTGCAATGCTTCAAGAAAGGCAAAACTGGTTACTATGGATTCAATCCACCTAATGATAATACGGCTTTCCTTTCACAAAGTGCAAAGTACAAACTATATCATGAAATCCATCACTCATGAGTATGCAATGAAGGCTCTCTGACCCTCTCCTAGTGCAGGGTGAGGGGACTCCAGAAGGCCCAAGCCTCTGTGTGACTCCCAACCTGCCCTCTGCCCTATCCCTTGGCTTTAGAAAAGGATAAGAGCAAGGCTTCAAACAGCATCCTTGGAAGAAGAAGGCACACAGAGGATGCAAAAGTGGCATTTACAGAGAAATAGAAATATCCCATGTTCTGAGGATGCGTTGAGGCTGTGCACCGGAGCCTTCAGGCAGGCCCACACTCGAAGTCTCTTTACTGTCATTCTGGATGTATTGCTAATACAATTGTTTATCTGGTTTCCCAGTTCACTGCGGATGAAAAGGGAAGGAATGAGGGAAAGAAGTTTTAGTGCAGGCAAACAGAAGGAAGAAGAGGAACTGGAAAAACTGAAGCCCATACAAGATTTCAAAAATGAGGCATCTTTCTGGGGGACTTTGACTTTTGACATTTTCCTGGCATGGCGCTGGTACATGTTTCACAGGAATACAACAACGAGGTCAGCACAATGGCTCTGTAGACCTTCAGTTTGGTAGTCAGTCTAATGCCTCTTCTCTCCCAAACTTTGCTTTGGAGCCTCCCAAACACAGAGCTAGCTCTGGCAATGCGTGTGTCAACCTCATTGTCAATGTGTACATCCCTAGAAAGTACACTACCATACTATCAATTAAGTGTGTTGTTCAGTTGTTTTTCCCATGACTCCATTTGGGGTTTTCTTGGTAAAGATACTGAAGTGCCATTTCCTTGTCTAGCTCATTTTACAGGTGAGAAAATTGCAGCAAAAAGGATTAAGTGACTTGCCCAGTCACATAGCTACTAAGTATCTGAGGCCAGATTTGAACTCAGGTCTTCCTGACTCCAGTGCTCCATCCACCACAACAGCTAGCTGCCCCTTCAAGAAAATAAAACTCCCATTTCGGAAATGTCCCAAAAATATCTGTCTCATCCAACAGCTTGAGCACTTTTTAATGTCGTTAACAATTTGAATGCCTTTAAGACCTACTTGTTTATGGTTTTGACCATGTATCTATTGGGGAATGGTTCTTATTTTTATATGTTTGAATCAGTTCCTTAAATGTCTTAGATTTAACATCTCTAGCAGAGAAATTTTCTGGAATTCCCCCTACCCTCAATAAAACATTGATAATGTGAGATTTAAAATTAAGTCAACATGCAGCTCTCAGGGATCTCTGGTCACAATGCTGCCGTAGTATCCTCTTGGAAAGAATTTGCTCAACGGTCTCACTTTGGTTATTTCTGTTTACAAAAATCTATAGCTGTCTCTTTCTAGCTTTTTTCTTTCAATAAAAGTCTACCAAAATGGGGTCATTTATTTCATTACCTCTGCTCTATCTGGTAGTTTTATTTATTTACCTTTCTTGTACTTCTCTTGTTTGGAGTATTTGCAAATTGAACAGTCTTTGAAAGCTGAATAACCTGCTTGTAGTTTTCTTTTTTCTCTCTCTCTCTCCTTTCCTTTCTGTAAGAATTATTCAAATACTTCTCTGTCACTAAATGCTGAATTTGTATATTGATAATTAGTCTGGGTTTGCAAGGTCTATTATTTTGGGTTGCATTTGAGGTCCTTTGCCTTTTCCATTCCAATCCCATTCCCTTCTGCAATAGGTCCTAAAAGTCACAGAAAACTGTTGTTATTCAAATTTACTTTCCTTTTCCAAAGAATTAGTTGTTTGTCATTGTAGCTGTGAAATTTAACCACTCTGTCTCTTGGAGCATGGAAGCCCAGGTGTTTGATTCTGTGCCCGCCATGGTCCGTGGCCTTGCTGGAAGGGTACTTGGTCTTCTGTCTACAAAAGTTGTGGGCAGGTCCCTTTCATCATTTCTGGCATCGAGGCCTCCTGTCCATTCCTCTGGCAGGCTAAGACTTGCCTAGAAATTGTTTTTTATTCAAACAGAGGCCATATTTTCTCTTCCACATTATTGCTTTTGGCTCCTCTTCCAGATCATTCTTTGCTTCTCTGAATTCTGGTGTCTGTCCCTCATCCACTCTCTTTTGCTTCTTGGGGGAGACTGGCCATCATAGATTCAAAGTTTTCTGTTTTGCTAAGTACTTCTGCTGTGGTTGTCCACCTCTAAATTCTTCTCTCAAGGTTCTCATTTGTCCCTGGAACCATACTGGAATATCCTGCAGCAGTGTCAAGTGTTGCTGGGAATCTAAAGGATTCTGAGTTTGATCAGAAGTTGGTCCAATTTCCTTTGTTTTGCAGTATTTATTTAGACACACTTGCAATTATTTAGATATATTAATAGTCTATTATCTGCTTGTGGTCTAGGTTTTAAACTGAATTTTTTTCCTCCTGGGATCTTTGGTAACTTTGAATTTTTTGTCTTTATATTCCCCTGTGCCCACTTTCTGAATGGTGGCTTTGCCTGTAGGGCTGAATGTCCGCCTCTGCTCCTTTCCACATCAGGAAACTGATTTTTTCCATTGGTCTCAGTCCATGCTCCAAGTGACAGGACTGCCTTCAACTGGATGTCAGTGTTTTCCTTAAGGCCTAATGCAGCCCACCCCACTGGTGCTCTGTCTCAGAGTTCCCTATTATATACTTCCTGGGAGCAGAGTTTCTGCCACATCTTGGGGATGCCTGACTTAGGAGTCACCCTAGGCTGAATACTTGTCCCCTCCCTTCCAACATGGTCAATGCCCATCTCTACTTCTCTCTTCTCTGTAAATGGCTAGACAGACTTGAGGTCTGGCACATGCTGCAAGAGAATGCAAGGATCAGGGCAGTGGCTACATGTGCCAGCAGGGAATGCTGGGTGGGTCAGGAATTCTGCAAGAGTATGGAGGGAAGGGTACTGAGTGTGAGGCCTTAGTAATTTTTTCACTGTTATTTTATAAGACTACTCCCTTGTTGGACTTGTTGGTTTCTTGGTTTCAGGACCATAACTGTCCTGCTTAATTAGTGGGATCTAGTACTGCTCCTCATTCTCTATTCTTGCTAGTAAGTTTCTCATAATAAATTTTAGTAAAATTTCTCACAGCAAAAGGTCAAATCAAGTTTTGGCACTTATGTGGCTAAGTTTAACCAGAAAATTGTTGTGTTTTTCTTCTGCTCTAATGATGTGCCTAAGTGAAATAATGCAGTATATTTCATTTATCCTTATGCTATAGCTTACCTCAGATGAAGCCTGCCCCTAGGCTTTTTGAAGAACTGCTAATAGTTCTGACCAACCAAGGTAATGTTCCTGTCACCCATGTGGTTTCAGGACAATTAGCTCCCACTGGCAGATCTTCCCTTTAAACTTATCACCAGCTGCTGCCAAATTCTTCAGGTGGAAAATAATAAAGGAACAAATTACTCTTCTTTCAAAGGTGGAAGGAAACTGTCCCCACTCAACCTTGTGCCCTTGGAGTGTTTCTAGAATTAGTCTGGGAACAAACAGATGCCATAGCAGAAGGAAGGCGGTGAGTCTAAAAGAGCAGGTTCTAAACACTCAGGAGAAAATGGAAACAGCTCCCATTTCTGGAAGAATCAAACAGGCAAAGCAATGTCCTTACGACCACCCTGGGACAGCGTGGGGATTGTTTTGTTGTTGTTGCTGTTGGTTTTTCAGTCATGTCAGACTCGCCGTGATCCCGGGATTTTCTTGGCAGAGATACTGGAGTGGTTTGTCACTTCTTTCTCCAGCTCATTTTACAGATGAGGAAACTGAGGCAGGCAGGGGTGAGATGACTTCCCCAGGGTCACACAGCTAGTAAGTGCCTCAGACTCCAGGCCCGGCTCTCTATCCACGGCACCATCTAGCTGCCAGCAGAAATAATACTGTTCCCCAAATGAAGACCCAAGGAAGCCAACCATTATTACAATGACAGCTACAAGGATTTGTGTTGTTTTTTTCAAGATTTACAAAGGCCTTACATAAATGGCTTCGTTAGCCCCAAGGAGACAGGAAGGCTTGGGGAACCTTAGTCTTTCACCCAAATCTCAAACCCCAACCTCTTACTCCAGCCAAGAACTCTGCCCCCAAAGCATCGATACCCTGTTTCCTTCTCTTTGGAGACTCCTATGGTCTTGTTCCTAACACTGCTCCTAATTCCTCCCTCCAATTCCTCAAAAATCGGACTCTGTCATCACATCTTAGACATCATCGTCCCCTCTAGAGCATGAGTTCAGGATGCTGATGATTCCTACGACCTCACTCCAAAGCTGAGCTACTAACGTAAGAGAAGGAGCTTGTCAAAGGTGGTCTCATCCACAAGGCGAGTACATAGGACGGATACCTACTTACCAAATGCATTGTTATAATATTAGTAGAGTAGACCTGTGGTAATATTCAATGTTTTATGGGTTTCCAAAAGAGGGAGAGAGATGTAGATGGTTTCTGAAATACAGAAATGCTCAGGACTATTTGGGAAAGCCACTAACTTGTCTCTTTTAATATCTTTTGGAGAACATGAGTTTTGGGGCACTAAGATCTCTTTAAAACTACTTAATGACAAGCAGACAAAATACAAAACCTTCAGAAAAGTAATGCCTCAGAAATGCTTACACCACTGGAAATCAAATGCAAAAAGAAAACTGTCTAATATTAAGTGGTTCCACAAACAAAAATCTCATTATAGGGGTAATTAGTTTGGATCCTCACTGGCCTCACTTAGATCTGAATCTCAAGTGGTTGGTCAGGTTAAACTATATGTGATTTCACAACTTCAAGAAAGGGATTTCTGAGCCATATAGCAATGTTCCTCCGGAAGAAGAATACTGGTCCAAGAAGTTGCCTCTCACCTGGAGCTTTACACAGGGTTCCCATTCCACTGAAAGGTAAAAATCTGACTAAACAAGTCACCTACCTTCTGAGCAGCTTCTTTCTTCTTTTTATCCTCTTTCTTCCTTTTCTTGTCTTCCATTAACTGTTCTTCCCTTTCTTGCTCCTTTTCTCTGTCAAAATAAAACAGTATTTCCCATGAGCCATCGCCAAAGACACATCTACGCTCTCACATGGAAGAGTCTATGCCTGAAAAGGAGCCTAATGCCTCTAACGCCGCTGCAAGCAGACTGACAGAGCCCTCCCTCCTTCTTCCCTTTTGGTTCTGCTCAGGATACCTCAGGGAGCTCACATCTAGGGAAACAAGAAAAAGCTGCGGAAGATGCAGCACTGTTGTTGCTGCTGCTTCTGTTCTAGCTCCACAGCTAGGCTTGGTTCACCTCAAATAAGATGATAAGACCCATAAATGAAGCATATTTCATTGTCTTGAGCATATTAATACACTGGTAAAACAAAAATGAGATTTAAAAATAGTGTGAAAAGAATGCATTAATTTTAAGTTATTTACTCAAAACAATTCAAAGAAAGATTGTTCTACTTTTTATAAACAGAAAATGGAAGATGATCCACCATGAATGTACAAGCAGATCTTTGCAATTCAGATGCTGTTCCTCCCAAATGATGCAGAATGCTTGATATATTAAGTCATTTGTTGTATACTTGGAACCATATTACTTTGTCTATTTTCCAAGTTTTGAAGGAAATTCATCTCAGATGTTTTAATTAAGCACAACAGTAGTCAGTACCACAAATTTTATAGGCATATTTTTGAACTATATATCATCTGTTCAAGAAAATAATTTTTATGCATGAATGAGTCAAAACTTTTAGCTGTTTATCTGCTTTTAAATATGAATTAAGATCAAACTTTTAGGATCCAAAGAAGAAAAAAACCTTAACAAAGACTCAGCCTGAATTCCTTGCTTCAGGGATAAAGAAACTGAGGGTGGCAAAAACGAAAGTCCCGTCCAACATCAACTAGGTAGTAAATACCAACCTGTGGTCATCTGACTCTGGATTGAGTCCATGCTCTTACCTGAATTTGCCTCACTCACAGAGGACACAATAAAGTTTTAAATAGATTTTAATTGATTTTTTTGTTTTTACTTTGCTTAGATTTCACCCTGTATACTTCCCTGACAGAGAGCCATATTTCTTAACATAGACTTAAAAAAAAAAAAGTTAAAGAAAAAATAATTTTGTAAAACCAATATATTTGGGGGAGGGGAAGCAGACATATGATGCAATATTCCATACTTGGGGACTGCCTACCTCTGCAAAGGCATGAGGGGAGGAGATGTCTTCTCTTATCTCTTCTTTGGGCTGAGCTTTCCTTATAATTCTGCCACATTTAGCTTTAATTGGCTAGTTGTTTTATAGCCCTAAATTTTTTCTAGTTACATTGTCACAGTCATTGTATGAACTGTCTTGTCGGCTTTGTTTACATCATATACTGAAGTGGTTTATAGAAGTCTTTCCATCATGTCATAAGTAATTTTCTTGTATATATAATGTGTACTATAATTCATTTGGCTAGTCTTCAATCAATGGGTAACAGCAAGAACTGTTTGCAGTTCTTGGATACCACAAAAAAAGTGCTGTTGTAAATACTTTGGTGTCCATGGGGCCTCACTGTCTATCACTAACCTCCTAGAAGCGCAATCTCTGGGTATGGATACTATATTCAGTTTCTCTATGGAATTTCAAATTGCTTTCCAGAATCATCATACAAATTCACAGCTCCACCAACAATGCATGAGTGTGCTTATCTTGCCACAACTCTTCTAGCACTGACTAGTCCCGTTTTTTGTTATCTCTGCTTAGAGTTATCCGGAACTGCCTTTCTCTTACTGCTAGTGACGAAGCAGATCCTTTAATGTAGTTTCGAATAGTTTGCAATTCTTCTTTTGAGAATTGTCTGTTCTTCTGACCATAGGTCTACTGGGATACGGCTTTGGATAAACAGCTTTTAAAACAGCAGTTTGACAAGACAATCATCAATCCAACACAGAAAGAAAACAAATATGGAATCCAATATATATCCTACAGGTGCCGAGTATTTTTATGTGTGATCAATAAGATCTGGAATTGAAAGTGGCCTGAGAAATGACTGAGATTAAGTAGCCTCCTTCCACACAAGAGGGAAGTGGGGCCAAAGAAAGGAGGACTACTTGTTTCAAATCAGAGGCAGCAGATCTAGGCTCAAATGCAGGATGCATCTCCAATCTCCATCTGGTTTCTCTGTGCACAGTGCCACACGCTGCTGCTCTTCATTTGGGTGAAAAATGAATCCGTGCCCATAATGGGATGAAGAGGCCACTCAAAGGTGGTTAACAAGTAGGTTCTTGAGAGAACTGCTGACACCATCAGGTCACCTCCCATCTTTGCCAGAGGAGGAAGCTGGGTAAGTTCAGTGGCTGCTCCAGAAAGCACCAGCTTGTTCACAGCCTGGAAAGTCCTGGCTTCACAACCATTTCACCAGAGGCTGATGCAGCATGAGAGACCCTTTACCACCACAGAAGCCTCAGAGAGGCCATCTAGTCCAGCACTCTGCTGAGGAATGCCTTCCCATGACAAATTCTCTACTGGTCATCTATTAGCACTTCCTAAAGTGTGGGTCTTGACCCCATGGGGTCATGTTTAAGAAGCACTGAAGGGGTAGTGAGTGGAAAAAGTTTAAGAAGCCCTGATCTAAGCCGCTTGTTTGAAGATCTTACTCTAATCCCTGTTGGGATGACTTGTATTATGAGAATTTTGTTCTGCCTATTAAGCCCAAATCAATCTCCTTTAAAACACCCTTCTATCCTAGTAGTTTTACATAGCAGGGCCAAGATGAGCAAAATGAGCAAGTTTACAAGCCAGTCTCTCAAGTACTGGGCAGTTATATCTCTCTTAGGTTTTCTATTTTGGTGAGCCACCCTCAATTCCTTTTTTAAAAAATATTTTCTTAGGTCAAGGAGAAAACATTTCAAAGCAGCTAGAAAGAAACAATTTGAGTTTTATAGAAATATAATCAGGATAACAGAGGATCTGGCAGCTTCTACATTAAGGGATTGAAGGGCTTGCAATAAGATGTTCCAGAAGCCAAAGGAACTGGGATTAAAACCAAGAATCACCTACCCAGCAAAACTGAGTATACTACTTCAAGGGAATAAAATGATCATTCAATGATATAGAGGACTTTCAAGGATTCATGATGAAAAGACCAGAACTGAACAGAAAATATGACTTTCAAACACAAGAATCAAGAGAAGCATGAAAAGGTAAACAGGAAAGAGAAATCATAAAGGACTTTCTAAAGCTGAACTGTTTATATTCCTACATGGAAAGATAACATTTGTAACTCTTGAGACTTTTCTCAGTATTTAGGTAGATGGAGAGATTACACACACACACACACACACACACACACACACACTACAGGTTGAGTTAAATCAGAAGAGATGATATCCATAAAATAAAACCAGAATAAAAATTAAGGGGTGAGGGAGGAAAATACTGGAAGGAGAAAAGGAGAAATGGAATGGGGCAGGCTATAACTCACAAAAGAGATAAGAAAAATCTTGTTTAATGGAGGAGAAAAGGGAGAAGGGGAGAGGGGGAAAATGAAGCTTACTCTCTTCACATATGGCTTAAGGAGGGAATAACATGCTCACTAAATCTGGTATGAAAATCTATCTTACACTACAGAAAAGTAGGGAAGGAGGGAACAAGCTGGGTGAGGGGGATGACAGAAGGGAGGGCAAATGGAAGAAGGGAGTAACTAGAAGTAAACACTTTTGGGAAGGGACAATGTCAAATGACAGAATAGAAAAAAGGGGGGCGACAGGGTAGGATAGAGAGCAATATAGTAAGTATTATACAACATGATTATTATGGAAGTCTTTTGCAAGACAACACATATACAGCCTGTATTGAATTGCTTGCCTTCTCAGTGGGGATGGGTAGGGAGGGAGGGAGAGAAGTTGGAATTCTAAGTATTAAAAACGAATGTGGAGAATTATTATTGCATATAACTGAGAAATAAGAAACACAAGTAATGGGGTATAGAAATTTAACTTGCCCTACCAAAAAAAGGGAAGATGGGGATAAGGGAAGGGTGGGGTGTGATAGAAGGAAAGGTACAGTGAGGGAAGGGGTAATTAGAATGCAAGGTATTATGGGGTAGGGGGAGGGGAGAGATGGGGAGAAAAATTGGAACTCAAAATTTTGTGGAAATGAATGTTAAAATCTAAAAATAAATAAATACAATAAAAATCAAAAAATAAAAATAAAAAAATTTTAGTTTTCAAAATTCACTTTTATAAGGTTTAAATAAAACAATTTTTAAATTTAAATTTTTAATTTAAATTTTCCTCAATCCCTTCAACAGATCCTCTTTTGGCACCATGTGGAGGAACTTCCTACTCCTCTAGTGACCTGTCAGCTTGTCAACATGTATTTTAAGATTTGGTGCCCAGAACTCAACTGAATAGCCCAGATGTGGTAGGAATAGGGCAGATGACAGTGAGACTGAGAGAAATAATGAATTATGGAGAGATCCAGTACTGTTCCCAGAATTTTACCCCTCCCAGACTATCTTATCTAGGTGGAGGTGCTGCCCCACGCAACTAGAATTTAATTCTACAAAGTCTATCAATTTTTACAAAGAACTTAATCTAAGGTGAATTCTGGCCCATTGCTGCCCAAGGCTTTGGGTGATTTGGAAGTAAATGTGATCAGTCACATCCCCCAGCCCCTCATGAGAATAAGTTTACCTCTCATTATAAGAGTCACTCTCATTACTAGTTAACCAGAGTAGACTGTCACCCTCAGGAACACCCACTCTCCTAAGAGCATATAAGTATTGTGGGCTCCATGGGGTGGGGGTGGGGGGTCCTTTGTATTTGAAAGTGTCACTGAACTCGACTGTCACCCTCAGGAACACCCACTCTCCTAAGAGCATATAAGTATTGTGGGCTCCATGGGGTGGGGCTGGAGGGGTCCTTTGTATCTGAAAGTGTCACTGAACTCTTTTATTAATTACAGCATAATTAATAAAGCTATTAATTACCCAGAATCATGGGCATCATGTCTCCCTTTATTTCAGACAAAGACTGAATTCAATTTTTTGAAATTGCCTTTTGTTAGTACGTTCTAGAATTCTGCCAGGAACCAAAGTCAAGCTCACTGTTGTACAGTTTATAGTTTGTGGGCTTAGAGGAACCTTACAGGAGATGGAGCCTACTTGGACATTTGACAGAGAGGCCACTTAGGCTCAGAGAGTCACTTGCCTGCTATTTTTCCTCTTCACACAGTTACTTTTCTTCCCCTTACATGATTCTGAAAGATAACTTGGCTCTCAGGCTCAGCAATCTTAGCCACCAGCATCCTGGGACAATCTAATGTATACTGCTGCTACCCTTGGCATTTTATTTGATGTTCACAGCAATCCTGTGTCAAAGATTCTAGCCTCAGTGGGGGGACTCTGGGCCTTTGCTTTCTTATGGTAGAAATGGCTCTCTGAGATCCCTTACAGTTAACATTCTAGGATTCTAGGGGGGCGGAGCCAAGATGGCGGAGTAGAAAGACTCACCTATGCTAGGTCCGAACCCACAGCCCATAGACTCCCTGTAAAAAGAACTCCTGACAAATTCTGGAAGAGTGGAAGCCACGCAGCAACACAGTGAAGGAGATTTCTGCTGCAGAGAGCCCTGAAAAACCGACCGCAAAGGTACCCCGGACGGGAGCCGAGTCCTGTCCTACCGAGCGCTCCCCTCCCCCAGCAGGCGGCAGGGACCTGAATCTCCGGGCGGCCGAGAAGATCCCTCCACCCACAGACGCACAGGTCAGTGAGAGAGACGGGCTGAGAGGGGAGCGGGGGATCTCCGGGACTCGGACCCCCTGGGAAGCGGCCGCTGCGGCAGAGGCAGAGGTAGCTCTGCCAGAGACTCCCAGAGCGGGCTGGAGCTCCACCCCAGCTCCACTACAAAGGATCTCTGTATAAACCCCCTGAGGGAACTGAGCCTGAGAGGCGGCCCTGCCCCCACCTGAGAACCAGCAGATAAGCCCCCATTGAAGAGCAGTCAAGCCTGCCG
>CM053770.1:238588701-238719117 GCA_028658325.1 Potorous gilbertii | reverse complement strand
ATAGAAGAGAGGGCAGATTGGTGATAGGGGAAATTAGAATGCTCAGTGTATTGGGGAGGGGGAGGGGCCAAATGGGGAGAAAATTTTGGAACCCAAAATCTTGTGAAAATGAATGCAAAAAGTTAAATAAATAAATTTATAAAAAGAAAGAAAGAAAGAAATCTGATGAACACAATGACCAACCACAACTCTGGAGGACCCATGAATAAGCATAAGAATGATACACACACATAGATAGCTACATAAAGTACTTCAACGTTTGCAAGGGACTTTACAGAGGGCATCTTTTAAGGATTACCCATCCCATTTTAAAGATAAAGAAATTGAAGCTGACAAAGGTTAGGTGACTTGTCCAGGATTGCCCAGGTACTAAGAAGCATGAGGTCAAATTTTAATTCAGATTTTCTTGACTACAGATCCAATGCTCTATCCAATGTGCCACTGAAGTGCCTACATGAAACATGCTACTCACCTCCAAATAAGACAGGTGATGGGCTTAAGGTACAGACTGAGAGATATTTGGACATGGCCAATGCAGGAATCTTTTGCTTGACCAAGTATATTTGTAATAAGGATTTAGTATTTTCCCTCTCTCTCTTTTTTCCAAAAGGGGAAAGAGGGAGAAGAGGAATGGTGAGATGAAAGGAAGAGAAAATAGATATTAACTGAAATAATTAATTTAAACAATATTCCTTTTCCCATTCCCTGAAGTGATTAGGCTATTGCCTCTTCTGAATACAGTCTCATTCTCCTACAGGATGGCAATATGACCCACCCTACTCTATTCATAAAAGATTGAGATATTGACATTCCATCAGTAAGATCTAGAATTACTGTTGTAAGTAAGGAGATGCTATTAAAACACGAATTTTATGTTTCATAAATAGAACACAGACTATCTCTTTGATTTGGGTAATAACAGAAACTTGGTAACAATGCATAAACCTATGGAAACTCATGCTAATTGACTATTCCCCAAGAAATGATCAGATGAGTAAGCCAATTCTGAAGTGAAGAGGTCCCTTCAGCAAGAAGGACTGTCTATCCCCTACAACTACTTACCAGCAATTTCTGTGTTAACCAAAATTTATTTCAAAATTGCCATTGAAAAGCAATCTTCACAGTGCTGAAAGCAAATCTGTTGGGTAATCTTAGTGTATTATTTATGAAATATAAATATAGGCAGGCAAACACAGATACAGATCCAAATAAGTAGGAAAGCATTTAGTTGTACAAGGGTAGGCACCAAGTCAATATAATAAAAATGCAATATTACATAAATTACTTATTCAATGCCACAGCAATCAAAATATCAAAGAAATCATTTTACAGAGCTAGAAAAATTAATGACAAAATTCATCTGGAGGAATAGGTCAAGAATATCAAAGGAATTGTTTGGGTTTTTTTTTTTTAAATAAAGAGGCAAAGGAAGAAGGGCTAGCAGTACAAGTTCCCAAATTCTATTACAAAGTGGTAATTATCAAAACAATTGGTACTGGGTAAGAACTATAATGGTAGATTAATGGAACAGATTAGGTATACAATAAACAGAAACACATGAGCGGAGTATGCTGATGTTTGATAAACTCAAAAAGCTCCCAGCTATTGATGCAGGAACTCACAATTTGACAAAACTCCTGGGAACAAAGGAAAGGAGTCTATCAGAAAGTAGGCACAGATCAACATCTCATACCATATACACCAAGATAAGTTCAAAATGGGCACATGATTTAGACATAAAGGATAACATCAGAAGCAAATTAGTGGAGCATGGAAGAAATTACCTGTCAGATCTATGGACAGAAGAAGAATTTATGACCAGATCTATGGACAGAAGAAGAATTTATGAACAAGAAACAGACTTAGAGGTTCATGGGAGGTAAAATGCATAATTTTCATTATATAAAATTTAAAAAGTTTTTGCACAAACAAAAGCAATGCAGACAAAATTGAAAAAAAAAGGCAAATACAGGGAAAATTTTGCAGCAAGTGTCTCTGAAATCATTAATAATTAGAGAAACACAAGTTAAAACCAACTCTGAAGTACTATCTTATAATCATCAGATTGGCCAATATGAAGAAAAGGAAAATAACAAATGCTGGTGGGGATGTTGAGAAAATAGGGAAACTAATGTGCTCTTGGTGGAGTTGTGAACCAGTTCATTCTGGAGAAAACTTTTAAACTATTAAACTGCACCTGCTCTTGGATCTTAGCAGCCCTGCTACTAGATCTATACCCCAAAGAGATTAAAAAAAGAAAAGAATTCAATGTACAAAAATATTTGTAGCAGCTCTTTTGTGATGGCAAAAAAAAAAATTGGTAAGGTGATTCCCATTAGATGGGAAATGGTGAACAAGTTGCATTATATGCACATGTGCTATAAAAAAATGATGAAGGTGATTTCAGAAAAACATCTGGGAAGATGGGATACAAAGGGAAGGAAGTAGAATCAGGAGAACACTGAACACAGCAATAAAAATACTGTTAACAATAATAACCGTAAAAGACTAAGCAACTGACCAATACAATGACCAACTACAATTCCAGAGAACTAACGATGAAACACGCCATCCACCTACAAACAGAGAGCAAAGCACAGGTTCTTTTCTTTTTCTTTCTTTTTTTGGGGTGGAGGAATGCTGATGAGGAAATTTGTTTTGCAGGACATATTTGCAATGGCTTTTGTTTTTCTTGTCTTCTCGATGGGTAGGGAGGAAAGAGAATTTAGAACTGAAAAGAAAAATCGAATTAAAAATATTTCATAATCCTCAGTTATTCTACTATTGCATCCTCCTTTTGAAAATGGTATTTAGACTTCTTCAATGCACAGAACAATTGTGTAGATTTCTTTTTTCCTCTTTAAACATATATGTAACATGAGATAGTTGTCTTAGAAAAGAAAAGGGATACTAGGGAAATTTGGATGTTAAAAAAATCATAAAAATTTATAATAACAAAAAATCATGAGAGAATCCTCCTCCATTCCTTTGTAGGAGGTGGGGGAATATGTGAGACACTGACTATAGTTAATTTTTTAAGAATTTATCCATCAGTTTTACTTTTCCCTCCTCTTCCAAGTTTCCTTTTTTAAAAAATTTGTTATATGGGATAAGAGGGAGGCCCTGGGAGAGGAAGGACAAAAGGCTACACAAAATAAAAGATCTACATACATTTATTTTTTAAAAAACCCTTTCAGCTCTCCAGTCTCATATTTCATGGTCATCCTCCCTTTTCACGGATGCTCCCACATGCCTGAGCTCACCTGCCATTTCCCATCAACTTCTGGTATTGCCTGAAAGGAAGGCTCTCATCTCGTCCATTCCCTCTCATTTTCTTCATGGTTCAGTTGGCTGCCATCTTCCTCCATGGAATTTTCCTGGATTTTCCCTTCTCCTAGCCATATGTCCATCCTCTCTCTCCTTGGCTCCCTTCCCTGCATTACAATTACATGTCCATGTGCACTGCAACAGGTCTTGCCCTCCTGGGGCCTGAGTTCTTCTGAAGAGCAGGGATCATTTTAAAATTTCCACCCTTATATCATGTAGCACAGTACCATGCACAGAGAAGATTTTAATAAAAGGCTGCTGGGTTAGCCCGAATCAAGAAATCAAGAAAGTCCAGTCTATTATGTGACACTAAGCATTACCTTTGTAGGAGAATACTGCAAGCAACACTCTCTCTCTCTGACTTAACTGGCAAAATGTTTACAGTCACGGATCAATTCAATTCAACCAAAATTCATCTGATGTGAAATAAAGAGGCAATTTTAAGTCCCAGATCTGACAGTCCAAAGTTGTGAGACGTCACTGTCCAAATCACATAATCTCTTCTCAGTCTCAGTTTCCCCAACTATAATACGAAGATAACAATATTCCTCCAATGGCTGTTCAGGGAAAAGAGTTTGTAAATCTCCACATATTACTTCAATGTGAGCAATCCTAATTAGAATCCATTAAGTATTTGACTATATGAAGGAGCCTCAGAGGAAAATAATGTTTAGATAATCCAAAGACCTTGTTTGCCCTTAGAGTTTACAGTTTAATCAGAAAGATATACAGCTAGACTTGTCCAGTTTAAACCCAGAGGTCAGAACCAGAACTATCAGGTGAAAGGTGCAAAGGAAAGCTCTTCTGCTGAATGTAAGGACAAATTTCCCAACATCAGGGGGCAGCCAAGAGTGGAAAGGGCTACCCTGACATAAGATGGAAGTCGGGCCCCTTCATTTTATAGAGGAGGAAGTCATGGGCCAGGACAGTGGGATCCCCAGCACTGAAAGTCCTTCAAGGGAGACTAGATGACCTTGCATTTGGAGCTGTTGTTGGAGAGTAAAGAGGCCCTACTCAAAGTCTGAAGTTCTGTGAGAATTTCTGTGCAGTAACCAGTTGGTTCAGAAATCAAACCCTTTAAAATCTTAAATGACCAAAATGTTTTTCTACAGACTACTCTCACAAGAGACAAAAGGACAAACAGGCAAGATGGCAGCCACATCTAACAAGGTAAGGCACTTCCCCTGGAAAGTGAGAGAACTAGGCCTAAATGATCTCACACACTTCCTTCTCTCAATGTCTATGATTTTGTGACTGTGAGTTCTGAATTGAAAATATTTCATATTCTCCTCCCATATCCCCTCTGGAGGAAGGAATAAATACCAAGAGGAGAGATTAAAATAAGGAGGCTGGAGGAAAAGGCCTTGGAGGCTCCTTCATGACGCTAGTTCAAGGCTCCTAGGAGAAAAAGAATTCAAAAAAGAAATCTTTGCACAATCAATATATATGTAGCTTTTTGGGAAACAGTGAGAGGAAAAGTCACAGTATCTAACTCTGAAGAGCTGAGATGATTTATGATAAAACAAGACAAGAGAAACTACTTTAAAAATGTATCAGACTCACCAGGACTAAATCCATTCAAATCTTATTCTAAAGCCAACTAAAGTGTATTTGTGATTGTGTTTATTTCAAAAGTATTTCTTGGTTAATTGGTACCTTGTTTTGATACCAAATTTTCCAAATATACTGTTCCTCCTTCTACCTTCATACCAAGTATTCTTTCCTTGCAATAGTAATTTAAAAAAAGAAGCAGTTGAGCAAGACCAACTAACATGCTGACTATATTTGAAAGTATATGTGATATATAATAATTGATAATCCTTGACCTCTGCAATGAAGGGTGGGGAGATGCATTTTCTCAACTCTGAAGAAAAGCTTAAAGTCATTATTATGCCCTTTTTTTAAAGTTAAATTTTTCCAGTTAGCCAAAACATCTGCCTTTTCTCTCTCTCACCTCTCCCTCCCCTCCCAGCCTCACCCCCACCTCCTGAAAAAAAAAAAAAAAGGGCCTTGGGGAAAAGATGCATAATCAAACAAAATCTGTTTCTGAATTGGTCACGTCCAGATGGTCACTTGCCTTCTCTGCTTCTATACTCATGAGTCGCTAAACAGGGTTGGAGGAAGTCATGTCATTATGCTACAGCGGAGTCTTCTACAAATTTCAATGCTCTAAATTCAACCAAGATCTTCCAGACACCACAAGGCAAACCTCTCACTCCTCCAATGCCACACTTTTCAACAACCTTCCTACCTTCTCGACTGATGAGCTGTCCTTACATCTGGATAGAAAACAGACTGTAGTTCCTGGACTTCTCCATCTCCCACAGCCCCTTGACCTTATTCCCATTTTCTCCTTCCTTCCTCCTGTCCTTCTCAACTTCTTACTCTTTCCTGACTTCTCAGATCCTTTCTGCTGCCCACAATGCTGAGCACATCCTTCCTATCCTTAAAAACCCTCACGCGATCTGACCGTGTGAACAGTTATTATCCACTCTCTGCTCCCTTTCCCATCCAAGTTCCTAAAACACCTGGTCTATATTCACTGCCTCGACCTTCTCTGCTCCTACTCATTTACCCTGGTGATGTTGGCTCCAATGTCGCCATTCAACTCAGAGTGCACCACACGTTCTGAAGGCCTTTTCTCATCCTGCATTCTTCCTGAGGCCTCCTAAACATCCTTCCTTAAGATGGGCTCCAGCTTCGTCCTCCTCCTTATCTAACAGTTCCTTCTCACAGTCTCCTTCGATTGTACACGCTATACTTACTAACTCTGGGGGTGCCTAAATCCAGTCTCTGCCCTGGACTCCTTTTTTTCTTATCTAATTACAAATACAGCAAGCTTCCCATCTGTCCAGGGAGTCTTAGTGTTTTTCATGGATCTCTTTGGTAACTTGGTGAAGATTCCTCACCTTTTCTTAGAACACTGGTTGTTGTCATTCATAATTGGAAGATATGCTAAATTTTAGATACAGGTGAGTGAAAACATAGTCATCTTTTTCCCCTCCACCCAGACTCCAGATTAAGACTCTTTCAGTAGATTTCATGCTCTCTCTTTTCTGGACAGACTCCAACATTCCATAAAAATTCTAATCATAACAACTGATGATTACATTAAAGTATCACTAAAATTTTTTCCCTTTGCTCTGCCCATTATTTCTCCTCTCTTCTGCTCTGAATTTTATTTTCTAATTTGTCCTAGATCTCCTTGTTTGTTCCTTCTGTATTCTTTCAGTATCCCTCATAACGATAAGGCTAATGAAATACAAGGTGGTCCTTTTGTAGATCTCACCCCATCCTCCTCCTTTGGTACTGTACCTTGCTTGTAGGAATATCAGTTAACGAAGGAAATGGTGATGGGTGGAAGCAGTGCTGTGTGATGGAAACCACTATGTTCCAAGTTTACAAGGTCCACAATTACTCTGCACTCCTAAGACCATGTTTTCTTATCTTTCATGTTGCTCCTGGAACATAGGACAATGCTATCTGTTGCTGGAGCCCTATATACTTCTCCTATGGGTGGGATGCTATCCAGGCCAGCACAATTCATTTCAGAGAAGATAAGTACTGTACAAATTCTCCTCAAAGAAAATGATTAGGAGAATCCCGTCTCTTATTTCAGACACATGCCTCTTCTGTCATAATAAAGTTAGTATCACCTTTTCCTTTCCCATTTCAGGGTAAGAATACCCCTTTCTACTCCCACCCTTACCTAACCCTATCCTTCATCACTTTTGTTAGTCTCCTATAGCAACATCCTCTCCTCCTCTTCAAAAACCAAAGAAATGAATGGTTATTGTTCTTCGTTCACAAAGAGGATCAAAATGATGTCACTATATCAGCCTCAAGATCCAGTATGTCCACCTGTGGCTGACTAGACCAGTATGAGCTTGGAAGGCTGCACCACAGTTTGGGCACAAATAGTCCACATGAACATTTGGAGTGAAGATGTCCCTAAATTTGCACATCTCACCTTTTTTGAGATACTGCAATTCTACTTGACTCAGAGCACAATGTCTTCTTTGATGTGGGGATGCCACACTGCGAAGTCCTTTGCCAGCGCCTGTCTCCCATAACTCACAAATGATTCCACAGTTCTTCAGAGAGACCTTGAGTGTCCTTGTATCACAATTTCTGACCTCTGTGTGAGCATCTGCTTTGTAAGAGTTCTCCTTAAAATAGTCTTTTAGGCAAATATAAGTGGCATTTGAACAACACAGCAGCCTCAAGGCAAGATGACTACCAAAAGACTTGGTGTCAATAGATTAGAGTGCTTCTCCTAGTGGAAGAGAGAACAACTGGTTGCTAACTTGGAGAGAAAGCTGAGCCAACACACAGCTGGCAACAGTGGAGCAGAAAAGGGGTGGACAGCTCTCAGAGATTTGGTGTACAGCACTGCATTTATTCATATGAGTCAGAACACTCACAGACATCAAGAATGGTTTGACAGAAATGATGGGGAAACTCAGAAGCTGCTAAACAAAGAAACGAGAACTCCACAAGGTTTACCAGCAGGATAGTTCATCTGTCTCTAAGGCAGCAGCGTTTAACTCTATCAAAAGCAAAGCTTAGAGACATGCAGGATTCTTGGCTTGGTAGGAAAGAAGATAAAATTCAGTTTTACATTGATAGTAGCAATCCAAAGTGCTTTAATGAGGCTTTGAAGGCTATTTATGGGCCAAAGACCTATAGTACATTTCAACTGCTCAGTGCTGATGGAGCAACATTGATTGGTGACAGGGAAACCGATCCTGCAGAAATGGGCTGAATACTTCTACAGTATTTTCAACAAGCAGTCATCAATCAATGCTGAAGACATTGACCATATACCTCAGGTTGAAGGCATTATCTCTGGCTGAACTTTCAAGAGTTTTTGAATGCCATAAGGCTCCTCCTCTCTGTGGCAAAGCACCTGGTGCTGATTCTATCCCTGCTAAAATTTTACAAGGCAATGAATTCAGACATTTGTGAATAAATACTACAAAATGAAAGAAAATGAACCAATACTTAATGCGACAGAGGACCCTGGGAACTAAGAGGTTCCTGAGAAGTTTAAAAGAGAAATGAGAATTATGAGACTAGAATTCATGACTGTATACAACAAAAATAATGAGAACAGAAAAAACTTGAATCTGTAATGGCCTGCTCACCAAAGAAAAAAAGAGAGAGTAATTAAATTGGGAACACAGATACACAGAAGTGAAAGATAAGAAAGCAAGCAAAAAACAATAACATTAAAAGAAAATATGCTTATTATGCAAGTAAAACCTATGGATCTTATAGATAGGATGCAGAAGTTTCTTGGGAGGGAAATAATAAAAAGATCACTGCCCAAAACTTCTGTACTTAGACAATGAAATTCCAATGGAAAGAGTTCCATAAAACAAACAAAAAAACCAAGGGTACAACCTCTAAGACACAAGGTGGTTGAACTGAACAATTCAATTCGGGCACAAGGTGGTTGAACTGAACAATTCAATTCGGAAACAAATTTTTCAAGCCATTAGTAGAAAGACCTTCAAATACAAAGGAAAGGACATTATAAAATGCAAAACTATTCTGCATCCACAAGAAAAAGGAAGAGGGAATGGAGTAACATATTCCAAAGAGTAATCAATGGAGCTCAGAATGCAGCCCAAGGTAACAATCTTGCAAACCTGAGCTTAACCACATAGGACAAAAGCTAGGCATTCAATAATAAAGAAAAACAAATCATTTTTGGAGAGAAAATCCAAACTGAGGAGATCATTTGCTTTTCAACAACTCCAGAAGTGCAGGAGGAGAGAACAAATGTAGACAGCAACAGTGTGGCAACAAGATCTCTCAAGAAGAGACTTCTTTCTAAATGTATACAAGGATATTAGAGAGAAAGCCAAAAACCAGTAGAGGCCAACAGTGAAAAAGCAGAGGGGGCATTATGGACAGAACTTGGAAAAGGGCGATCCCCTGGCCTACTAACAAATACTACTTTTGTGGGGCTATATTACAACATGGGAGGGTATATGGAGGAGAGGAGAGAACCAGGGGACAGAAAAGAATGAGTAATGTGCTGGAGTCCAAGTAAGGGCTAGGAATGGGGGGAAAGTGCCCTCTATGGACTCAGGAAGACAAGACTCTACCAGGGTATGGACCCTAACTCAACTTTAAATATGAATGGATTAAACAATCCAATAAAATGAAAAAGAGTGACAGATTGGATAAGAAAACAAAACTCCACAATCTGTTACTTATAAGAAACACATGAAAAACAAAGGCATACTCAAAATAAATCTGAGATGGAAAAAAAAATTTACCATGCATCAAGTGAATCCAAAAAGCTACGTGACAAAGCAAAAACAAACATTCAAGAAGTCAAAAGGGATAAACGAAAAGATATCAATTTACTTAGAGGGGATGGTCAGTGAGCCCTCCTCCCACTTCCTGAAGTTGCCCTTAAATCAATTGTTCTTCCACACCCCTCAGTTCAATTTCTTTTCTTTTCTTCAACTTATAGCCACCAGTGATCCTGGCAGCACTGCCTTCACTATGAAATGCTTTGGGGGTGGTGGTGGTGGTGTCACTGCTCATTTACCTTTTCTGGGTCTTCTGTGAGACAAGCATATGCCCCCTTTCCTCCTGTGACACTGTTCCAGAGACACACACTAATGTGCTGCAGATACTTCCAACACTCTGCTGCCCAGATAATCTTTCTAAGGTTCAAGCTTGACTATGACACTCATCTATCTATTCTATAAACTACAGTGGTTTCCTGTTACTTCTAGAATTAAACAAAAAATCCTCTATTTGGCTTTAAAAGATCTTTGTAACCTAACGCATTCCTACCTTTCCAGTCTTCTTATAACTTATACTCTGCAAACCTGTGGCACTGGCTCCCTTGCCATCTTCACACAGGATGCTTCACCTCCTGCCTCCTAACATTTGCACTGGCTGTCTGGAATACTGCTCTCTTTCCTGATCTCTGCAAGTTTCCCTGGTTTCCTTTAAGCCTCAGCTCAAGTCTTATCTTCTCCAAGAAGCCTTTTCCAGTCATGCTTAATCTTAGGACACTACCCACAATTAATCCTGTCAATATTTGGTTTATACACAATAGATTGCTTGCTTTCTCCCCCAACTGAGTGTGAGCTCCTTGAGGGCCTTTCTTGGTATCCCTCCCCTCCCACCCCCTTCCCTTAGCATGGTGCCTGACACTCAGTGGTGTTTAATCAATGCCGGTGATTTACAAGTCCAATCTCCTGCTCACTCTGCTTTCTTCCAGCTTTGCAACTGCAAAGTTACAACTCCTCTCTTTTCCTGAGTGCTCAAACTATTTTTCTTGGATAATTAAGTTGATCTTTGAGATTCCAGTTTGAGCTCCATTTCTTTTTTGGAATAAAACCACTGGATTCATCACAAGATTTGTGGTGGTGACTACACATCCTTTAGAATTATTTCCTGTGGATCTGATTATCAATATCTTGTCTGTATCTAACATTCTGACAGCTTACCTGACTTAGTTACTTCCCACTACACAGCTGGTATTCAGGATTCTGCATGCTAAGTTGTCTCCACGCCCCACACAGCATCCCTTAGGTGGAATTTAGGGGTTTTTCTTGCCTTTTACTTCCCTTCAGTCTCTATTCTGGTGTGCCTAACTGGCTTCTTCAGAGGCTTTACTTCTTTGGAGAGACAGTTCAATTGTTTTTCTATTCTTATAAAATGATGTTACAAGTTCTGACTTCTGACCCAATTTTGTTTCAAATTATCTTATTTTAAAAGTTTTATTTCTTTCGAACCATTCTAGAATTTCTTCTATTCCTCCAGGACCCCTGCGGAGTACGTACGATTTAACCTTCTCATTTAGGATTTGTTGCTGTGGTTCCGTCATGTCTAACTTTGTAACCCCATTTGGGTTTGGGTTTGTTTTTTTTTTTTTTTGACAAAGATACTGAAGTGGTTTGCCATTTCCTCCTCCAGCTTATTTTACATATGAGGAAACTGAGGCAAGCATGATTAAGTGACTCACCCAGGGCCAGGCTACTAAGTGTCTTTGGCCACATCTGAATTCAGGTCCTCCCCATTCCAGGGTCAAAATTCTATCCACTTGAGACTATACAGGTAAAAGTTATGCCCAACTTTTCAAAGTTCTCATCTATTTCTGAATAAAAATAAAATGCCTAAATTTTCTCATATGTCATAAGTAATGATTAAATTTTATAGGCTGAATATTATTTCAACTGAATTACTTCTAAAGTGTAACGTACTGTCTCTTGGTAATAATATTAGTAGCTATCATTTCTATAACACTTTATTACCTAATTATCCCCAAAACAACCCTAGGTCTCATTATCACGCCTATTTACAGAAGAGAAAACTGAGGCAGATAGAGATGAAGTGACTTGCCCAGGGTCAACCAGAAAATAAGCACCTGAGGCCTATTTTGAACTCTGGTTTTTCCTGATTCCAAGCCTAGCATTTTGTCCACTGTGGCACCACTTAGTTACTAATCAATTGATAAACTGGTCTTTATAAGGACCTACTACATGCCAGGCAGTGGGAACATAAAGTTAGAAATCAAACAATGGATTACCATCAAGGTGCTCAAACACCACCCAGGGAGAGAATACATCCATGTAAGTAAACACAAAATAAACCCAGTGTGATCTTGGGAGGAGGGGGAGGGGACCAATGGCCTCTATTTGCCAGGAGGATTAGGAAAGGCTTCTAGAAGGACAGGAGAGTCACACACAAACACAAACAGTGGCCACTAAACAGCACTGAAGGAGCACCTTGGACCAGCACCAGCTCAGGACAGGAATCTGATTTTGTTGTCGGGATTTTAGTTGGGATTTGGAGGAAGCCAGGAGAAGACAGAGATGAAGAGGAAGAGTGTGCCAGACATGGAGACAAGCCAGGGTGATAAGATGGAAGGGTTCGTTCCTGGAACAGTCAGGGAGCCTC
Source organism: Potorous gilbertii (assembly GCA_028658325.1). Taxonomy (NCBI): domain Eukaryota; kingdom Metazoa; phylum Chordata; class Mammalia; order Diprotodontia; family Potoroidae; genus Potorous; species Potorous gilbertii. The sequence goes on along the minus strand of CM053770.1, from coordinate 238,706,856 downwards.
AGCCACTGGACTGAGGAGTCCTGCTGGGGCTAGGTATGGTATAGGAAGACTAGGAAGGTAAACAGGGCAGGAAGGAAATGCCAAGCCAGTATTTGATCCTGGAGACAATGGGAAACCACTGGGGTTTACTGAGATCAGACCTGTGCTTTAGGAAAATCCCTTTAGAGGCCAAATGAAGGCTGGATTCGAGGAGGGAAGAGATTTGAGGCAGGCAGACTCCGCAATGGCTCACAGTATCAGGGGAGAGACACTAAAGATAGAGACCATGACGTTTCACAACACATTAGACAGAAGGGCGGTAAAGCTGAGGGACTGGGAGTAGAGGGGAGAGAGGAGCTCTATTTTAGACAGGATGGGTTTAAGACGGCTCCTGCACATCCAGTTTGAGGCGTCTGAAAGGCAGCTGAAGATGGACAACTGGAGGTCAGGAGAGAGCATAGGGCAAGAGAGGACATTTGAGAATGGTTAACACAGAGATGAAAAGTGAATCCATGGGAGCTGATGAGGAGAAGGTGGCCCAGGACAGAGCCCTGAATTTACCAACTGAATTTACCAAGTAGAGAGTAACCTAGGTCAGACCAGGGCTTTAGAAAAATCATTCTGAAAGCTGTGTGGATAATAGATTGGAGAGGGAGGAGGCCAACCAAGAGGGCTACTGCAAAAAAGTCCAGGTGAGGGGGGTGGGCCAACCCTAGGAGGATAGGTATGACTGACAATCTGGGAAGCAGAATCTCTCCTACCTGGCAACTGACTGGATATGGGGGGAGAGGGGGAGGGAGCAAGAACATCTCTCAGATATCCTGGATCTGGGTGACAGGAAGGCTGGTGGCTCCCTCCCAGAAATGGGGAAGTGTAGAAGGGAGGCAGGTAGCTCTGGTCTCGCTCTGCTCTGGAAACAGTCTGAAATGCCAGAGAGGCACACAGTTTGAAATGTCCAATGGATGGCTGGGGATGCAGGGATGAAGCTTGGAAGAGAGATCTGGGAATCACCTGCAAAGAGATGATAGCTAGGCCTAGATGAAGTTAACCTACTACAGGTACTAATGAGAACACTAGAAACTTACATTTATGTACAACTTTCAGGTTTACAAAGTCCTTTACTCACAGCAACATTGTATAGGCAAGAGTATTAAGATAATGACTCCAATTTATTTTGTGTTTTGAGATTAACAAATTACTTTCTATCAGTGAGACCTCGGGCAAGTTTTTCCTCCTCCTTGGGCCTTGATTTTCCCATCTGTAAAATGAAGGGGCTGGACTGGATGATCCCCTCCAGCCCCAGACCCAGGATCCTGTGAACTTAAAGGATACATTACTTTATCTAAAGCTTTATTATTCCTTCATATAAAATTCTGTAAACCAATGGGAAAACTCCATTTTAATACTAACAAACTACCTCTCAATTACAAGTGAACTAGGCAGGGCCAGCATAGGGTGCTCAGTTAACCCAAGAAATCATTTCTCTCTTTTTAGAAGGAAATCTCTAGAACTGTTTTCCTAATAACTAAGTTTTGTCCATGGGCTTAAGAACAAACTTTGAAATTAATGTGAGCTCCTGGACAACAAGAAAGTCATTTTAAAATCTTTCTATTCCCCAGTGTCTAGCCTCAGTGCTCTGCACATGGTAGACACTTAATAACTGCATGCTAACATTTATTTAAATGATGTCCATTACTAATTTAATTGTGTCCTCTTGGTGACGGTGATGTTCCCCACTAGTAGAAAATGGAAGTTTATAAAAAATGGGTTTAGGATTTTTCTTGAATTAAAGTTATACAAAATGTTTTATATACTAGGTTTTCAAATCTAAACAACTAAAGTGTCCCTTATTTGTTAACAGTTTGTTAGCCAGGCGATCCTCACTGAAATGATGCATTATTAATAATTTTACTCATTCTGTCACAGCATCACAGTTTCACATAATTTATAATTACAACTTTAAAGGTTGCTATGGGGGCTTATGGTTAACTTAACTTCTTCCAATCCCTTCTATACACAAAGGAGGCGCTAACCAATGTTTGGAAGCCATCTGTAAATCTCAGGGGAAGCTGGACAAGACTGCTTCTAAGATTCCCATCAGTCAAGCGTCTGTGACTCCCTGGATTCTACTGTGAGTCTCAATGAGAATTTCAGTAAGACAATGAAAAAGGTTGTGGTGACCGGCCCCATCAACACCAACCATCATGGCACCTAAGCCTTATCTGATGTTCTACTTCTCAGTCAATAAATGCTTAGCCAGCACAAGGGAAGACACCATGCTGCATATGGTGGAAAACACCAAGAAGGGGTAGACGTAGGCTGTGGATGTGGGGAGAATGCTCCATCTGCCATGAAAGTCAATGGTTGTTTTCCAGAGGGTTCTCCTGAACTCTTCACAGGATCCAAGATCTGTGGTGAGAAAGGACATGAAAGAATCTAGTCCTAGTCTCTCATTTTACAGGTGAGGTACCTGAGGCTTGGTGGAGGCAGGGGCTCACTATCATTAGGTGGCAGGGCCCGGATTTCAACAGAGGAATGACATCTGCCATTTCAGGCACTGTACTCCAAGTGAGCATCTGCCCTGCAATGGGACCTGCCCCGCCCCCCCCAAACCTCAAGGAGGAAGAAGGTGGCCAAGGACAGGAAGCAGCAGAGGGCTAGCTAGGATCTACACCCAATCCTTTCCTTATGCAGAAGCTATGATCTGGTCTGCCATCTTCTGTGTAGTGAGCGAGTGAAGGAATTCCAGAGAACCTTTCCGAGCAGGTGTAACTTAAACCTGCCGCTTTCCTAAAGGCTACTGCCCGCCATGCCTCAGATCTCATTCTGCAATGTCAAAGCTGTCACTGATGGGTCTTTTGTCAGTCAGTTTCTGCTTAGAACAGAAGGACATGGACATCAAATTGAGGATATTCCGCTAATCACATTTCTAATGCTTCATCAGGGGTCAGGGTGGCAATCAGTCACTGAGAAGATACTTGCCTAGTGATTTTACATCACTGAGAAAATTTTGGCTAGTTTGTTTTCTTTCATAATAAATATAAATTCAGATGCTTTTGTGCAGTTTCCCTCAGATTGGGGCCCCAAGAGAAGGGGAACAGAAAAAGCTGAGTGAAATCTAACAGAGGAAAAGAAAGTGATCATGATCACTGCCATCACAGGGGCTGAAGGAGAAAGAAGGCAGGTTGACAGCAAGGTCCTCCAGGACAAGGGGGAAAGAAAGAGCACCAGGCACAAGGGAGGAAGAGGTCTGATCAGTGATCTCTGAAGTCCCTTCCAGTACTAAGATGCTAAGATTACTGCCCCACAAGAAGGAAGAAATTAGGCTAAAACATAATCTAGCTAGAAGAATGATGGTGTCTCAGAAAGGAGACTCGAAGGAACTCGAAGTCATGGTTCCTGAAAATACCACCTCTCCACGGTGGTACATCAGCCTGGCATAGGCAGGGTGGAAACGTCCTGGCCTTGATGCTGAGCTGGGCAGGCCAGGGTCTCTCTCTCTAGGTCTATCTCCATATCTGTAAAACAAAGATGGCAACAGAAGGATAAACCTGTACTTTTTGCCTCCTCCTTGGTTATTACAAGAAAGGCACTTCACAAACATAACTTACTCCTCTTAGTACTGCCTCTGCAGCACTCCTTTCACAGTCAAGAGGCTTTGCTGGCCTCAAAGAGAACCCCCAGAGGATGTGCAGGGAGACACAGATCCAGAAACAACCAGGGACCACAAACTGTATATGAACAATAGGTTTCAAAATGTGTGTGATTCCTGAGCTGAGAAAGTCAAATTCCATCCAACACATTTCAGCACAAGGTACCATAGACAAAAGATGAAATGAGGTACAGACTTGCTCAGCAGGAGCTCCCAACTGAAGAGAAGGGATGTGTATATATGTACAGGTCTGAGACAGAGAAATAATTTGATACAAGGCAGAACACAGGTGATGCAAGGAGAAGGGCCATGTAGACAATGCTTTGGCAAAAAAGGAAAAATGCAATTTAAGCTAGCAAAGGGACAAGAGAAAGCATCATGGAATAAGCAGTGCTGGAGCCCAGCCTTAGAGGGTGAGTACAATCACCTGAACTAGAGAAGAATGACTGACGCCCTGGACGCAGAGGAGAAGAGAACATTTGGGCTTCTAGGCAATGGGCACTAAGAGTCGATGCAAAGTCAAGAAAAAGGACAATCTTCTATGGGAACAGCAAGAAAGCTAACTTGGCCAGAATATCAAGAACATTAATGGGGAGTAAAGGAAAATACACCTGCAATGACAGGGTAAAATGGGATTCTTTAAAGAGCTTTAAATTCCAAGAACTGAAGTGTGTCACCACCATCCCCTTCCCCAGGAAACTGCAACAAGGGGCTTACATAGTCAGGACCTATGCATCAGGCCTATTCCTCTTCCAGGCAGAGAGAAGAGCCTGGGGCCAGGGCCAATCCAGTTCTCTAATCAAAAGGGTGATGATGGCCTGAACTGGGGAGGTGACCCTGGGGACAGGTTGTGTTTGTGGGGCTGGCAGATCTATGGATTCAGTTTCGATTGGACAACTTCAGGGCAAAGTAGGAAATACGGAAGAAGAGTTTTGGAGACAGGGTGGGGATATGGACAGAGTTTTGGGAATTGACAGAGACAATAGTTAAAGCCATTGGTGGGGATATGGACAGAGTTTTGGGAATTGACAGAGACAACAGTTAAAGCCATTGGTATAACTAGCAAGAGAGGAAGAGAGTCATGAAGAGGGCAGGGCAGCTTTCACAGACACACACACACACACACACACACACACACAGCCCATATAGAAGATGACAACAGGATCACAAAACAGATTAGGTTTCATAGAAGCTCTTGTGTTTCCATAGGTTATTACATGTTTTAACACAAGGACATGACCTCAAAGTGAGAACGTGGTGCAGCAGGAAGAATGCTGACATTGTTGGAAAAGGACGAGGGCTCAAATCAAATAATACATGGAAAGTGCTACATAAATATCAGTAGTAATCATCACCATCACCATGAAATCCTGGCTCTGACACTGACACACTTTAGGAGCACAGGAAAGTCCCTTTCCCTCTCTGGGTCTTAGTGTCTTCTTCCAGATGACCTCTAAACTCTCACACAGAATTAAATCTATGATAAAAAAAGAAGCGGTATTGGCCTTGGCAACCAGAGAAAAAGTAGCTACAACACAGTGGTGAGGATAGAAGGCAAGTGGCCAAGGGGAGAAGAAGTAATAAGGAAAAGGAGACAGGAAGGAAAGTCTTTTGTCCAAGGCTGGTAAGGAAGGCCATGCTGTACTGTTTAAACATACGCAAAAGAACCATTTCTGAGATTGGAGCCTGTGGCTTTCTCAAGTTCAGGAGACCATTTGATGATCCATCAACTAGCTCCGTAAGCCATCAACAGCTTGACCTTGGAGGACATGTTTTCATGAACAAGGAGGCACCTGCCACCTACAGTGAAGTGTGGAATGGGAGGTACCTCCTCCATGACATAGGGCTGCTCCCACATATCTGTCTACCTAAGCATGGTGTCCTGACCTGAGGGTCAAAGGTGGTTCTGGGAGACTGGTAGGATGTCCGGGATGCCTGGAGTTGCCCAGGGACACCAGGCAGGCACAGATAACTGAAGGCAGAGGACAGTTGGAGAATGTGAGGGTATCTGGCCTCCTATGGAAGTTACCCGAGTGGTTCTTTGTTCCAACAAATGAGACCAACTAGTCTAGTCATGAAAATCTAACAAGTCCTTTCCAAACACACCAATTTCCTTCTTTCTAAAATAAACACTTTAAAAGGGAAAGGCAGATATATAATTGCCTGCCAATTCTTCTGACTGCGACTCAAGGCTTCCACAGTTCAGGTTCTTTGCTACATATGTGTTCACTGCTGTATGTGAATTAAAAAAGAGAATGGAAATGAAACACTGAATACCAGGGAAACCATCATGAGAACAAAGTTACTACATAACATTTTTGAGGAAACAGAAGGATTTAGACCAATACACCATTTTAAAAAAACAAGAAGCTCCTAAAGGTCCCTTTGTGCAGCTTGGGGCCCAAAGGTCTCTAACACAAGCCAAGCCTAAGGCTCCTAAGTGGAGAGGAGAAGAGGTATACTCCAATCACTTAACCTCAGTGGGACCCACAAATGCTGTCCTAAAGTAGAGGCTGGGTCAGGAATCAAACAGGAAATTAATGAAGAATACTGAGCCAGCCCTTTCCTCAAAGCCTCCTGGGGGCAGCAACATACAGACCCTGGTGCTTCCTATTTAGCTATGGTTTTCCCAAGGCTTGGCTGCCCAGGACAGCTGCGCCCCCAGAACAGTGACTCGAGACCCATGGAGATCTCTGAAGTGCTAGAGAAAGCAGCACATGGAGAGGTTAGGAGGCAGTGGCAAGCAGGGCCAAATTGTGGGGGGGAGTGTGGGGTGGGGTGTGCGTGCGTGGGTGTGTGTGGAGAGAGAGGTGGATAGGGGACTTTCCAGGTGCAGCTCTCAGGTAGTCACTGCTTATGGACCAGGTCCTTCCTCATCTGTGAAATGTGGGGTGTGGCACTCTGTCTTTGAGGGTCTCTGCCTGCTCTAAAGCGTAGGATCATCCTGGGAAAAGAGCACTAATTTAAGATTTAGCTGCTATTTTTCCCTGCCAGCACCAAGAATACGAGCCAGGGAAGCTCTGTTCTAGGTCCCCTGGGGGCTACTCCAACATCAGGGTGTCAGTGAAACCTAGGAGCACAGCAAGAGTTGACAGCACTTGTTCCTACCCTAGATGGAGATGGAGGTGAGTCCCACCAGACTCTGTGCCCTGGTCAGTCATGTTCATTTCTGGCCATCACAATTCTGAGTCTCAGAACCAGCTGGAAAGCGCTCAGACAATGGGGACCAGGATGACGGCCAAGGATCTGGAGATCACACCATTGGACAAAGAGCTAAAGGAACTGGGGGTATCTTTGAGGGACATGAGAAATCATTCCAAGTATCTGAAGGATGGTCACACAGAAACGAGAGGGAAGAATTAGGAGCAAAGGAGGGGGAGGGACAGAGGTAAATGAAAGTTGGAGGGAAGGAAAAAGCTCTCCAACTCAGCTTGGCTTCTAGAGCAAACCCTTGACAGTTTCAGGGAGGGAGGCTGCCTCCCATGGCTTTCCCAGTCTAATTTGAACTTCTCCAGGATAGGGCCAGGTCACATCAGGAACTCTGGTTTCTGCTACTGGAGTGCCCTAGGGACACTCCAGAGGAGTCAAAGGGCTGAGGAGCCTATCCATGGTAGGTGGGGAACCCAGATTGCAGGCTTCTAAAAATCTCTGGCCCCATCCAAGACTCAGAAGAATCCTTCCCATCAAACTTCCTTTCCCCCCCGAGCCATTAAAACTGGGATCAGCAACCATAAACATTGCTAACTTTACCCACATCAGACTTTCTATTTGCTTTTACATTACACATTCTGTTCAAATAAATGAATGAATCTGTGCCTGGTTTATGATGAAGTACGAGTTGCTCACTGGCTTGGACAAGCTCCAAAGAATCCCTTTTACCCACTTTGGGCAGGGCTGTGAGAACACATGCAAAAGAACCTGGGCCTCCTCTCTCCTTGGTCTTGGAGACCAGTCACTCAATTAGCATAAATTAAGCCCTACTACCTGTTCCAAACACAGTGCGAGGCACTGAGGACACAAACAATGAAACAATCCTGATTCTCAGAAGCTTGCACCCCAACCCTGAGATAGTAAGTACACACAGAACTGTATGTCTTGAATATGAGATAAACACAAGGTGGTCTGGGAGGGAGGAATCAGGAAAGGCTTCCAGTAAAAAGTGGTGTTTGAAGGAAGAGAGGGAAGCAGATCCCATAGACAGGAACTGGAAGCCAGCCTGGCTGGAGAGCAGCATGTGGGAGGCTGGAAAGACTTTAAAAGTTACACTGTGGAGGCTCAACTTGATCCAAAAGGAATAAAGAGACACCAGAGTTTAGAGAGTCAAAGCACTTTGGCGTCTGTGGAGAGTAGAGAAGAAAGAAGGGGGGAGGAGAGAGACTCCAGAGGCTGGTGCCATAATCCAAGTGAGAGATAACGGAGGTTTCTGTTCCCCCTCTCCCCAGACCCTCTCCCCCAATCCTGCCCTCCGGCCTACACTCAAGAGAGCAGGTTCTCCCTTTGAGATGATATCCCTTCTGAGATGACAATTAACGAAGTTGTTCAAAACATATTAGTTCAATGAGTTTGTGGAAGGCTATGGGCAGCCTTCAGGGCCCTCCCTCCATGATTTAGGCCACCTAGGCATCGTAACATGGACATGGTGGAGAAAATTATTATTTAGTTCATTATGTTAACCTGAGAAATATTATATTAATTTATATCCCACCATCCATCAGTTTTGGCCATTCCCCCCATGGATAAGTACCTGTTTCCAGATTTTTGTAAAGAATTGCTTTTTGCTACCCGAGTGCAGCTATGAAATATTTTGCTGTCCAGAGGTCCTTTTTATCCCTCATCTCAACCTCATGGTTGAGTGACTTTTCTCCCAGAGTTGGTTCTACAAAGGCAAGATGACTGTATGAGGTTAACCACTGGTACTCGAGAGATCAGGAAATGAACTCATTGATGTGGGTCTTCTCTCCAGTGATGCAGAACCCTCCTCATACATGACTGTCCACCCTGTGCAACTTACTCATGTCCACAGCCAAAGTGTGATCCGCCCAACATGCTGGTGGTCTGGCTGTCCACTGGTCATCTCTTGTCCTGGATCCTTGGCCAGCCCTAGGACTTCTGCACTCCAGTTGTTTAGAGTGTCTCCCTGGTTTTGTTGTAGCCTGTGGGCTCTTGCCATTGACCCTCCCACTGTCCTCAATGCAGCCCTCATCTTTCATTCTTCAGGGGCAGGAGTATCCCAGCTCTTGCTGCCATAGAGTAACACCATTTGAATGCTAGTATTAAAGAGACGAGTCCTTTGTTTTCATGGGAAAGTCTCAGGATCAGTAAAAAGAAAAGTGCTTTACAGATTCATGCCAGCAATTCCCCAACTCTGCTGCTGCTTCTGTTGTCCAACTCTGGCTCCAATTTGCCATGTGTCCTGTCTGTCCCAGATGAGCACACTACACCAGGGGACAAACTCTGGCATACATCCTTCCAAACACACAGTGAAATACTCTCCCACACTTTGTTCTCCCTTATGCCAACAGCCAGATCCATGGATGATTACAATCTCTTGTAAGGGGCTCCCCAGTGCCCTGCAAATAGGAGGAGTAACTAGGGGAACCTCAATATCTCCGGGAAATCTCCAACTTGAACTGGACTCTACATCAGGTCTACTGAATCAAAGAGGCAAACACCTTTATAAAACCAGCATCTCTCTGTCTCATGCCTCAGCTGATGTTTATTAACATAGATTTTTGCACAGATTTCTGCGGTGACATCTTCCAAGAAGTCCTAATGTCCTCTTGCAGGGATGGGAGGACGGGAGAGACCTTGCTGTGGAAGACTCAAGCAGTGTCATCTTGTTCTACTGAATCAGATGTTTTCTCATAATCAGTCAGAAAGCACAATGAGATTTTATATTCTCTACATCTTTCAGTTACCTGTGACAATACAGCTTGCAAAATAAAGTCTGTTACTACCTGCTAGTGCCCTCAATTCATGCAGAAATGACTCTCAAGATTTTTTACATAAATCACAGAGTAGACACGAAAAGGTTAGCAACTCCCTGGGTTTTTTTAGTCATCTTTTCAGTATTACTAATATTTGAGATTTTCTCCCTAATTACTACAAGGTATTAAAAACAAATATTTTAATTAATGAACATTAAGAAATAAGCACCTGCTATTTATTCATCTCAAAGAATGGACTCCATCCTTAGCTATTGCATCACATTTCCACTGCTTCAAAATGCTTATAAAACTCCTCCCCTGATATCACCTTCAGAGTCCTGGGGCACATGCTTCTAAATATTTTCTCAAGGGGAGGATTTTTAAGACAGTCCCCTCCTTTGAACGAATAAATCCTCTGTGTGTGTGTGTGTGTGTGTGTGTGTGAGCGTGCGCATTCTGATGTGAGTATGACACTGTTGCTATAGTCACGATACAACTTCTTCCCTGGTCTTGCTCACTTCACTCTGTATCCTGCAAGTTGTTCCTGGGTTTCTCAGCATCCATTTTGTGTTCTTTGTTACGTTACAAAGATACACTACCACATAACTGGACAATACCTAGGTTCATACAGTCATCTTCCAGATGAAACACAGTCACTCTGTGTCCAGCTATTTGCTACAATAAAAGTTTCTACTATAAATTTTTACTGTGACTCCAAACTTCTTGGAGTCTGTTTCTCTCAGTGGTACTGTACTGGGGGGGGGGGTCTTTTCCTAGTTCAGTAGGAATTACAGTCACAGTATTTTTCAGCAGAAGGGATAGGACAAAGTCAGGCTTAGCTCCTGATGATGACACAGAAAATCATCACTCTCGCTGAAAAAGGGCCATAGCCTACAACAAGAATACCTTAAAAGAAAACCAAACCAAATGAAATCACAAGGACATACTGAAAACTACCACTGGCTACAGGCTACACTCAAGTCTCAAATACACAACAGATTTAGGAAAATTATAACCCATGAGGAAGAAGGGTAAATTCTTTCAACTTTTACTATTGTTCAAAACAGATACTTTCAAAATGACTCAAACACACCTGCAATCTCATCAATACCAATGGTTCCTGGTATGCTACAGATCACAAGGTACACACAGCGGGTAACTTGCTCCTGTTTTCCCAGAAGTATGTCATCCAGGTCCTAGCAGGCACGGTACACTTTACCCAGGTATCATAAGAGGAAGAGCCAAACATGTTGTCTATCCATTCAACCTCCCTCACTTTCGCCATGTGAGCCAAGCCACCTTTTAAACCACGTATTTCCCTGGTGACCACCTTTCACTCCAAATCTTGACGTTCTTTATTTGGTGCATGGTACAGTCTGATCATACCCATCATGTGCCTGCCTCACCATCACTCTCACAGTGATCTTCACCTTTAATTCTTTTGCTATTGAATGTTTCTATGACTTGTGACCACATAACACTAGCAGGATATTCGCACTAAAAAAAACATGCCTGTGTTCCTTGGGGGAAAAAATGTCTTAGATTCATACACCAAAATTATTCAAAATTTCTTGACATATAGCAGAGAAAATTCTAATACCACTGTAAGGTTCATTGATATTATGTGAGACACAGGCTTGCCAAAGGTAGTCTACTAGGGTCGCAGATACAACACAGAATCCAAGCTGAAAAGGGATTCACTATGGATAGTGAAGGACTCTTTAAAAAAAGAAAAAGAAGACATTGCACTGGTTACTGATCCCCAAGAACCTGGGTCAGTCCCATGTAAAATATCTGCAATACTCAAGAGTTTAGTCTAATCATCTACACAAGAAAAACCAACTGGATAAAGAATGTCTAGTGACCAAATTCTGCCATGCCCTTAGGCAGATAGGAAATATGAATGAACTTACTTGGACTTCCAGATCATGTGACCAAGAAGATGAAGGATTAGACATTTTCTTTAATCCCCATGACTTCCCAAACTTTCCAACATAGAAATTATGTATCAAAGATAAACAACTTCAGCTATCTCCATCATCTCGGTCCTAGACCCCTTAATAAAAGGATTTGTTCTGTGAAGTTTGGATTCAGTCAAAGGGATGTACTTGAAGACTTAGAGGGTCATATGTGGCCTCAAGGCCATAGGCTCCCCAACCCTGTTCTCGGACACCTAGAACTCAAAAGTAAAATCATTATCTCCCACCTCTCACACAACTCCATCAGCCAACTCAAAGACCTGACATATGGGTGTGCATCAAATCCCTCAGTTCCCCCAGCTTTTTGCCCACTGCCATGGAGACCCTGGCTCTAGTCTGAGGGAGATTGAGTGGCAACAGCCCTTTGGGAGATATGTCCGCTGGGGATACAACAGCCAGCCAGTGCCGTGGCAGATCTTCAGGAGCAGAAGACAGCTGGCACCACCAAAGACCACCAGTGCCTCAAGAGGCGGCATTCTGTGCTGCAAAATATCTCTGCAGGAGAGCCAGAACAGGAGGAAAAGGACCACTCTCCAGCACACCCTCTTCCCTCTCCTCTCCGAGCCTAAGACATTTTGAATCAATCCCATGGCACCAGCCCAGCAATGCTTGGACCTGTCAATGACATCCAAGACAGAACTGGTTCTGTCCACCCAAAAGTTACTTGGGGCAGAGACATAGACTGGGGAACCATGAAATGCCCTCCATGACAGGATGTTTGAGATTCAGCCCCTAAGGAAACAGCTATCAGAAGGTAGGGAGTCAGGAAGTGAACAATGTGGGGGTGGGGAGGGGGGGTGGTGGAGAGAAGAGACAGAAATTACCAAAGATCTCAGGAAGACAACAAGATCTTGTACAGGGGCAGATAAATTCCAGGAAAAATATTAACAGCAGAATACAGATTCGTGAATAAAATCTACAAAACAAGGAGGAATGATCTAACATTTGATGAGAAAGAAAACCCAGTGGAATTTGAGGAGAATATGCAATTTAAAAATCTTATTTCTGAGGGGTCTGAAAGTGAAGTGAGAATTTTAAAAACAGAATTTATTATATGCACAGCAAAATTAACAGGAGAGGAGGAAAACTGGGATCTGCCATAGCAAGTCTCACCAAAGAAACAACACATAAAACGATAAACTGGGAATGCAAACACACAGAAGGGAAGGACAACCTTAGCGAAGAGAAGCATAAAACAGGAACACTAAAAGAAAACATGACAAGTAAAACAGGATATGGAGAGAGAGACAAGCAAGAATCATAGGACTCCCAGAACATGACAAAATGAAAAACTGAACAGAATAATACAAGAAATAATAGAAGAGCATCGCCCAGAACTTCTAAGTAGAGAAAAGGAAGCACCAAGTGAAAGAGTTCATAGATCACCTCCACAAATGAATGAGCTGGGACCAGAATGAAAAGGAAGGAGGAGGTGGACTGCCTCTGAGAAACTCAAGGCTCTTTTCGTTAAGAATTGACCTTACAACACAACAGCAGCTAGCATTTCTACAGCACTTTAAGGTCTCCAAAGCACTTTACAAATACCATCTCATTTAATTCTTCTGAGAAATAGCTGCTGTTATTCTCATCTTAACAGAAAGAGAAACTGAGTCAGAGGTTAAATGACAAGCTCAGAACCACCCAGCTCACAAAAGTCTGAGGCGAGATTTTAGTTCAAAACTCATTTTTGGAACACTACAAAGTATTCATTCAGTAATTACTCACTGCCACCCAAGAACATTCAGCCAAATGCTGTCAAATATACAGATAAAAGTATAAGGACCATTTCAGCTCTCAAGAAACTTGAAATCTCGTTAGGAAGGAAAGACAAATACACCCCAAGAACGTAAATAAAGCAGTATGTGACTAAGAGTGAAACGAATGGCTGAAATAAAGAAAGGTTCCTGAAGGCCAACAGAGTTTCCTACACAAGATGGGTCCTGAGCCAGAATGGTTGGCTCAACTGGTGAGAAAAGGGAGAGGAAATCTGGACAGGAGGGAAGGGTGAGCAAAGTCATTTAAGGAGACAGTAGTTGTTTGGGGGGCTGGGATTCAAGGGAGGTTGAGTTGGTGGCTTTCAACACAATCAAGTTTGACTGAAATGCCACCAAGTGTACAATTAGATTCAAATCAATTAGACATTTTAAAAAATATCAGTTGACTGTAGATACTACGCTACGCTAGGAATAGACAATGTTAACACAAAACCAAAAAATCATTCCTCATCTTCCAAAGAGGACATTAAAGAGGAGAAGATTAGGAAAAAGCTTCCAAGAGGAGGTGGTATCTGAGCTGAGTCTTGAAAGAGGAAGAATACATCCAACATGGGAGACAGGATGTGTGAGGAGGTGGGAGACTGAAGACAGAGTTTAGAAACAGTAAGTAAGGAAATGTGACTCAAAGATGATATTGTGAAGGGAACTGTGTGAAATCAACCTGGAAAGGCAGTCTGGAACCCATCTGGACCTGCCTTTAAATGGCAGGCTGAGGGATCTATCTGTGTTTTATCTTAGAGGTAACAGGGAGCTATTGAAAATGTGGGAGTAAGAGAGCTGCCCACCACAAGGATGACTGTGGTAGCTATGCAGTACTGGCTCAGAAAAAATGGAGACAGAAAAGGAGAAAGCCCCAAAGAGGCTAGATCAGAAGTCACCAGGGCTTTGGCATGAGTGCTTCCATGAGGAAGGTCATTCCATTCTCCCATGTGGTGTACCAGGTGCTGGGGGCAGATGTAGAAATGAACTGATCCTTCCTCTCCAGCAGCTCAGCTGTGAGGGATGCTGGGAAAACAGAATGACCTGGACTTTGCAAATGACTCACCAGCAGGGGTTGGGGGGAGACACAAGGAAAGTAGGGAGAGTCAGGAAGACTTTTGTAGACCTGGGTCACAGACTTCAAAGCATACAGTCTATCAACTGAGCAAGTTTTCTTTCCCTTCTCTACTGTACATGTGCAAACCCAAGCTGACAATGCTGCCTCTACCCTTTCCAGGATCAGGTCTGTTTCTTAACCTTAATGGATGGGCCCACATTCCACCACCTATGGGCTGCCGCTGCTCTCCAGATCCTTGGTAGGAAACCTGACTCCTTGTCAAGTCAGGTCAGTGCTTTGAGGCTATGACACTAAAGTTTAAATCTTATTTTAAATAAGTATTTTTCTTTATCTCTCGTTTTTACATCACTTTCATTCCAAATATATCCCTGTCCAGTAAGTCAGCTTTTGTAACAAAGAAAAAAAGAAAAAGGTGGGGGTGGGGGGTGGGGGTGGGGAAGGCAGTTCAGCAAAACCAATCCAATCCGCGAACCCTGTGTAACAGCGTAAGCAGTACTTCATATCCACAATCCTTCACTTCTGGTCGGGCATTTTCCCAGCTCTTTTCCTGGGCAAAGCTTGGCCATTATAATTATACAACATTCAACTTCATTCTTTTTTCTTTCCATTTATATCACTGATACCATTGCCTACACCTAGTTTTGATTACTTTGCTCTGCACACTCACCCTCCAATCCAAGTCTTTCTAAGCTTCTCTGAATTCTGCTTTACAATATCTTGAAACCCAGTACATGACCCCACTTTCTGTACCGCCCTTTGCTTAACCACTGTCCACTGATGGGCATATCTCTCTGCTCTCCAGCTGTTTGCTGCTATAAAAAGGTATGCCATGACCAGTCAACCGTTCATGAAGAAGTAGAGTATAGATGGGGGGATTAAGGTGGGAGTGGGAATTACCAACAGGGATGAAATACTGGACTCTCACTCAAAGCACACAGATGTGTGAAAGGTGCTAGAAGAATCGTTAGCATTTTCTCAGCAGGAGATCTGTGGTGGGCAGGGAGCTGCCTCCCACTGATGTTTAACCCCACAAGGAGACACAACACTAGCTCTTGTGGCAGTGAGATTATATGAACGCTCTTATCAAAGAAAGGCTGGGGATGAGGACAAAATGGCTGCCAAAGGCACAGAGGCTAAGAGGGACATCATTTTCCATATGGTCCAGTTGCTCAGGTGCCAGAAGGAAACCAAGTGAACAGGAGAGAGTGCATGGGTCCCTTCGTTGTCCCCTGCTGACACACAGCAGCCTCAGCTGTCATTCAGGAGAAAGGAGAATCCATGATGCTGAAGCAATGGCCTGTCTTTCCCTCTTCCCTATTATTTCAAACATCTGTCACATACAAAGAATTCCAAATGTCTTAGAGCTAAGCATCCAATGCTTCAACTACATCTGGACTCACTTCCTATTCCTGTCAGGAACCTGCTTCCAGGACGGGAGTTTGATTTTGTGACTCTGGCTGACCAGATGCCATGACCACACGGCAGGAGGACACAAGAAGGGCCCTTTGTCAGGGTGACAGTTCCTGTGTCCTCTTTTCAAAGACTCGAGAGCAGCTGCCAGAGGGCTCTGAGGGACACTAGAAATGATGGCTTTCTACATCACTTGGGGTCAAACGTTCTGCACGTGATGACCACATATGACCTTCCAATAATGGAAATTCTTGTTTTTTCAAGTTAGTAGACAATGCAGTCAATTAACACACACTTGCCTGTCCCAAGTTCTGAAATGATGTCCATGTTATTAGCAGTTTTCAGGGGCCAGCAAACAACCTGTCGCCTTTCATTATCATCATTCATAGTTTTATGAACAAGTCAGAAAAAACTTTACCTCGGTGCTAAGCTTCCAGGCCAAACATCATTTTTTAATGGACCAATTACATGTAGGTGGCCTACTGATCTTAGAGAATCCAACATTTTATACACACATACATACACATGTACACACACATGACACACATTAAAAAACAACCAAACAACTTCACAATATTCCCATCTTCCACCACTCAATCTTCTCACCTTCATTCAGGCAAAGATGACATAAATTATTTTTATTGCAGGTACATAGGAGAGATACCAGATAGGAATTCACTTATTTCTTCCATTCTCTGAAATGCAGGTGGAACTGAAATAAGTGATAAAATACTGCTGGGAATAGTAAAGGGTGACATTAACCCATCTGGATGTAGACTTTGTCATACAGGCTGGAAAACAATTTGATGTACAGATGCTGTCCATATAAAATAATGCACATAACTAAAGAGCAAATTCAAATGCTGCTGAATTGCAGAATTGGAAGCTGAATGAATAAAGCCAGCTAAAATCCTGAATGGCTGCTGATCACTGGGGAGGCCCACTAGAGACAGAGGCAGAGCCAAAGTAAGTCTCACACCTATGACAGACACATCTAGGATTAGGTTTTCTGGTTTCTCTACAAGCAGAAGAGCTCACCAAGGAAACCTGGTAGATTTACAGCCCAGGAAAAGGCATCCATACGTACAGACATCACTTACATGTTCACATCTACTATTGTGGTCATTAGTCAAATTAGAATCTTAAAACTACAAGAACTATTTAAAATTAATTCTAGAAATCATTTACTAGAACCATACAGACAAAAATCATCCAGGCCATTCCCCTGTAAGCACCATGAAACTGAAAGTAATGAAAGAAGAGACAAGGCAGACAGCAGTAGAGATGGAGGCGGTGCATTTTCGGGCCAAATTCCTGAGCAATAAAGGCCAAAAGAGAAGCTCCAAACACCAACAAACTGGACCTGCTCACTGAGCCACAGCAGGTGTCCCTGCCTCAGCTCACTGGGAAGAGCAGGAAAATGGGCCAGTGGGCCAGTCTGCCAGGGTCTCCCACCCCGTTCAACCATGTCTCTGACCATCACCAGAGACCTCTTCAAGGGCTCTGAGATGCAGACGTGTGTGTGTGTGTGTGTGTGTGTGTGTGTGTGTGTGTGTGTGTGTGTGTGTAGATGCAGACGTGTGTGTGTGTGTGTGTGTGTGTGTGTGTGTGTGAGAAGGACAGGAAAAGGACAAAGGCTGAAGAAGGGAAAAGGGGGAAGGCAGCTGAGGAGATGGCTGCCAATTGGCCCAGCCGTGCCAGGAAATGAAGACAGCACTGGCAGGAGGACCAGCAACGGACCTCATCCCATGAGACGGCCCTGAGGGTTGAGCCTGAGAACACATGGCAAAAAAGGTTGTTTCAGGCCCAAAGTCAACCCCTTACAATTAGGCCTGATCAAGCTGGGAGGGAAAGTCTTGTCCCCAAAGTCACAGAACTTAGACAAATTGTCATGAGAGCATCCAATGGGCTCTGAATTCTAAACTAGGTCAGGATTAGAACTCTGTCCCGGTCTTGGCCATCATGGGACATCCTCCTCCATCGATCTTCCTCCTACAGTACACTAACCTCTCAGCACATCAAGGCCTACCTGGAACAGTTGGAAGCAACACCAAACAGAGGTCCTTGAGGGATGCTTCCTTCCAATCCAGCTGGGTGGCAGGAGGGACATGGATTGATGGGGTAAGAAAAGAGGGTCACACACTCAGAAGCAACCCTGGTGGGAGGGAATCCATGCAGGGGGCTCAGGGCTGAGAGCACTTGTGCTAGCGACAAGCTTGACTGGCTGTGACACACGAGTGGGGTCTTTGTGATGCACTGGAGGGTCCTGACACCACCTGGAAGTCCCAAGTCCAGGCCTCAGACAACATGGCCACCAGCTAACTCTGCTTGACAGAATTAAGTCCAAAAGTCAGTTTCACCCCTGAAGTCCTTTTCACAAGGCAGCATGTCCCTGGGGCCTAACTAAAGTCAGCCTGTGAAGCTAAGAGACACTCATGCCAAGAGAACTTGGTCTTTTCAGAGCTGAAGATAACTCTGCAAGTCTCACCCTCACACAGAGAGGCTGGCTAGAGCCAAGAGGAGACGACAACTGCTCTCTTTATGTAATAAGAGAAACTGAGGCAGCATGATCTCATGGGCCTTGTGATCACCCAGCCAGGCTCTGCTCATCAAGCACTGAGAGGCAAACAAGCTTCAATGAAGAAAGTTGCAGATTACTCACCATCATCAGTGTCAAAGGACAAAGTAAAGAAATCCAATGAAAAATCTGATACCTGACATCCAAATCCTCTTCAGTAAAAAACTGAGTATGTCAATTTTTCCAGAAAGTTGAAAAAACTGTTTTTAAATTTTTTTGCCTTTTAAAAACATGTCCTCATTTTTATCTGAAAAAGACACAGATCATGGTAGAGGACAGGCTCCCAAGTAGAGGAAAGCAGGAAACAAAAAGAACCTCGAATTCTGGAGGACAGGAAACCAGTACAAGAGAAGAGTTAGGACAATAAAGAGCCTCAGCCCAAACTCTACCTCTTCTCTAACTCTGAGCTCCTGCAATTCTTGGAGGTTGAGAAACAGCTTCTCCGCTGTGTCTAGTTAGATATTCTTTTACCTGATCAATGCCAGGGTTTTCTGACCATTCAAAGGTTAAATCTAACCTTAAAAGGTCATCTTCTAAAATGGCATCTGGAGCTTCCCAAACAGACCGTGTTAATACATACATCCCAACTCTTCCATTATGACTCATAGTCAATGTTGTCAATGGAATCTTTTTTTAATGTTATGACTTTCCACATTTTGGCCAGCTGCCCATGTTGTATTCGTATGTGACTACCTTGCACTTGTTCCTTAGGGATTCCATCCCAATTTCAATAAATGACGCACAATGGCACAGCAGGGAGAACAAGAGTCCAACCTCGGCCCTGCTACTGGCCAACTCTATAGCCCTGAGGTGGTCACTTTGCTGTTGGACCTCAGTTTTACAATCTATAAAATGAGAACGTAGGATTGGACTTAATATCTCAAAGTCTGATTCAGCTGTAAAATTCTGACACTGTTTAGGTTACTCAGAATTCTAGTCTTCTCTTCCAGTCGTCCTACTCAACTCACTAGCCTATACAGGGCCTGTATTTTTATTCCTCAATGATCAAGCATTCAAATGATTTAAAAAACTGACCGTTGTGGAGTGCTCCAACACTGATTCCTTCTAGGGAAACCAAGTTGCTCACTCATTACTGGTTGGATGGCTACAATAGTCTGACTCAGACTGGATCAATTTCTTTAATGAGCCAGTCAATTATCTAACACAGGACTTCATGCTTAGGCTACTGCTGCGTACACTGGAACCTTACAGCGAGACTGCTGGGGATCAGCAAACATTAGCATCCACGGAAGCCTCCCCAGCTGCTCACAATAACCTGACCACCTACACTTAACTCCCTCTGCTCCTCTGCCTTGTTCTACCTTCAAGTGAGGCCAAAGAGAAGAGTCTGGAAAAGTCTAGCAATTCCAAGATGAAATTAAACTGGACAGAAGTATTCTGCCCTTCAAAGAACCACACTGATTCTACCACCTGTCTACTGCCTATCTTTGTTCACTGACAATTGATACTACTATCTTCCCAGCCTAATCTAGAATTGCTAATCTATAACTGCCTTCTAAGATGACTACACTAATTACAAATTATTCTGATCTAACTGTGGGAAAAGCTTTGGCTCAAGTTGTTACTAACTGGCTAGTTCTACCAACTACTTGAAAGCAATAGTTGTTTCTTAGAATATATCATGCTTTCCACTAACTCAGAATGACCACAATTAGCACACATTTAGCAAGTCTGTAACAAGTTTGCACATCCTTATGATTTAATATTCTGTTAATCTGTTGTGCTGTCTGGGACAGAAAATCCCTCATCCAGATCACGCACCAATAGTGTCTGCGTCTATGGGTCATCATTTCTTACAGGCCACAGAGAATAAACGTAAAAGCTTCCTGCAAATCATCTACTTAAAGTGTATAAAGAAGACAAAGGTCCTTTCCCAGGTTTATATATAGTTAGTAATCACAGACCATGATGATACAAAAAGGTCAACCAGCTCTTCTAACCAAGGTGCTGCTCCTGGAGCTGGCTTCCACAAAACCCTAGAGCACCAGGAAGCCTCTATCCACCACAACTCCTACTTCACTACTCTGAGAGGGAGGGCTCGGAGAATGCAAACAACAGTCTCTGAATAATGAGGCAGCAGTGGTAGGAGCCCTGGACTTGCTAGTCATGAGACCCTAGAACAAATCACTAAAACCTCCCCAAGTCTCAGTTTCCTCTTCTGTAGAATGGGGTTACCTTCCCTACCTAGTTCCAATCTCCCAGAGTTGTGACAACGTCTGTAAACTGCTTTACAAACCTTGAAGCACCAAATAAATGCTACTGTTGTTTCTGTCTGAAAAATAATGGTTGATTCCAAGAAGAACTGTAAATGGCAGGTACGCTGGCGATGAGGGTGGCTCCTCCCTGAAGCAGCAGGGGCCTTCTACAAACATCCATGCATTGGGCTCAGTTCTCCCCTAGTCCGCAAAGGTGCCACACAGAAGATCTGGACCTTCAGCACATACAGGTGTGAAACTCACCTCCCACCTGGGTCACTGCCTGCATTCTAAGGCATTCTCCCCACAGCAAAGGCCTGGTCTTATGAGCACCCCTACCCCATTCAACAAGTGCCCCTGACACACATAGACACAGACATACACTCCAAGGCATTCTCCCCAAAGCAAAGGTCTGGCCTTATGAGCACCCCTACCCCATTCAACACACACCTCTCTCCCCTCCCCCACAATCCCAAACAGGTCACACATCCATTCACCTGCTTTCTCAAAGTTCACAAGCCTCCCTCCCTCCCTCCCCTTAGACCTGGAGACTCCCAAGGCCCCACCTAGCCCCGCCCACCCAGCTGCACTCCCACTCAGGCTCCCTCTTAGGCCACCTTCTAGGACTGCTGGTTTCCCTCTGGCCTCTAGAGTGGGACCCGGCCTTTTACCCCAAATCTTCAGCCTTTCCTGGTACGTCCTAAGTACCCAGTCAATGCCTGCTCATTACTGTGCAAGATTCTTAGCTCTGCTGGCTGCAGTACAGATAACAGCACCTGTTCCATTAACCTGGCAGGGGTGGGGTTCTTTCCACCAGATACAGAAAAGCTGTTCCCGAGAAAGCATGGGAAGCCACCTGTGGGAGGTGGTTGTGACATGTTCCTACAGCTTTCAAAGATGAGCAGTGAAGGATGTCACCCAGAAGTGCAGAAAGAAATGGGCTAGTCTCATGGCAAGTGACTGATGGTGGCCTGAGGGCACTTCCTGGGAGGCCCAGGAGGACAGGATGAGAGCTGCCAAAGCAGAAGACCACAAAGCCCTGGGTCACAAAGGAATATTCACAACAGGTCTCTTGTGTCCGGAAGGGCCAGCCATCGGACCCAGCCCAGGTGTGTGCCAACTCTTGGTTCTGATGCTACCCTTCCCCACAGGACTGATGAGACAGCATCCCAGAGAACCTGCTGTGCCAATCTGACAGCCCCATGGAAACTTGAGGCATTTCCAAGCACGACCTGTACTTGATACCACAAGACAGGGCGATCACACTGCATTTGCATCAAGTGTCCACAGCAGGGGTCTCACACCATGTGATCCACCAACACTGAAGGAGGCTCCAGGGCAGCTGGACCTCCAGACTAGGGATCTGGGGACCCACCTAGTGCTACAACATGCCTTTTGAGAACCTTGGGCCCACAGGATACACACTCTTGAGTGAGACATTCAAGTTCTGTTGCAGTGAGAGGGCAGAGTATACACAGCATGGCACTTGGAGTCAGGCTGACCTGAGTTCAAATTGAGCCCAAGTCACTTACTACTAAGTGACTCTAAGCAAATCACTGAATCTCTCTCAGTCACAGTTTCCTTATCTGTAAAATAGGCTAACAGTACTTGTTCAGGCACCCAGGTTACAGCAGAGTGCTGAGTTGAAACCCACTGTCATTGACTTTTACTAGCTGTGGGACCCTGGACAAGCCACTCCACCTCTGCCTGCCTCAATTTCTTCAAATGTAGAAGGGGATAATAACAGCTTCTCTCCCAAGGTTGTTGTGAGACTCCAACGAAATGACACTATAAAGTGCTTGGTCCAGGGGCCTAGCACATAGTAAGGGATTAATAAATGCTTAGTTCTTTCCCTTCTCCTTCACTCTCTCACTGGGTTGTTGGGAGGTTCATCTAAGAGTGGGGCTCTTATATACTGGATCTGGAGTCAGAAAGACTCGAGTTCAAGTCCTGCCTGAAATACTGACTATATGACACCAGGCAAGTCAATTGAACTCCCTCAGCCTCAGTTTACTCATCTGTAAGATGGAGATGATAATCCTAGTGCCTCCCTCCCATGGCTGTTGTGAGTGCTGACCTTAAGGTGTTACATAGAAATATGAGCTAAGTCTCCAGATGCTATGAATTTGCAGAAGTGTCATGCCATGGCTGAAATCCAATTCTATTAAATTTCCATATCCTTCAGAGTTCTTCTGGCACTGCATGGTTCAGGTTATGGGTCCCAGGTCCCACCCCACCTCCAATTCCCAGAACTGAAAGTGTTCTCTCGCTCCCCACTCATTCTTAGGGCATCCTGTCTGGATCTCTCCATTCTACCCCCAGCTCTTCATCTCCTGGGTATCCCCCTCTCCCCAAGAGACTGTGAGTAAGCACTTGCAGTTCTGAGGGCAGCACTGCTGTCACTTCTAAATCTCTGTAGCCCTAGGCCCCAGCTTAATGCCTAGTAGATAGCTGGTGCTCAATCAGTCTTTGCTGAATTGACCTATACATCAATTACGAGCTAGATCTGCCCAGATCAATGGCCAAGGCAAGGAATGTTCTTGCTGTACTAGCATTTTCTGAACTGTAGAGGTGGTAAGCAATGACCAAAATATATTAATTTTTTTTGAGGACAAAGATAAATCTACTTTTCACCAACAAATCTTCCAAAGATAAACTTACTTTTAATCAATTAAAATAAAGATCAAATTGACTCTTTAAAAAGTGACACTAACAATGGTGATTTTTCTGAATGACCATGAAAGCAGGACAGTGATTATTTTTAAAGTAATCAAGTAGCAGTGGGACTGAGATGGTGGAGATGCAGGAAGCACTCCTCCAAAAGATCTAGAAAACACATCAGACCAAGCCAAGAAAAGTCTGAGTGAAACATTCTTCAAGGACAGAACCTAGACAGAAGCATTCCAGCCCAGGGAGAGGCTGAGGCACCAAGGCAGAGTCCACCAGACTTTGTCAACCTATTGCCCAGTTGTGGGTCACAGATCTACGGCAGACTGAGGAAGTTAACTGTGCCCACTCAACACAGGTCCTGTGTATGAGGTATGAGAGAGGGACAGAAGCATCTGTGTGGCCCAAAGGCAGGAGAAGAGCAAGGTCTCAGGGCCAGCTTGGAGACCAGCCTGAAACCTGCAAAGGAATAGCCCCAGCAAGGTCCAAGAACAAAGCTGTTATTCTGAACCAGAAGATTCCCAGATAGCTAAAAGAGGCCGAGTCTAACAGCAGTCATGATGTAGCAGCCACCACTATAATGGAGGGCAGAACGTGGAACACAATATTCTAGAAGACAAAAATACATCTTACTCAAAAGGGAAGTAGAAGGGAAAGGGAGAGAAAGCGGAATTGTGAGAGGGTAGATTAAGGGAAGGATTAATCTTAAGCAAAACAAGTTACTTATTTTTTTGAGGTGGCAAAGAATGACAATCTGAAGAGGTGACCATAAACTGTAAAATGTATAAACAAGTTATGGCAGATAAATGTAATGGAATATTACTGTGGCAGAAGAAATTAGGAAGGGACAGTTTCAGAGAAATCTGGGAAAATTTATGTGAAGTCATGCACAGCAAAGTAACCAGAACCAGAAGAACAATTTATATGACGACAACAACACAGGAGAGATAAAGTCCAAAAGAATAAGAAACTCTGATTAGGGTAACACCAACCATAAGTGGTTGGCAAGATAGAAGATGAATTTTTCCAGAATAAATTTAGATGCAAATAAGCAAAAATAATTTTCAGAAAATTACTACTGCTAATGAAATTGCTAAAGTACATACGGGTTCATACAGTATGAGAAAGGGTGCTGAAACCATACTTGGTAAACTACAGAGAGCAGCTTTAAATGGTTTGCTTACAGAGACTCATCCCCATCTCTCCTGAGAGCACCACTTCTGCATCCCAACAACACAATGTTCCATATGTACTCACTTCCTACTCCGTATTCAAACACTCTATCTCCATCGGAGCTCCATGATCTTTCCATTAACTCAACATTTTCAGCCTCAGAGTTATCCCTGACTCCTTGCTCTATCACCCCCCACCCACCTACCTCTCAACATACCCCACCAGTCTGAACAATTCTACTTCCACATCAACTCTCCCATGTTTCTGATTCCCTCCATCCTCAGAGGCATCAACTCAACTTAGGCCTTATCACCTCTTAAATGGACTGTTGCAACAGCAAACTGGTCTTCTTGATGCCGAGTCTATTCTCACTGCAATCCACTGTCCAGATTGTGGTTAAAGTGATATTCTTTTCTTTTAAAGTGCAATTTTTTTATTATCAAAAATCTACTATCTCTCCCTCTCACCTTCCCCCTTAAAAAATAACAAAAACAAACAAACAAACAAACAAAAACCTTGTAACCCATGCGCAGTCAAACAAAACAAATTCCCAGAGTGGCCATGTCCAAAAACGCCAGGTCTTGCTCTGCTGCCTGATCCCACCTCTGTCAGGAGGCAGACAGTGCCCCTCACCATGAGCTTCCGGAATCATAGCCGGTCCCTGCTAGTCACAGGTCTCAAATCGCTCCAAGTTGTCTCTACAACGCTTTTACTCCGTAAACCCTTCTCCTGGTTCTGCTCATCTCACTCCACATCATTTCTTAGGCTTTCTCAAATTTCCTTTTTTAAATAAATTTTATTTTTTCAACGAACAAAAACTGATCCTCTATCTCTGGATACAGACAGCAGGACTCCAAGAAGGAGTCATCAGATTCCTTTTATGACACACAAATGATTTTGATATTTAAACCAGGAAGAGCAAAAGCAGAGAAAGAAAACTATAGGCAAGTTTCCCTAATAAATGTTGATGCAAACACTTTCATATAGATCTTCTCAGGTTTCTCTAACACTATCCCTTTCATTTTTTTCTGATAACACAACAGTATTCCATTACGTGAATATTTCATAATGTATGCAGTCATTCCTCAACTGATGGATGCTCCCTTAGTTTGCAGTTCTTTTCCACCATAAAAAGAGCTGCTGCATTGCTGGGCCAAAGCTTTGTGACTTTTTGGGTAGAGTTTTAAATTGCTTTCCAGAATGACCTGGACCAATCCAAACTCCACCAACAATGCCTTAATGTGAATTCACCCATAAAAGGGAGGTGGGCAGAACCCAAAAGTATGTTATTGACAAGAAACACACTTGAAACAGAGGCACACACACACCACACAGACACACACCACACACACGCACACAAACACACCCCCCCCACCCCCCTAAAATAAGGGACTGGAACAGAATCTGTTATGCTTCAGCAGACATAAAAAGACAGGGGGAGCAATCACAATCTCAGACAAAGCAAAAGCAAAAATAGATCTAATTAAAGAGAGAGATAAGCAGGGAAAACTACATCTTGCCAAAAGGCACCACAGACAAGGAAGTAATAAGAATACTAAACATATGCACCAAATGGCAAAGCATCCAAATGTGTAAAGAAAATGTTAAATGAGTTACAGGAGAAAATAAAAAGTAAAACTATACTAGAGGGGGACTTTAACTTTCCCCTCTCAGAACTAAATAAGTCTAATCATAACATAAATAGAAAGAAGTTAAGGAGATGAAAAGAATTTTAGAAAATTTAGGTATGACAGACTTCTGGAGAAATATGAATGGGAATAGAAAGGAGTATACCTTTTTCTCATCTGCACATGACACCTTCACAAAAACTGACGATGTATTAGGACATAAAAACCTCACAACCAAAGACAGAAAAGCAGAAACATTAAATGCACACTTTTGAGACCATAATACAATAAAATTATACTCAATAAAAGGCCATGGAAGCATAGATTAAAAATTAATTGGAAACTAAATAGTCTAATCCTAAATAATTAGTGGGTCAAAGAACAAATCATAGAAATAATCAATTATTTTATTAAAAAGACTGACAATGAGACAATAGCAAAATTTGTGGAATGCAGCCAAAGGAGTACTTAAAGGAAATTTGTTATCTCTAAACGTATCAACAATAAGAAAGAGCAGATCAATGAATAGGGAATTCAATTAAAAATACTATAAAAAGAACAAGTCAAAAATCCCCAATTAAACATCAAAAAGGAAACTCTGAAAATCAAAGGAGAAATTAATAAAACAGCTTTAAAAAAAAAGCCACTGAAGTAATACATAAAACTAGAAGCTGATTTTATGAAAAACAAACAATAAGATAAAAAAGAAGAAAATCAAACTGCCAGCATCAAAAATGAAAAGGATAAATAAACCACCAATGAAGATGAAATTAAAGCTATTATTTGAAGTCATTCTACCTGAATTTATGCCAGTAAAACTGATCATCTAAGAGAAATGGATGAATATTATAAACTGCCCAGATTAAAAAAGAAAACAGAATACTTAAATAACCCTATTCTAGAAAAAGAAATTGAATAAGCCATAAATGAGCTCCCTAAGAAAAAAATCCTCCAAACTAAATGGATATACAAGTGAATTCTACCAAACATTTAAACAACAATTAATCCCAATACTGTATAAACTAATTGGAAAAGAAATAGGAGGAAAAGAAGGAGACTTATCAAATTCCTTTTATGACATACAAATAGTTTTGATATCTAAACCAGAAAGAAAATTATAGGCAAGTTTCCCTAATAAATATTGATGCAAAAATTTTAAATAAAATATTAGAAAGGAGATTATACAATATGTCACAAAGATCACACATCATGACTGGGGGTATTTATACCAGCATTGAAGAGCTGGTTCAATGTTAGGGAAACTATCAGCATAATGGGCCACATTAACGACAAAAACAGCAATCATATGATTATTTCAATAGATGCAGAAAAAGTTTTTGAGAAAATACAAAATACATTCCTACCAAAGACACTAGAAAGCATAGGAATAAATGGAGCCTTTCTTAAAATAATAAGCAATATTAGCAAGCATTATCTGTAATGGAGAAAAGCTAGAAGCCCTCCCAGTAAGGTCAGGGTTGAAGCAAAGATGTCCATTTATCACCAGACAAGAAAAAGAAATTGAAGGAATTATAATAGGTAATAAGGAAACAAAATGATCACTCCTCGCTGAAGATATGATGGTATACTTAGAGAACTTTAAAGAATCAACTAAAAAACCAGTAGAGACAATTAAAACTTTAGTAAAGTTGTAATATAAAATAAACCCACATAAATCTTCAGTATCTCTACTATATCAGTACTAACAAAACCCAATAGGAAGAGACAGAAAGAGAAATTTCATTTAAAATAACTACAGATAACATAAAATACTTGGGAGTCCACCTGCCAAGACAAACCCAGGAACTATAAGACCACAATTTTGAAATACTTTTTACACAAATCAAATCAGATCTAAACAACTGGAGAAATACTCATTGGTCACTGGTAGGCTGAGCCAATATAATAAAATGCCAATTCTACCTAAGTTAATTTACTTCTTCAGAGTCATACCAACCAATCAAAAAATTATTTTATAGAGGTAGAAAAAACTCATCTGGAAGAACAAAAAGATGAGACTATTAAAAAAATCAGTGGGGAAGAAAAGTGTGAAGAAAGGCTGCAGTACCAGATTTCAAACCGTATTACAAAGCAATATTCATCAAAACAATCTAGTACTACCTAATATATAGAGCTAATATGTAGACTACAAGAATATATTAGATACACATCATACAGTAGTAAATGACTACAGTAATCTAATGTTTGATAAACCCAAAGATTCCTCAGCTTTTGGGGCAAGAACTCACCATTTGACAAAAACTACTGGGAAAATTGAAAGCAGGTTGGCAGAAACTAGGCACAGACCAACATCTCATACCCCATATCAAATTAAGGTCAAAATGGGTACAAGATTTAGACAGCAAGGGTGATAAGCAAATTAAGGAGCATAGAAAATTTCAGCTGTCAGATCCATGGATAAGGGAAGAAGAGTTTATTACCAAAATGACAAAGATGGTCATGGGAAATAAAATGGATAATTCTGATTACATGAAATTAAAAAGGTTTTGCACAAACGCAATCAATGTAGTCAAAATTAGAAAGCAGGAAATTGGAAACAAATTTTTACAGCAAGTTTCTCTGATAAAGACCTCACTTCCCAAATTTATAGAGAACTGAATCAAATTTATAAAAATTAAGAGCCATTCCCCAATTGATAAATTGTCAAAGATTATGAACAAGCAGTTTTCAAAAGAAATCAAAGTTATCAATAGTCACATCAAAAAATGCTCTAAATCATTAACAACTAGAGGAATGCAGATGAAAACAACTATGAAGCACAACCTCATGCTCAACAGATCGGCTAAAAAATAATAAAGGCTGGAGGGGATGTGCACAAATAAGGATACTAATGCCTTGCTGGTGGAGTTGTGCACTAGGTTCAATAATTCCAGCGAACAATTTGGAACTATGTCCAAAGGACTTTGACCCAGACCCTTACCCCAAAGAGGTTAAAGAATTGGAAACTGAGGGGAGGTCCATCAATTGGGGTATGGTGGAACAAGTTGTGGCATATGTTTATGATTGAATACTATTGTGTTCTAAGAAATGATGAGCAAGCAGGACAGTTGCAGAAAAAACCTGGAAGATTTACTTGAACCGATGCAGAGTGAAGTGAGTAGAACCTGGAGAACACCGTACACAGTGACAGCGACACTGGAGTGATGATCCACTGTGAAAGCCCTGGCTACTCCGATCAATACGATGATCCAAGACAATTTCAAAGGACCCACAGAGAAAACACTCTCTGGTTCTGAGTGCGCACTGAGGCTACCCTGTCGCTTTCTTTATGCTTCTTGTTTGCTTTCTTCCTTTTCCTCCCTGCAACATGGCTAAGACTGAAATATGTTTTGCATGACTTCATATATATAACTGATTATCATACTGCTTAGGAGTCAATGGATAGGAGAACGGAGGAGGTAGGGAGATAATTTGGAGCTCAATTTTTAAAAAATGATCATTAAAAACAAATTTTAAAAAAAACATTGCACTAATGTACCTGATTTTCCTTGGCCTTACAACATCTGTCATTTTCCTAAAATGATATACCCCACCTATTCGATAACTTCCAAGGTTTCCTATTACCTGCAGGGTCAAATACAGACTCCTCTGGCCTAAAATCCCTTTACAACCTGGCCCCGTCTATCTTTCTAGACAAAAGGGTCCATTTGTTCTCCATACAGGAAATCTTGTCTCCACTCCTTGTCCTGGCTGTCCTGCCACACCTAGGCTAAACTCTTTACCTGTCTTTCAAGGCTTAACCCTTCCAGATCCCACAGGGGCTGAGAGCTCCTCTCAGTTATACTGTCATCATTATTTCTAAGGCCATATACAAGTCTCTTCTGACTGGATGTAAGCTTTTTCAGGACAGGGAGTGTTCAATTTTTGTCTGTAATCCTAGTGCAGTGTTTGGTATGTAGTAGGCACCTAATAAAGGCTTACTGACTGACCCATGGTTCTGCAATTTCCTAGCTAAAGCATCTAATATTACAGCACCTCTTACCTTCCAGAACCTCTTAAAACAGGGACCTGTTGCTAACTTTTTCACTTATTCACAGTCATTCACAGTCAAATAGAGTAAACTGATTTTCTCAGGCATCTACACGTCTCGTCTGCACGAGTACTTCCACAATAAACTGCCAGTTAGAGAGAGGCTCACAAAACACTGCACATCTATGATCTCACTTCATCCTCAAAACAACCTTGTAAGGTAACAGGTGTAATCATGAGCACTTTTCAGAGAAGAGAACAGCGGCACACACAAGTCACATGCTGTATCCAAGGTGGATGCATAGGGATGGCCACTCCAGGGGCAACTTGAGGCTCTCTGCAATGCAGCTGCACACATGGTGCCCAGTCACTGTGCAATGGACAGTGAGTCTCTCCCCCTGAGATACCCTTAGTCTCCTCCAGGGATGAAGGACCAGGTGACAGATGGCACAGATGTGGGTCTGTATCCCTGGGCTTCTCCCTACAAGAATTCATTCCACAACCCATTCCATCTTCTCCCTACTACCAGACCAGGGGCTCTCCAACTTTAAACCCAACTATGCTATGGCCTCAAGGGAGGGCACCTCTAATTTCCTTAGAGTTGTTGCCACTGTGGAGTCAGGAGCAGAAGACAGAAGTGAAGGCTGGCTGTGAGAGGAATAAAAAGGGAGCTATGGCTTGTGTGAATGTTAGTAGAAGGGTGGGCACAAGGAGGATTAGCGCGCACACTCTACAATGGGGTATATAAATAATGGGAAGTTCACTGTTTATATATGAACCAATAAAGTAAACCAATGATGTACAAGATATTATGCCAAGTCCAAAACAAAACAAAACAAAAAAAAAACCTGCCAAAATCTTATTTATATAAACATAAATGAGAGGATAAAATGACATCCATGTAAAACAGAGTGTTTTGTACATATATTTTGTATACAAACTATTGCAAAAATCATATAAAATAAGTAATTTATTTGAGCAGATTCTAATTACAACCAAGCAGAAGGAGGGCCACACAAAACATGAAATGTCTGACAAATCTCTGTAGGTTCTACTAAACTGCATCTGGGTCCCCAGCCTTCCTAGGCTGCTAATGGGTTACTGACAGAGAATGGCTATGGAAAAAACAAACAAAAACGAAAACCTAAGAGAGGGAAGTTAAGTCAGAGAAAACCTGACCAAGAGAAAACCTATTGCTGGATCAGCGTGAAGCCAACATCAGAACAATGGCCTAGAGATGATGGCAGGAGCCTGGCAAGGGTCAAGGTGTCTCATTTCTGGATCAGAAGAGCCATGGTGACAGAGAAAGGCAACCACTGAAGGACATCAGGTGCTTGCTTTATCTGCCCTGCCCTCTTGACCCAGTCTCCTTTTACCAGAGGGATTCTTAACCTTGGTGCAGAATTCCCAACCCAGTCTAGGGAGCCCTTCTCAGAACAGTGTTAAATGTATAAAATAAAACACACAGGATCACAAAAAGGCAATCAATTATATTAAAAGACAGTTATCCAAATATTTTGTAAAGTTCACTGACCTAGATTGGGTACCACCATCGTAACTTCCCTCCCCTGCTGATGGCGTCCTCAGACGCTCAGCTTACCCCAAGACACCTGAGTCTAAAAGCAATCAGACACAGCGTCTTTCGGTGGTATTTTTGGACAAAAGACATAAATAAAAATAACTGCAACAAACTTCACCTGAAGAAAGGAAAACAGAGGAAGGCTACACTGGAAGATATATTCAACATCCTAGATTACACAAACTCCAAGTGGCAGCACTGTTCAAGCCCATGTCAACTGCGAGTGACCAACATTGATAAGTACTGCTCATACACACGCACACCAGCCGAAATGAGATAATGAGTGTAGACTGCGTTGTAATCAGCCATAAAGGGATCCCTAAATGCAGGCTCTCATTATCATATGCCAACACTGGCAGTGCATGACACTTGAGAGTGCCCACAAACAGCTTGAGACCTGCTCCGGTTTTACCCTTAAGAAACTGAAGCCAGGGAATGGGCTGCCTGGTGAGGTAATGAGTGCTCCATAATCTTACTTTAGAAAACTGAATTACAATTACAATTAGAAAATTGACTTAATATGGTAGTGAGGCTCCAAATTCGGGAGGCTGGTTCCACACATTCATCACACAGGAAAATCAGCCTTCATGATGCACAATACCCATGGAGGTGGAAGTATGGGTCAAGCAGAAGAGAGACACACCGAGGTGAGGAAATGGTTAGTGGCATAAGCTATGTCTGATAGCCTGCTGGTCCCGAATGAGGAGGGTGACTCTCTTGGTCATCTTGTCCATCCTGTAGGGTTGGGATGCACAGTCCTAAGGAAACTGCACACATACTGCCCCTCTCCAGAAGCTCCAGCTAACAAACAATCCCGTTGTTAGAGAAAGGGGCCACCATGCATTTTTCTCATTGTATAACTAAGCTTTTAGCTAAGACTAAATGCTTCCAATTCTTGATCTCTGAATTCTGGTGTTCCAGAAGAAGGGAGTTTCCCTCACTTCCTATTTTGATGTTATCCTGAGTAAGAATATGATCAGACTGTTCCCAGTGCCTGCTAAACGGCCAAATCTAGCACCTCCCTTTGGGTTCTCAACTGCCTTGGCTTCCACAAAATTCACAACTTTGGTCCAACTCATTCTTGAAAATCTCTTCCCTTGGTTTATCTCTATGGCTATTCCTTAATTAGCTTCCTTTAATGCTCCATACCCTGCAACACGGACATTTCTCTAGATTCCAACCTGGGTCCACTTCTCAGGTCACTTTGTCAGCCTCTATCTGAAGCCTGGATCTCTTGCAAGACAAGATTATGGAGCACTCACTATCTCACCCATTCCCTGGCTTCAATTTCTTAAGGGTCAACCTCCCAGGGTCCTGGAGAACAGGAGTCATTTTTTACTATGTGCATGTGTATGTCTGTGTGCATGTGTGTGCGCGCACATGTGCTTCTGGAGGTGGGGGTAAGAAGGGGAAGTGTCTTTGTGTCTCCAGCAAAACCATGAACTTGGTGGGTATTTGTTAAATGCTGACTTTGCTTCACTCACTGGTCCTAGTTTTAATTCCATGACCCGAATCCTTCATTCAAGAGGCACTTTTATTTTGTTTTATTTTTTTCTAATAATATATCTTCCTTTATCTGTATTTTAACTCAACATTCCTTTTCTCAGGGGCACCTTTACTTGAGGATTATAATCACGGCCCTCCATGAGTCTTCTCTACAACTACGTAGTTCTTCACATTCTTGCCCATGTGACTTGGTTTCGACATTCCTCTGAACATGCTCCAGTGTGTCAATGTCTCTCCTGCAGTATGGGGTTTCCAGTGGGGTGGAATACTTCAGATAGGAAATGATGAGCTGAAACTGTTAACCATGGGGACTCAGATTCTCATTCAAATAAACTCAATATGATCAGTGGAGGCATTCTGACTAGAAATGAAACCAGAAGTGGCCCAATTGACATTGTCCAGGAACCTAGCAAGAGAATGCACATGGACTGCAAAAGGAAGGAACTGGTCCCCTTGGGATGCTAAAGGGCCTGAAGGAAGGCCCTCCCTGGGGGCAGTATGGAGGACTTGAAGTAGAATATAAAAGAATGGCCAGAGGATGGAGAGGTGGGGATGGGCTGTCATCAGCAGAAGGGAGCAGCCCCAGCACTGAGTGCAGAGAGGACCACTTTCTGAATACTGGGTCTGCTGCTCCTTGATGAAGGTGGCAGAGGGGTAGAAGGCTGACTGGAAGGCTCCCATTGACACATACTCCCTTGGTAACTCTGGGCATGTTACCTGAATTGTGGTGCCCCAAGTCTACACATTCCAAATGCAGTACTGATCTGCATTGATGGAGGTGTGCCCAATAGCCCCCATCTCAATGCCCTGGACTCCCTACCAAAAGAAAAGGAACCCATCAGCCCATTTAGAGTCACCACATCTCACTATTCACCTACAAGAGCTCAAGCTTCTATTAAGGTCCCAAGGACGTTTTTGTCCCCAGATTCACTCTAGGCACATCCTCTACATCCTAACCCTTATGCGGTTGGCTTTCTGAACCTCCACCTGGTCGTCCATTTCTCCTTATTATCATAGTTTGCCCCCTGTCCTTAATGTCTACCCCGTTGCCTTGCTGTGCTGTGGAGCTGACCGGGGGTTTTCAAAAGCTCTGCTACTCTGCTGGTCCTAATAAACTAGAAAGGTTTGGAGGATGCTCTGTCTGTGACCTGTCCACCTGCAGTCAGAGAGGCTAATTACCAGGAAGGTGGAACATCAGGTGAACAATGTTTTTGGTCACAGTAACTCATCCAATCATCCACTCTACAGGTATTGCTTGAGGTTCATCAGTAAGGGCAATAGCAACAGAATGAAGTCACAGATGCTTGAAGGGTTAAAAGAAACATTTTCTTTATACCACTCCCCCCAGAGGCCACATCCCTTCCCAAGGCTTCCACTCTCTCCCCCACAAGCCCCACATCCTCCCTCTTCATGTGCTTTGGCTGGACTGTCCTGAGCCCGAGGTTAGTCCCTGTTTCCAGCTGTATTCCCTTATGGATTCTCTCACAGAACCTGGACAAAATCTAGTCTAAAACTGAACTCATCATCTCCTCCCTTAAACTAGGCTCCTCTTCCTCTCCTTAAAAAGGGAGATTTTTATGGTTAATCAATCAGGAACTCAGAAATTATCATTGACTTCCTCCTTCTTCCTCCACCAAGTCTCAGGTGATATCAAGTCACACCAATTTCTCCCACTGGAACATCTCTTCCCAACCATCCATTCTTTCTATTCTCTCAGTTCTTGAACTCAGATGACCCTGAAAGTCTCCTAACTGATCCCTCTTCCCCTTTCAAATCCATCCTGCACATCGCCAATGGACTAATTTTCTAACAACACTCTTTTGAGGAGGTCACTCCCTTGCTCTCAATTCTTCAATGGCTCCCTAATGCCTGGCCTGCCCTGCCTAGCCTCAACTCCCACTACCACCCTGCATCAACTAATCAATCAATATTCATTTTAATTATTAAGTGTCTCCTCTCTCCAGACTGTGCAAGCAAGACTTTCAAACAAGATAAGTTTCTGTTAGACACTAGGGGCAAGAGGAACTTTAGGAGAAGACAAGTAACAAGATTCCACCTGTGTTTGAGAGGGAGCTCTATGGAGGAGGCTTGGCCTGGGGGACAGACTTGAAGCATGGAAAGCCTGAAATAGGCTGGTTAGTGACTGGAATGGATGAGAAAGATGGAGGACATGAGGAAGACAAAGGAAACCAGCGGTTCTGCCTGACCATGGCCATCCCCATGCCTTTCTCATGACATCTCCTTCCAATCTCATATCAAAACCCTTAAAAGATAAATGCTATGCATTTCCTGACCACACCAACCCAGGAGTGGATTCTCCTGCAGAGGCTCATCTGTACCAATCTTTTGGTGTTGGTCACATACAAATGCCTGCATCTTGGCTGCTCCCATCACTGTCTTCTAAGCTGCACTTAGAAGAGCCCCTCGAGGGTAAGTGAGGGTCAAGTCCCTGCATCCTGGCAACCTTAACAATGACTAGTACAGTAGACATAACAGAGTTCCTACACATGCAAAAAGATTCACAAATACTTGTTGAATGGATACACCTAGTTACTTAGTCCATTATCCATGAGAAATCAAACAGGATTTCTTTAGTCAATACTTTTCTATGAGTTTTTTAAAAATACATTCAAATGTACTTTTCACAAATACATTCATTTTCATGAAATGAAAGCAATTTCTATGCCATCAAAATTAATAGCAGTCTATAAAATGAAAAAGCATCATTTTCTATACGTTAGAAAGTTACAGGATCTACAAAAATGTAACTGTGAGTACTTCCTCAGAGGTGAAAACAGCTTTAAATTACCAGATTATCAATGAAATTGAACACATCTTGAGAGACTCAGAACATCATCAAAATCCGTAAGAAAAAAGGCCTCTGTATGGCCTCTTTTTCTCATTTAATATGCCAATTCTCAGACCTTTTTCAGGCCAAACACTGACCAGCCCCAGGGCCTGAAAGAAGTCAGGAAGACAAAGGATCTGCAGCATTGCTGTCTTTCTTCAAGCTGCTGATGCTCACTGAGATCAGTTGTACAGAATATGACTGACAAACACGGAAAAGGGACAGAGAACCTTTGTGGAACCGTATATGTGCTTTTTTAATAAGGTTAATACCAAGAACACAGGGAGTTGAGGTGAGCACTATGTTTCAGGAGTTTTTTTCCCCCAATACCATTAAATATTTGCTATTTTAGCTCCCATCACTTCATTTTCTGTGACATTTATTATCAATAACTTCAACAAAACAGATAAATCCACCTTCTCAAATGCTCATCTAGTTATGTATTCAACAAATGTTTAATACACGTTTACTGTGTTCAGAACATTGTGCTAAGTGCTGGGGAACGGGGAGGGGAAATGACATGCTAAATCAGAAAGGATCCCTTCCCTCCCCACCTCTCCACCGTCTAGAACTCATAAGGAGGGGGCTAAGACACCCAATATGTACAACTAGCCTACGCTGGCCAGTGAGACCAGGGTGGAAACACCATGGCATAGTTCAGTACCTGGATGAATATGAAGAAGACCCTCAAGATGTTCATTAAATGTTTGTTGAGCTTAAGTTGGCTGAAGGGCAGTAAAAATGAGCATCTTCCTTAGGAGGAGGAGCACCTGCTGCCCCTTCACTAGGCCCTCTGGGCATTCCTCAAATGAGCCCACATGGCTGATTATCGAAGCAATGAGGCTCGGGCTCAAGCTCCCTGGGCTCCTTAGGCCCGCTCACCTAGTGATCCAAAGTCTTTGTCTTAGTCACAAAGGAGATCTGCTAAGTGTGGATGGTTCCAAATACATCATGAATATTAGGAAACAAAAAACCCAAACCTCCCTATCAAGAGTCAGAGCGTCATCTTCAAATCTAATCAAGAAAAAAGACTATGCAGAAACATCACCTTAAAATGAGCGCACAGGACCACCATAGCCTCAGTGACTCCTCACTTTCACACCTCATTACAAAGGGGAAGTAACCCTGTGTTTTGGAAGTCTATGCCTTGGGCAAAGCACAAAGTGGAACACAAGCCCATGGGGCTAAGGACCTAAGAACTCTCTAAACCTTTCCTGAGAGCAGTAGCTCATAGGTTCAACTGGTACATGCTTCTCAGGTGGCATCTCATCATGCCGCCTTCTGCTTCATGTTCCTGAAGATTCCCTGCTGCCACTGGGTTTGAGGCGGAGGTTCCTCTGGGACGTCTCAGGTCCTTCTCAGGCTGACCTTACTGGATGTTTCCCCGACTCCAGATTGGCCTTCTGCTGCTGGCTCTTGAATGAAACTTTTCTCAAGTGCCAACTTTTCCCATAAGGCCTCCTGTGAGCCCCAGCTGTGAGCACCTCTCCACCTCACAAATACTGCCCTGGATTAACCAGAGAGGAAGAACCCCAGCAGGTGGGGAACTCATCAGTAAAGTTTTCTCAGAAAAGGTGTTTGAGCTGTGTCTTAAATAAAATGAGGAAACGGAAATGGAGGAATAGAAAAGAATGAGGTGATGAGGTAAAAGAGAAGGAGGTGAGATGGAGAATTTGAGAGGGAGAAAAGGAGGAGGTAAGGAGTCACAGGTACCTCAATGTCGATGTACTAAGCCCTCTCTCCTTCCTATTTCTGTCAGAAAGTCACCATATTTCCACTGCAGGCTTGGAGGTCTTCTTCCCTTGTCCTTCCTCCAACTGGTTGCCACATCTTGGTGACTCTACCACCACAATCTTTTATTTCACCCTTCCTTCTCTACTCAGCTACAGTGACCCCAGTACAGGCTCTCATCACTTTTCTTCTGGACTATGATAGCGGTTTCCTCAATGAGACTCCTGCCTGTATGATCAATCCTTCTCCTGGCAGCCATATTGATATTCCTAAAGTCACTCCTATGCTCAAAAAGCTTCTGTGGCTCCCTACTGCCTCCGCCAATCAGTTGCCAAGTCTTGCTGGATAACACACAAGTGCCTCTGTTTGGTATTTTAAAAGATCTTTACAATCTGGCTTCAAGTCATGCTTCTGACTGATTACATATGAACTCCCCTTCCTCAATTACTCTATGTTGCAGCCAGAGAGGCACACTTGTCATTCCTTAAGTATTACATTAACTGCCTGCCACTCTGCCTTTGTAGATGCTTTCTCCCACTCCAGGAAATTCTCCCTTCTCATCTCTGCTTCCTTAAAGGCTCAGCTCCCAAGGCCATCTTCTGGAAAAGGCCTTTCCTGATTCTTCCAAGTGTTGTAATCCTCTCCTATTCTCCCCGACACCCATCCCCACCCCCACCCCCCACACAACAAGACCCATCCTGCTTTGGTATTTATTCTAAACACAGGTTGTATTTACTTATCTTTATGAAAGAATGCAACCTTATTTGAGAGCAAAAAGTGCTGATGGAAGGAGTACCCCCATATGGATGAAATCTGAGGGCTTGTGACGTACAGATCTAAAAGAGACCCTAAAAACCCTTTCGTTTGAGTTCTTCATTTTACATATAAGGAAAGCGAATCCCAGAGAAAGTAAATGACCTACCCAAATTTATACAATTAAGAAGAGGCAGAGAATCCATTCATTTTCTTCCACCACCTACTCCCTCCAGGATACACAGGCATGCACGGCCTGTTCTCTTAAATTGATTAAAGCATAATGCCTATGCCATAGACCTATCCAAGAATTAAGTACCATGCACCCTAGGCCATCTTACAATAGGAGCTTCCTTATCTGCCTTGGCATGTAAGTCCTCTCAGACACAAGTGTCTTCTTCAATATTTCTAAAGTTAATTTTTAAAATACTAACTATACAGCACCATATGATAATAAAGGGTCAATAAAAAGCTTCATTCAAAGCCAGGGCAGAGTAGAGAAGTCGGTTCAATTGACCATGAATTCCAACTGAGATTAAAAGGATTTCTTCTAAAATACTGCAGACTTAAGTGCCATTTGGCAGTGGAAGAACATTTACTTAAATCACTTATTAAGATTTTTCTAAAATATTTTAAGTTTAATACTTGACACCATCATTTACAACATGAAACCACCATGAATACTGACTTACGATTTCATCACAGGCTTAAGTATAAGGAGTTTGGCTATTAAAAGAATAACAAGAGAAATTGGCATCTTCAATAGTTATGAAAACACAATGAATATCCAGTTTTCCCAAATCTCATCCTCTTAAAAATAAGCAACTCTTCAGAATGTTACTTCCCTCAATTATTAACATTAAAAGATTTTACGCCTTTGGCTTACACTGTTAGAGAACCCATCTCCAAAGAGACAAAAGAGAAAGTACATTTAAATAGTTCATTCGCACATACTGTCCATCACCCATTTTCAAATACCTTGGAATCACACCCTTAAAAATTTGCCATCAGGGTTTGTTGCACAGAAAAAGATCCAAAATGGCAGCTCCTATTCTAAAACCACTCAGAACCATAAGATTTCAAATACGTTTTTGCTAGGAACCTAGTGGTAATTAAGCAATCTTATTTATCTGATATTCATGTCTTACTGAAAAGAAAAACCTATGATAAATAACTGGACAAACAATGCATTTTGCTATTTTTGAGTACGTTGTTCTAAATTTGTACCCAATATGGTAATTTTCAATATCCTGTTCCCTTTTCTGCCCAAGGAGCAAACCTACTTGGCTTCTTGGCTCTTAATTCAAAGCAAGAAACTGAATGAACCAGACATTCAGCTGTCTGCATACTACAAAAAAGCATGAAAATGGTCAAAATAAAAATAAATAAATCTTCCCCCAAAATTCAATCTCAAATACTGAGCACACCTTTTCCCTTATAAACTCATCTCCAGCGCAGTTAGCAAGAGAATATTCCCAAATAAGCACTTTCATTTTCAAAGACATAAAAATGACAGTTCTGCTTTCTATAGGTCCATAATATAGTCTTCTCTCCCATTTTTATTTGTCCTTTCTTTTTTATCTAGAAAGACCATAATCAAAAAATGAGCCAAGATGGTTGCAGAATACCTTTGCAACGGATGATTCTCATCACTATTTCCAGTCCGATGACAATGAAAATATTCACAATATTAAAATCAAAAATCATTCCTTCTATTACTGCTAATAAAAAGAGAAAAATCCATCCATTTGGTGAGTTTTAATTCTTTTAATTTCGGTGAAAATTAAATGGAAAGCCTATTATTAATATGTAACTGCGTCTATCCATAAATAACTAACTCAAGGAGGTAAACCATTTTCTGCACAAGGGGGTCAACCCAGTCTAACAGAATAACGCTTCTTAGGAAATCACCACACACCCTTTTCCTTCCACAGGCTGTCAAATTTTTTTAATGCTCCAACATTTTTCTCCTATTAAGTTAATGTTTTCAGTCTCAGTGGTAACATTATAACTAACTAAATGTAAAGGAAAACAGAAAATAAGTATTTAAAAATTAAAACAATTTAATTCTCAGTCTATCAAATCTAGTACAGTCTCCGTGCCTGGGTGAACAATCCGAATGGACAATCCAGTCTATCTGCATCCTTTGAAGATACATTTCCAAATCTAATTTCACTTTGCTAACAGATTCAGATTAACAGTCCTGTCACTCTCCTCTCCAGAAATGTATCACCGCCTCAATCAGCAGGCTGGAAATCCATCAGCACCGGGGAACAAGACCCTCCGAAGCAGAGGCGTGTGGCTGTGGGGGCTGGGGGCATTCTCCCTGCCACAGCACAAAACTCTAATCCTCTCTCAGCCCACCAGACAGAGGAAGGAGCATTACATCACACTCTCACAATGATAGGGGGAGGCTGCTCCCAGAAAGCCAGTTTTCCGTTTTTTTATCCTCCCGCTAGAACACGGCATCAAGACCAATGGAATTTAAACTTCAGGCAATGCACAATTTCAACGGACACTGACCGGCACACATCTCCCCGGTTCTCCGCTGAGCCCCCAAAGCCTCCCGGATGGAGGCGCGGCCCAAATCAGAGATCCAGGCTACGGGAAGAAAGCCCCGTCACGGACGCTCCCGGGCAGAGCTGGATCTAAAGCCGATGCCCGCGGAGGGCAGAGGCGCAGGAGCCCGGCGGCCCCTCGCCCCACCGAACGTGCAGCGCCGAGCACCGCGGCCGACACGAAGCGCATCTGGTGGCACCTTGGCGAACACAAAACGAAAGCGCAGGAGCGCAGGCAGGCTCCGGGCGCGCTCACACGGGCGCGCACACGCTCCGATCCCTAGGAAGCTGGTTCAAGCTCCCGGTCTCCAGCCCAAGCCCTCCCGGCTGGCCGCTCAGCCCCGGCCGCGGGTCTGGGAAAAGGGGCGAAAAGGGCCCTGGGCCTCCCCGCGCCTTCGTCGGCCTCAGCGGCAGGAAGAATGCAAAGCCATCTATATTTATGCAAATTTTTGCAGCAGATTTACGGGGGGAGGGGGAAGTTTGTCAATCCCTCCCGAGAGCCCGGATTCGGAGCCGCAGCTCCGCCTGGCCTCGGGCAGCAGGGCGGGCACGAGCCGCTCGCCCGCACCCGTTTCCAAACGCCATCGCTCCCCGGCCCAGCTCCATCTTGCCCAGGCCTTTCTCGGTGGCCAGCGCTGCCCGGCTCCGCGCTGCCCGGCTCCGCGCGGGGCCTGCTCGGCCCGCAGCCCCGCTGGCGGCGGTACCCACCTGGTAAAGTGCAGCAGTGCTTACAGAAAGGCAGCCCCCGGCGGCACGCAGCATCCAGCGGCGGGGGCCGAGCGGGGCCTGGGAAGCGCTGGCCCGGCGGCGGCGGCGGCGGCGGCGGCGGCTGGCTCCCTTTTGTCCTTGGGGCTGGCTCCCCGGGCTCGCTCGCTCACAAGGCGGCGGAGGCTCTGTCGGCCATCTTGGCGTGGGCACCCTCCTCGCCTGCCGCCTGCCCGCCTCTGCGCCCGTGCTGCCCGCCGGCCCGCCGCCTGCCTCGCCTCGCCGCTCCTGCCTCGCCTCTCCCTCTCTCTCTCTCCTCTCCTCTCCCTCTCGCACTCTCGCTTTCCCTCTCTGCTCTCGCTCTCCCCCTCTGTCTCTCTAAAGGAAGCAGGCTTGTGGTGACCTTCAAATAGAGGCCTGTCATGTGACCCTGGGCAGGCCTGTCAATCAAGGAGAAGGGGAGGGAGGAGAAGGCTGGGGCCGCTCCTGCTGCTGCCGCTGCTGCTGCCGCCGCCCCCCTCAACCCCCACCCCATCCCCCGCCCCTCCACTGCAGCTGCCGTCACCGCCTCCGAGGGAAAGCCTCCGGGGAGGGGGAGGAGGAGGGGATGCGGAGCCGGGCCCCAGGGCGCCCAGGCAAAGATGGGGGCTAGGCCTTTCTGGGGGCCCCGCAGAGGCGTCTGGGAGCGGGGCCCGGTCTACCCTCCCACCCTTGGCCGAGGCAAGGACACAAAGCAGCTCCAGAGCACCGCAGGGGGGCACAGTGGGGGGGGGGGCCGCGGGGAGCAGCCTCTGGGTGCTGCCGGGCTCATCTACGCCTGCCCGGCCCCCACCTGGGCATCCTAACGATGATTCGTTCCAGAAAGTGAAATGGGCCGCAGGGTTTGGGGAAGCTCACCTCCCGGTGATCCTGAACCTCCCAGGAGGAAATGCAACCAAGTCTCTGAAAACGCTGACCACCAGCCTGTCGGGCTTTCCCCTCCCAGGGCATCACCCTCTGCTGGACTGGCCACAGTTGGCCTCGGCCCCCTGCCTGATGTCCACTGCCCTAGGACCCAAGAGACACCCCTCTGACCACGAAAGCTCGGCTCCTTTTCCAACCTTCTCTTCACTCCCCTGCCCTACACTCTGGGGTTCAGTCAGACTAGTCACCCACTCCCACCTCTCTCCCTTCACTGGGTCTATCCCATAGGCCTGCCAGGAGGGGGAGGCAGCCAGGTAGCCCCTGAAGTCACAGACCTTGTACAAATCACTTAACCTTGGTCTTCCTCAATTCCCCCTGTTAGGTGGGAACAACCACCTCCCAAGACCTAATGAGGCGTTTGCCCTGTATACTGGTGACTCTTTATCATTCTCCAGCCTCCCCTCTACTTGCCCCACACACTCTGTGCTCTCTCAGCCTCCTCTAACAGCCTGTAAGCTGGCTGAGGGGAGATGAGCTTTCTCTTTTGTTTGCAACATAACTGTCTAACCCATGTCTGGCACATAGTAGGGACCGATCAACACTTACTGACT
Organism: Potorous gilbertii; assembly: GCA_028658325.1. Classification (NCBI taxonomy): domain Eukaryota; kingdom Metazoa; phylum Chordata; class Mammalia; order Diprotodontia; family Potoroidae; genus Potorous; species Potorous gilbertii. Next base: position 238,663,631 of record CM053770.1, on the reverse strand, counting down.
GAACAAGTCAAGTGGTAAACAGTGAGTGTGCAGAACCTCTAAGAAATAGTTTGGGGAGTATCTGTCTGCTCCCTGTACAATGGGAAATGGCATCATCCCTGGCAAGCACAGTCACAGCAAACATCAAGACAGTATTTCTGAGGTCTGCACAATGCTTCATGTACCTCATCTCAATGACCATGCTGGCCCCACTACAAGGCCAATGCTACTGCAAACTATAGCTGAGTGACTTGCTCAGGGTCATTCGGCTAGTAAGTACAGAAGGCAGGACTGGATCTCAGATCTTCACTCCAAGGGGCCTCACTGCCATCTGAGGCAGGATGGCCAGAGACAAGCTGCCACAGGGCTCGCAGAAACGCTAGGATTGTATAAGAGAGTTGACTGGATCACTGCCAAAAGAAAAATAAGACGATCCTGGCAAAAAGCCCCCGTATTAGAGAGAGAAGGTAACAGCAGCAATGACGTCAGCTAACATTAATACAGGGCCTACTGTGCAGCAGGTGTGGGATGTGTTCAGGGAGGACTAGCACCTTTGGGGTGATGGCTGCCAAGCCCTTTTCAGGACTCTTTCCACCTTTGCTGCCTAATTTTGGCCTAATAATTAACACCAAAAAAACATAGGTGCTCCATCAGCCACCACCAACACCATCCATATGTGGAACCATCGGTTACAACAAATGAAGAAGTTTTGAATGCTGTGGATAAGTTCACTTACCTAGGTAGTATACTTTCCAGGGATGTACACATTGACAATGAGGTTGATGCACATATTGCCAGAGCTAGCTCAGCTAGCTCAGAGGCTCCAAAGAAAAGTTTGGGAGAGAAGAGATACTAGACTGACTACCAAACTGAAAGTCTACGGAGCCATTGTGTTGATCTCATTCTTGTGAAACATGGACAACTTACCAGCAGCATGCCAAGAAACTGAATCACTTCCATCTGAACTGTCTTGGGAAGATTCTGAGGATCACCTGGCAGGATAAGTTACCAGACACTGAAGTCCTTGCTCGAACTGAACTGCCAAGTATTCAAACTATGTTTCAGAGAGCACAACTGCGATGGGCTGGCCATGTTGTTGGAATGCAAAATGTATGCTTTCCAAAAAGACTATTTCATGGAGAACTTGCAGGTGATCATATGGTGGTCAGAAGAAATGATACAAGGATACTCTCAAGGTCTCTCTCAAGAACTCTGGATTTGACTGTGCAACATGGGGAGACACTGGCACAGGACCACTCAACATGGCGTGCCCACATCAGAAAGGGTACCGTGCTCTATGAGCAAAGCAGAATTGAGACAGCACAAAGTAAACACAGGATGCACAGATTTGATATATCCACCCCAAATATTCATACGGACTCTCTGTGCCCAACCTGTGGCAGAGCATTCCAGGCTCATATTGGTCTGATCAGCCACAGTCAGACACACTGAAACTTCACTTTATCATGGTGATGTCACTTTGATCCTCTGAAAACAAAGGACAACAACCAAAAAAAAAAACTGAGCAACACTTTGAATCTCCATCCAGCCCATGCTTCATTTTCAAAACTGTCCTCCTTGTCTACGCTCCCTTCTGTTCATGTCAGTGTGTCCTTTACAAGTTTCAGTACCCTTTTGTGGATGTTATCTTGCTAACTTAGTCCTTTCTTCAACCAAATTCACCCCAATTAAAAATAGAAGTGAAAAGATCCCCTTTTAACCAATGAACGCAGTCAAGGAAAATGAGATCAGGCCCCCTGGACTTCTGAGATTCTGAAAGCTGGATTTTCAGGCTGGCCAACCCTCAGGGGGATCTGAGAACAAAAGTACTGGGGCCCCTGGAGCCCTGCGACTGGGTTCTGGTCTGTGTCTCTTAACTATTGCTGCTGCTCTCCATCTCTTCCCAGAGCCCCCTTTTCTTAATGCCCCCAGGTACACCCATACAAACATACACATTTCTGGCCTGTCTCTGGTCATTTCCGAAGGCTTGTGGGGGGCAAGCTTACCTATCATCTTTGGCCTTCTGACTGGCTATGCAATTCAGAGGTAAGACAAGTCCAGCTTCTCCCTGCCTTTCTTAGCCATTATTCAATCCTAGTGTGATCTGAACATTTTCAGTGGATGTGCATATGAGCATTCTGCCTCAGCCATCTTTTATTGTAAGTTATTCCACAGACTTAATAAATTTCTTTAAAAATAAATTTTCTTGGTATATTTTATTTTTACATTAGCTAATTCTCCACTGCGTTTTATATCTCCTGAGAGCCATTCTCTATAGTAAAGTTCAAAGAAAGAACAAAAGTTCTGGAAAACTCACCCCATATCCACCAATCAACAGTATCTATTAAGTGCCTACCATGTGCTAGACATTCTGTGGGTGCTAGGGACTGGAAGCACAACAAAGAATGAAACAAGCCCTCCTTACAAGTAGGAAGACCACAAAGGCAGCTAAAATCTATACAGAATCATTTTAAGGGAAATAAATACAAATACAGACAAAACAGTTCAATCTAGGCACCATCAGAACGAGGGCACCATCAGCTGGGATCCTCAAAGGTTTCCTGAAGAAGATGGTACCCAAGCTAATGGAAGAGAGAGACTGAAAGAAGTGTGTGTGTTCATCCTTGGTTGCTGAAGAAGACCATGCCATTAGAGACATGATGACATGACTTGCATTTGACTGTTTTGAGTGAGAGAGAGCTGTGCAGGTCACCAGCCTCACTTCTCCTCCAGAGCCATCTGCATCCAGTGACCAGATATTTCTCCGGATGACTGGAGATGACCCAGGATGGGGTTAAGTGACTTGTCCAAGGTCACACAGATAGTAAGTGTCAAGTGTTTGGGGTGAGATTTGAACTCAGGTCCTCCTGACTCCTGCCCTGGTGCTCTATCCACTGCATCACCTAGCTGCCCCTGAAGGAAGTATAGATGGAGGAAATGAGGGGGTGCCTTCTGGGCCTAGAAGATAGTCATGTGTGAGGGCAGAGGAGCACAGGGTGGTCAGCTCCCCCAGCACTGGGGGGACAGTGGCAGCCAGCAAGGCTGAAGGTTGTCTAGGGAGGCAGGGCTTTAAAAAACTAAGAAGAGCTTCTAGTTTATCCCAAGGGCAAAAGGAAGCCCCTGGTGCTGAAGGAGCAGAGGAGTCATATCATCAGATTGCGGATTGAGTTAAATTCCTCTGGCAGCAGAGTGTTGGACAACCTGGACGGGGAGAGACAGGTGGCAAGGAGATCAGTGAGGAGGCAAGTGCAGTAATCTGGAGGTGAGGCACCAAAGGCCTGTGAGAGGGCCGCTGGGGAGAGAAGGGTTCAGGTGTAAAAGATGCAGCAAAGGGGGCATCCAGGGTGAGGGCGATCTTCTCACTTACTCAAATGACTGCCATGCTGGGTTAGCTCTTCATCATCTTTCAGCTGGACACCCCAGGGGAGGCCATGGTCCCCTGCCTCCCATTCTTCCTCCTTTTCCCAGTCCATCCTCCACACAGTGTACCAAGTGATCTTCCTTGGGTGCTGGCTCCCTCCCAGGACCTCATCTTCCATGGCTAAAAACTGAGGAGGCCTCACTAGATGACTGTCAGAGTCCCTTCTACCTCTGGGATTCTAAGGGAAGAGGGAAAATCCAAGAGAGAAACCTAAAGGGGAAGGGGGGGGAAAGGATCACTTTTTTCTATGCTGCAGCTATGTGGAAAGGCTTCATGAAGAAGTGGTACCTGCTCTGGGTCTGCTTTAAATTATCCCAATGAGTGAAGGATTTCACAATGGGAAAGAAGCCAAAAGCATGGATTCTCTTGCAAAAGGAATCAGAGCCAGATTCTAAAACCTGTCCATTTCATGGTGTCTCTATAACCCAGATGGAATGAGAAAGCAGCTGCTAGGATACTGTGTTTGTGTACGCGCACAGAGGTGGCCATCAGCAAGGGCCTGATGAAATGCTCTTAAAGCCCACCACAACACTCACTGGAGCAGAGACAGCAATCAGTCAACATTTGTTAAGTGCCTACTATATGCCAGAGATGCAAAGAAAGGCAAAGCATCCCTCAAGCAGCTCATGTCATCCAGCAGGAGACACCATGTAAACAATTATGTGCAAACAGGATGAACTGGAAATAATCAGGAGAGGGAAGGCACAAGAATGAAGAGGTTGGGAAAGGATTCTTACAGAAGGTGGGATTCTGGTTGGTACTGAGGGAAGCCAGGAGCAGAGATGAGAGGAGGACAGTTCCAAGTATGGGAGACCACCAGAGCAAATGTCCAGAGAGGAGCAAGGGAGAGGATGATTTGAGGAACAGTAAGGAGGTCAGTGTAACTGGATCAAAGAGTACATGGGGGTGGGGGTGGGGGTGGGGGTGGGATCCAGAGAATGTAACGGAAACAGTTTTAGGAGTCAAAGAGGTTTTCTATTTGATCCTAGAGGTGAAAGGATGTCAGTGCAGCTGATTAAAAGGAGAGGTGGAATGGTCAAATCTAGCCTTTGGAAAGATCTCTCTGGTGGCTACATTGAAGATGGACAGGAGGGGAGAAAGAGCAGACTTAGGTAGGACACCTCCCTACCCCCACCAACACAACAGCCCAGGCATGCAGCGATGGGAGCTGTACCAGGGTGGGGACAGTGTCAGAAGACAAAGGGTCATATCTAAGAGATGGCAACAATAAGATATGATGACTGACTGAGGAGGAACCAACTGAAGTTGGAATCTTGGTGGAGTCTGGGTGTCTGGATGTTGGTACTCTCAACAGGAACAGAGCTGTTAGGATGAGGGGGAGGGCTGGGGTGGGAGCAAGAAAATAAGTTTCATTTGGGACACACTGAATTTAAGATGTCTACTGCACATCCAGTTCGAATTGTCCAAAAGGCAGTTGGAGATGCAAGACTGGTGGTCAGGAGGGAGGTTAGGGTTAGACAAATAAATCTAAAAATCACTTCCATAGAGGTGACAGTTGAAATCACAGAAGCTAATATTACCAAGGGAAATAGTATAGAGGAGAAGAGAAGAGGGCCCAGTACTGAGTCTTGGAGGACATTCATGGTTACCAATCATGACCTGGATGAAGCACCAGCAAAAAAGACTATTCTCTCCCACTATGCCCCACATTAGAAGAGATCAGACTGTGAAGAACACTCAAAGTACTGAAATATTCAACATTTAGATAGCATACTAAGCTGCGATCTGTAACAAATACAAATCTATTAATAGGCATAAGAATTAAACTCAGCAAATACTCTGAAGAATCACAGATCTTAGAACTAGAGGTAGCTTTAGGGAAAAAAGTCTGGCCCAAACCCTTCATTTTACATGTAGGGAAACGGGGGCTCAGAGAGCTAGGGTTACCGGCACCATATCCCACAGGAAGAGGGTGATGTAACTAGGCATCAAACCCTGGTCTTGAATTCCCCAGTTAATAACTTTATTCAGCATGACCAGGGCATAAGCCCTGTGGTTCTCACAGGCCCCTGGCCCCTGGAAGGCAGCTCCGGGCACCAGTAAACACATTTTGAATATGAAAAGACAGAAGGTGAGTGATTCCAGGTCACACACAGGAGAGCAGATCTGGCTTGATCCAGTTCAGTGCTCCTCCCAGTCCACTATGGAGCCTCTCTACCATCATGGTTTCAAAGCTTTCCCAATACTAAATCTACTCCCTTTGCTCTCAACTCTAGTTCATCTAGGAGTCAGTGATATGAGACTGAAGCTCAGGAGATGAGAGCTGAATATATAGATTAAATCCAACTAGACAAATACTCACTACTACTAAAGCCAATAATTGGCAAAATTCTAGCACATACCTCTAAAGGGAAGGTTTGTTAGTATTTAGAAAAGGAAATAGTGAGAATTAATAAGTAACTCATGCCCACCTAACCTCATTTTCTTTTATATTTAAAAAAAATAATTTGGACAGGGTTACTAGTCTATTATAGCAGAGGGATGGCATAGATAAATATACCTCGATTTCTCAAGGTACATATTCTTACTGAAAAAAATAAGAGATTTGAAGCAGGAGGGAGATACAGAGTTTAAATAAACAAGACAAAGTCCCTGGCAAGGAGTTTGTAATCTGGGAGAAGGTTAAGACATCCACAGAACACAATAATGCACAATTTTACATGATGTTTATTCAGAGGAACAAAACAAAAGAGCTGAGGGAGGGTTTCACAGAGGAAGCTAAATGCATTCAAACTTTGAAAGTCTGGCAGGAAGACAACAACCTGGAATAAGAGAGAAAGTCTATGGAACTGGGCAAGGGAAAAGTGCCAATTCACAAATTTAGGAAACATCCATTAAAAAGCGTATCATTACATGAAGGAGAGTAGCAGAAGATAAGGCTGAAAAGGAGCTAGGTTGTGACAAGTCCTGAATGTCAGGCTAAAGAGTTCAAATGTTGGCTGGGAAGCAAACGGGAGTCACTGAATAATGGGAGCAACATGAACAGATCTATGCTTTAAAAAGATTCTTCGGTTAGTGATATGTACATTGGATGGAGGTGGGGAGAAGGGAACAGAAGTGGCTACAACTACTAGGAACTAAGAGTTATAACAGGGCAGAAGGATGGTAATGGAAGAAAAAGAAAGGAGAAGACAAATGCCAACATTTACAGAACCACTAGGACTTGGCAAATGTGGATGAGGAGCAAGGAAAAGTGGGTTAGGAGAATAGGTGACTGGCTACCGATCATGGAAATCAGGGCAAAAGATGAGCAGCCTGGTCCCAAAGAAGCGGGGGTAGGAAATGGGATCAGGAAAGCATGAGACCTCCACAGAAACACCTGGAGGGGCTGAGGCACTAAGGCCTTCTCTTCTCTCTGAATGTGAAGTAGGAAATGAAGGCTATCACAAGGGCAGGAATGTGTGTGTGTGTGGTGGGGAGAGAAGCAGGGATTGACAAATTGAGGAGAGGGAAAACATCTGGAACACCAGGTACCGGAAGTATTCACTACAATTCCATTTCAGGTTTTCCAAAACATTTTACAAAACTATGATAGTGAGTCTAGTAAAAACCTTGAAAGTCTAACACGGGCCTGCACAACATATGTCCTGCAGGCCACTTGTGGCCCACAAAAATGTAGAGAACAGAAAAGAAAGTAAAGATGTAACAAGTACTTTGTGCCCTGCTTAACCCACCTTCCACTAGGCACTACTGTGCCCATCCTGTAGCTTGGCAGGTGGGTTGCCACTGCCTACTCTCTCCTGTTTGTCATGTGACCAAGGCAACAAACCATCGTCGGTCTGTCTCTAGTCTGAGAGGAGGAAGAGTTGTATTTTTTCACTGTGTTTTTGGTCATTACTAATGTAAACAGTAAGAAAAACTGAAAATTGTATTAAAACTTGCACCACTTTGCAAAATGTAATAAAAATCTTAAGTAGTAAGTATAATGAATTGAAATTTCCCCTTTTTTAATATGACTTATTTGTACAATAGTTTAATCATTAATGATACCTTTACTTGGATAGTGAGCTGTTAAAAACCTATCTGTGGCTGAAAGTTTAGCCTTTTTAAATTCTAGTCCCCACCTATGGCCAAGTTGTAAAGATCTGATCTACTAGAATGACCAACACTTACAGGTGACTGAGAACACTTCCTTTCTGTTAAGATACAGAATGTTACATTTTGTAAATTATTATGCTGACTAATTTTGTTATAATATAATTATTTTGGGTTCATGCATGTGTGTTAAGGGTAGTATATTGTGGGGGGGAGTGCAAACAAAATAAATCAATTCCTGAAAGTGCTTTTAAAGACAGCAAAGTTTACCCCAAACAAAAAAAAAAACCTGAAAGTCACCTTTTGAACTATATTGTTCACGTCAGACTATATCAGGAGACATGACTTACTCCTTAACAGAAAGTATTTTTAACTTTATTTTTCAGATGCAGGCAGCATGTACTTAGCTACTCTCTGTGATTACTTTAAATGAAAAACAGCACCTTGACCTACAAAACTATACGTGTTAGAATGGAGCACCATTTCCCACCTATGGAGACTCCTCTAACTCTCCAATAATGCCCTAAGCTGCCTGGTTCACTAATGCAGACTCTATGCTGACCCACATGCCCCTGCCTGAGAACCATGGACAGCAGGAAAGGGCCTTGAATTGGAATCTAGGAGGCTGGCATCCAAGGCACCAGGAAACAAGGGGGCTGGTGTTTCTGGCCCTTTCGGTTCTACATCGTATGGTCTTACTGATCCCTTCCCTTGAGAGTCTCTGGGCCTCTCTTTCCTCCTCACAGCATGAAGAAGTTGGATCTGTAGGCCTCTGATGTCTCTTCCAGCCCTAACGTTCTAAGTAGCTAAAAACAACCACAAAAAGTTTGAAAGCATCAGTTGTCTTTGTGCACGCTGCCAGTGGGATGCTCCCAGCAATGCTGCTTCCCAGGGACAAGCATCTCCTAGAGCTCTGAATTTAAATGCCAGTTACAAAACACTCAAAATACCCAGAAACCACTGGGAATAATGATGCAGATGAAAGGAGAGAATTTGAAATGTAGGTGTGATTGTATTTAGGAAGTATCCATGAAACAGACTACAAAACTTGATCAAAAGAATAATGTCTGCCTGGAAGAACTAAAGGGACACACAGACATGACATCCAGGCCTGCCAAGCCCAGAGAGAAGTTTCTCTCAGAGGAGCACCAGGCGCCTCTTAGAGATAAAAATGAGGGATCGAGGATTGGAGAATGGACCTAAAGAACAGACAGATTTAGGAAGAACTAGAAGGGACTTGACACCTGAAGATATAACCCAAGAGGCAAAAATGACCTCTATCACTCTCTTCATAAAAGCAGTCTCCCCTTCTATTTAATTATTTGCCTGCATGGTGTCAGGAGCGGCTAAGTGGTACAATAGATAGAGAGCAGGGGCCTGGAGGCAGGAAGACTCATCTTTCTGAGTTCAAATCCAACCTCAGACATTTACTAGCTGTGTGATCCTGGGTAAGTCACTTAACCCTGTTTGCCTCAGTTTCCTTGTCTGGAAATGGCAAACCACTACAGTATTTCTGCCAAGAGAACCCCAAATGGGGTCAACAAAGAGTTGGACATGCCTGAACAACAGCTATGTGCTGTAATCCCTCAAGAGAACGTGGCAAAAACTGCCTCTTCAAAGGCAGTGTCTGCCTCAGAATCCAGCGGAGCTGGCCCAGTGTTTTGCATACAGTGGTAGCTTAATGTTTGCTGCACTGAACTAGAGGTACATAAATTCAGGGACACAAGATTTCCCTGGTTGCCTGGGGCAGTCTGGAACAGCATCTCAGAGGAAAGAGGGGATTTGGGGAGGAAGAGAGATGTAGAGAGGTCAGCTGGGGCAAGACTAAGCCAAGGAATAAGTGAGCACTGCATCTTTAATGATCAAACACTGCCACCTCCTCCATGATCCCTCACCCCCCCCTTAACAAACCACACAAAGTATAGGAGGTCATCTGGAAGAACAAAAGGTTCAGAATATCAAGGGAACCAATGAAAAGAAATGCTAGAGAAGGTGGCCTAGCCTTGTCAGATCTCAAATTGTATTATACAGCAGCAGTCATCAAAACCACTTGGTACTGGTTAGGAAATAGAGCAGCATACTAGTGTTATAGGTTAGGTACTCATGACATGATAGTCAATGAATAAAGCAATCTAGTGTTTGATAAATCCAAGGATCCCAGCTTCTGGGATAAGAATTCACTATCTGACAAAAATTGCTGGGAAAACCAGATAACAGTGGGGCAGAAACCGGGCATAGACCAATGCCTGACACCGTACACAAGAATAAAGTCCAAATGGATACATAATCTAAGTATAAAAGACTGAAACTACAAACAAATTAGGGGAGCAAGGAATAGTGTATTTGTCAGATGAATGGAGAAATTTTTGGCCAAACAACAGAGAGAGAACATTATGAGGTGCAAAATGGATAATGTTGATTACATTAAATTGAAAAGTTTTTGCACAAACAAACCCAATGCAATCAAGATTAGGAGGGAAGCAGAAAATTGGGAAAGAATTTTTGCAACTAGTGTCTGTGATAAAGGTCTCATTTCCAAAATATATAGAGAACTGAGTCAAATGTACAAGAATACAAGTCATTTTATCAGTTGATAAATAGTCAAAAGATATGAACAGGCAGTTTTCAGAGGAAGAAATTAAAGATATCTATAGTCATATGAAAAAACGCTCTAAATCACTATTGATTAGAGAGATGCAAATCAGAACAACTCTGAGATACCACATCACATCTATCAGATTGGCTAACATGACAAAATAGGAGGATGATAAATGCTGGAGAAGGTGTGGGAGAGTTGGAACACTAATTCATTGTTGGTGGAGCTGTGAGCTGATCCAAACATTCTGGAAGGCAGTTTGGAACTATGTCCAAAGGCTACAAAAATATGCATACCCTTTGATCCAGCAATATTGCTTCTAGGACTATATCCCCAAGAGACCATAAAAATGGGAAAGGGTCCCACATGTACAAAAATATTTATAGCAGCTCTCTTTGTGGTGGCCAAAAACTGGCAATCAAGGGGATGCCCATCAACTGGAGAATGGCTGAACAAGCTGTGGTTTATGAATGTAATACTAGTGTGCTATAAGAAATCATGAACAGGAAGACTTCAGAGAGGCCTGGAAGGACTTATGTGAAATGTTGCTGAGTGAAAGGAGCAGAACCACGAGAACTTTGTACACGGCAACAACCACAGTGTGCAGGGAATTTTTCTGGTAGACAGTCCCTCACAGTAATGTGAAAAATTCACAATGGACTCTTGAAGCATTATGCCTTCCACATCCAGAGAAAGAACTATGGAACTGGATCGCAGATTGAAGCAGATCATTTTCTCTTGTGCTATGTTTTGTTTTATGGTTTCTCCCATTCATTTTAATTCTTCTATGCAACATAACTAGGATGAAAATGTATTTAATAGGAATATATGTGTACAACCCATATAAGATTCCACATTGTCTCAGGAAGGGAGGGGGAGGGAAGGAGAAAAGAGGGGAAGGAAAGAGGAAAAATCTAAGACATATGGAAGTGATTGTAGAAAACTGAAAACAAAATTATTTTTAAAAATTTTTTTAAAAGTATAGGAGAAAGGATAGAGTAGTGAAAGGATCAATCCTTCTTCAGATGCCTGCTCCCTGGGCAAATCACTTCCCTCCTTCGAGGTTCAGTTTCTTCACCTATGAAGGAGGGGTCTGGTCTGAATAACCTCAGAGGTCCCTACCAGTTCAAAGTCCCTGGTCCTGAGATCGTTGAGAAGTCTCCTTCAATCTGCCCAGGACTTGCACCATTCATTTGGTCCTGGCCTGTGCTGCCTTATCTACAGACACACTACACTTTACATTACCCTGCAATCTACCAAGATCAGTGCCTGTCTAGTGGGACCTCTCTATAGCCCCTTGGGCAAGAGATAAGAAAATATTAATTTGTGGGTTTAGGCATGAGAGAAGGTCTGCAAACTTGGAATGGGATGAATGCCACAGGAGGTAGCTAGTTCTCTAACAGTCAACTAGTTGGCACAGTGGGTAGAGCTCTGGGCCTGGGGGGAAGAAGACCTGAATTCCAATCCTACTAACACTTCTCTGTACATCTTCACTTGAATATTGTCTGTCTCCCTCTTTAGAACAAAGGCTTGTGGAGGGCAGGAAATGTTTGTGTCTTTCTTTATATGCCCACACTACCAGAGACCTTAGTAAATGCCTGTAAAGTGCACTGAATACTGGGGAAACTTCATATGACTCTTGGAACATCTTAAGCTGCTTCACACAGAAACCCCACCCTGCCCAGACTGCCTCAGTAGTACTTACAGCTTCAAATAACAGAATACCACACTGTCCAAAGAACTATAAACTCCGAACTCCCAAGGGCTCAGCAGAGATGTAAGGGAGGCTATGTGAGGTTGACTCCTGGCCCTGCTAATTACCACCTGTGTACTCTTAGCCAATTCCCCACCTACCTCACAGGGCCTCGGATTCTTCAGCTCTCCAATAAGGAGCCAAGATTAGGGGATCCTATGGTCCACTCCAGCTAAGATCCATAAGGAGGTTGCAGTAAATTAATGACCAAGGATACTTTGTACACAAATATAAGTACTGAGGAACTGTATTATCTGAAAGGAAGGTGGGTCAACCAGTAAAAAGAACAAGAGATTAACGCATTCATTCTACAGGCAAAGTTCTAAGCACCTGCAACAAGGAGCAAGGTACCACACTAAGCTAAGACAATGCAAAACCCCAAATCAATACCCTCTGCGAGCAGAGCTGATATCTCCTCCTCAAGAGGATTTCTGGGAGAATGAAGCAAGCATCCCAGGAGGTACAAAGGGCATATCTGTGAGATTGTGCTGCTAGCAGAAAGAAGCAGGCAAACCACTCAGGGGAAGCCTGATGGGTAAGGGCGGGAGGCTGGAGCTGAGGATTTTGGTCTGGAATCACCTCAGAATGGCAGAAGAGTGGCTTGGGTTGTCCTTTGGATTTGGTTTTGTTGTACTTTTTTTCCCTAAAGACCTTTAAGAAGAACCAAATTTTATCATAAAATCAGAGTGAACTCAACTGCTAAACAGGAACTAAATCCACAACAAGGCTACCCTAGTGCACAGGGAGATGAAGATATGGGTAGAGGGATGGGCTGCATTCTTCCTTTGGAATCATCCAGTAAAACTTTCTGGAGCACCATTTCCAGGTTTCAGGTAGGACTCCCATTCAAATTCTGAACAGATCCTCCTAAGATAGTAAAATCAGACAAGACCACGGCCTCAGGGGACAGAATAGTAGACAAAACTACATAATTAGTAGAGTAAACAATCCCTCCAAAGAAGTAGTTAGTCCATAAGTCTTACCCTAGGAATTAAGGTTTGTTTTACTAGGAGAGGCTGCTGGCCACAGTCAGGAAGACCAGGGTTCAAGTGCCTGACACCTACCAGCTAGTAGACTGGGGGGAAAGTCTGCTAACATTTCTCAGGCTCCGGGCAAAATTCTTACAACAATAAGCAAGAAAGGAGGAATCAACCAGCCTGGGCCCGGGAAGAGGAAGTTTCCTCTACTGAGGAAATCACAGTCTCTATCCCTAATTTTGGTAAATAACAAAAGCTATTAAGAGAAAACACATTTCAAAACCGTAAAGAAGCCTGTTGAAGAACAATCAAGATTCACCCAAGAAATGAGTCATCCTGGGTACAAATCCATACAACCCCGGGCCCAGCCTAGCGGAACTAGGACCAGGACTTAGGGCAGGACAACAGACAGGTGCCTGAGCTCTGGTGCTCTAGGCACAGCAAAGGGGGCAACCGGGAAACCAAACTCATCTCATAACCTGGCTCAGCTGAGACGTAGTTTGGAAATCAGCCCATTCATTCACCCAAGTGCTCTTCCCAGCTAACAGCTAGCCAAAGAACCTTGGTGTACCAAACCAAAGAATGAACAAGAACTATGGGAAAAAGCTCATTGGCCTGACCTCCAGTGAGGAGGGTCAGACAACTTTGAAGTCAATTTCTGCTCCCCCTTCTTGAAAGCTGTGTTTGTTCTTACAATATCGTCTGTATATATAATATATATATATATATATATATATATATATATATATATATATATATATATATATATTACACCACATGATTAAAGCTACAGATTTGAATGAAGGAATTCTATGGTAACAAACACAGCTCGCTTGATTTTTGGGGTAGATGACCTTAGAGAGAAGTAATCAGAAAATGATCACAGAAAACAAATACTAAGCAAAACAACTTGAAAGCAGTAATTCCAAACCATAGCTGGCCTCTTCACATTTTATGTGAAACAAATGAAAAAGATTCTCATGAAGTATAGAAGGAGCGCCCTCTGCTTTCCCCCAAAGCTTCAACCCTACACGTGCCATGATTCAGCAATATCAACGACAAGTGTCCAAAAAGGCACAAAAAGAAGCCAAGTCTTTCCTAGGGCAGTTCCTCCATGCTGGCCAACATGGTCTGTTAATGTACCCCGATTAGATCTACTGTATGGCCCATCATCGGAATAGAGGCCTACAGTTCATCGGAGACCTAAACTGGGCCTCACCTCGTATCCAGCTCTGATCGATGCTTAACCCCTGCTTTAAGTGAACAACAGGTTAAGTTAAGACTGGGAAAGTGAGTTACTACAATGGCCCAGACAGACAATCTGCATGTGGGAAACACGGCTCTACTGACTGAAACATTTCCCAAACCTTCGGCAGGAAGTCTCATAGCAGCTGGTACTTGGGGCCTAGAGCCCACTCTGAGATCTTTAAAGCCTCAGACCAAGACTTTGGGGGAGTGGAGGTAATGATCACTGTATCACTGTATAAAGTGTGCACAGGGTGGGGGTACTAGAGGAAGAAACTGGAATAACTGGAATACTTCCTATTTCTGCTTCAGTTCTAATGGAGCTCAATTTTCCCTTTGTCACTCTTGCTTAGAATTTCATTAATTCTATCACACCATCATGGCTGTAAGACTTTATTCAGGTGTATCTGACAGGAGGTGAACAGAATTGGGATTGATTCTGAATGTCATTTAGGAAACTATGCTTGGTTAAAAAATCCAATCATCTGTGAAGAGATCCAAGTTTCTCCTCACAAGAAAAAGAACCAGTTCCATGCAATGAATTTTCTATAGAAGCAGACTGTGTTTTTTTCTTAAAGAGTATCAAAGAAATAATTTTCAAAAAAAACAGGATAAAACTAACTTCCACTAGATGAGAAAGACCTCTCTTGAAAGATTTTCCACAAATTTTACACATTATGAAAACTATTCAGAGAATCAATTTGAACAAAAATGTATGGTAGTAACTTCGGGCCTCTAAAAATAATCTGAACTGTTCTTCATAAAAATATTAACTTGTTTTGCTGTAGAATTTCTTATAATTTTACCTAGAGAAAACCTCACCTGAAATGGAATATATGCCCCCTGGGCTCCCTTCCTCCTTCTTTCTAAAGCCAAACCATTCCACTAAGATAAAAAGGATGCCAAGAATTACATGAAATGCTATAGAAGAGAAATGGTACTATTTCTAATACCAATTCCTTTTGGTAAATGTTTTGTTGTTGAAACAAAGATTAGCATTACCACATGACTAAATGGAACAGAATTTCAGGAAGTGTTCTTCCAAAACCTCCTTGGGTGGTTGGTTTCACACAGGCATGCCTAGTGAAAACGGCATATTATTTTCTACTTCTACCAATAATCCAAACCAAAGTTCACTGGCTCAGGTTAGAACACCCTGATCCATGAAGCCATTACTAAAACACAATACCAATTCTGATTAGTCAACTGCAGAAAAACTCCGCTTTCTCATTTCTCCAGACTAGTAGGCCCATAAATACAAATACACTCACTACTTGCCATTGGTGAGCACCCACCAACACAAATACCCCACACACGTATAGCCCCGCCAAACATGCTTTTAATAGACTTAACAATAGCATTTCAAAAATGTGTCACAAGACTCTTTTACAAAATAAACCATGACTCACTGTTGGCTTTCTTCCCCAGGAGGTGGAGTCTTGCCATGCCCTTCCATTACCAAATCTTCATGTCCCACCTGCCAAGGCAAGCATTACAGGTCATGTATTATCACCTCCAAAGTGGGCCAATGCTTCATGTTACAATTAAATGTGGTCATTTCACTGTATACTTCCTAGAATTGTAGGCATGGGAACTGGAAGGAGCCCTAGAGCTAATCTAATCAAACCCTTTGTTCATTTTACGGATGGAAAAAAACTGAGGCATGAAGAGGTTCAATGGCTTGTCCAAGGAGAAATATCCGGCTAATGGTGGAAGTGGACCTTGAACCCAGACGCTCCAATGTTCTTTCCACTACAACCTTCTGTCTGACTCTCCTATTCCAGATGCCAGCGGTTCTTGTTCCCTCAAGGCAACCTTTCCTGAGTGATCACAGTTCCATGAAAAGACTGGACATTCAGCTGCTTTAGAAGGTATCATTGGTCACCAGTCACCAGTGCTTTATGGAAACAAACATGATTTCTTTCCCTGAAATAGTTCCTGAGGTAATAAAGAAGAGCCTCAGGTTCGGGAACTATGCACAATCTGGAAAAAAGGAGAGCATGGAGAGGCTGGAGTGGTGAGAGGGTAGGCCTTGCAGCCAGGACCACCTGGGTTCAAACCCTGCTGTTGCGGAATGGCATGAGCACATCAGGATCTCAACACCTCCATCTGATCATGCCTGGAGCTGTGCCATAAGGCTTGTGCACAGCCTGTTGGCTTCCCCTCTTTATCCTTTCACTGTCCTTTGGTCAGCAGCAGCCATGACTACTCAGAAATTGTGGGGTCACAGCATGACAGGGAGAACAACAGACGGCTCTGCATCAGGAGGTAGCCTGGAACTTTTATGAGGACCATGCACTTTTCCAGATGTAGCCCTCCCTGTCCTCCTCCTCCTCCTATGTAATTCTAGGACCTTCCTATAGCTTCATTCTGGTTTTTGCTGCTGTTGGGTGGAAATGCTGATGACTTCTGTGGACCTATTTTGTATCATGCTTCTTTATGGAAACTATCTTCTCCCCTCGTCCATCTGCAGCATTTATTCCAAGCATATGCATCCACTGATCTACTGAATTCATTGTCCTGCACATCAGTTTGGACTCTGGATTGGGGGTACCAGGATTCACATGTGACCCCACAGGGCTGGATTCACTGGCCTCTGAGGTCGCCTCCACCTTCAGATTTGTGACCCTGCCAGGGCCAACCATCGAGGTTCTGCCAGGTCCTGGGGCAGGCAGCCTGAGAAGGGCCTGGCAGGCTTGCTAGGGAAGTTGGTTAGTGGGTTCCTTTAGTCTCCTCACTACAAAAACTACTTCAATCACCATTTTCTATAAAAGTTCCAACCAAAACCATCTTTGCCTCTTTTCCATGTTTTAGCACTGACAATTCCTTTGACTAGGTCAGGTTGAAGCTACTGTTCAGTATCTTCTCATTCATTCTCTCTTCTAATTAATCTGAGGCCAATTGATTGGTCAGTAGTTTGGCTGCCTGCATACACACACACAGACAGTTGATTCTTCTATGACCACTGTGTTCTTGCCCATTACAGGCAGCCTCCTTTCTTTCTGTGATGGCTGTCGTGTGCTCAACACATCCTACCCCTCGATCTCACTCTCTCGTGGAAGAGAAGTACTCCTGATCTGGAGGACAAAACTTCTCCTCGTACACAAGCCCTCAGCTTTCCTTTCTCTCTCGAACCTGAGCCTCATCTTGGATTTTGCCCCCACACCCTATCTCTCACCCCACTGCTGTATCCAAGCCTAGGTCAGAAGGCTGTCAGTTTCTGATTGACACCAGAACAACAACAGATACTTCCAGGGTTTACAGACATGCACTCACATGAGCCTCACAACCAACATGCAAGTCTGGAGGGGTTACCACGGGGTTCACCACCCCACTCTACGCATGAGGAGGCTGACTCAGAAGAAAGCAGACATGCCCTGGGTCACCTAACTGAGAAGTGTTCAAGCAAGGCATCTCTGCCCTCTAATTCATGGGCTTTGTAATCATCAGGTTACTGTTTCCAAGTGTTTTGGTTTCTTGCTGATCTTTTTTATTTTTCACTGGTACCAAAGTTTGGTGACCACTGCTATTAGAATATGATTTTAGTTCTGGTAATCCCATGCCCCTTTGTTCATGCTTTTTCCACTATTCTCCTTGAGATTCTTGACTTTGATTCTACCCAATGAAGTCTGTAGACACCGTGTCTAGTTCAAAAAAGAATCCCTTAAGGAATCTGACTGGTACAACACTAAATTTGTCGGTTAATTTAGGTCATATTGACATTCTCATTACGTTGGCACGACCTAACCATAATCAGTAAATCCACAATTCTTTAATGCTTTTATTCCTGTAAAGAGGGCTTTATAATTCTCACACACACACATACAGACACACACACAGACACATACACACAGATACATACACACACACAGACACATACACACACAGACACATACACACACAGACACACACACCATGAACACCACACACACACACACACACACACACACACACACACACACACCTTTTAAGTGCCTTTGTAGGATAACTCTCAAATACTTTATAAATTTTGTAGTAGTTTTGAATAAGATTCAGAATAATCGGTAAACTTCTTGACCCAGCAATGTTGCTACTAGGTTTATACCCCAAAGAGATCAAAGAAAAAGAAAAAGGGCTCTGTGTACACAGATATTTATAGCAGTTTCTTTTTTGTGGTGGCAAAGAACTGAAAACTAAGACAATTCCCATCAATAAAGAAACGGATGAATAAATTACTGTATCTGGAAGTATTGAAATACTGTTGTGTCTTAAGAAATGATGAAGGGAAAGGTTTCAAAGATACCTAGAAAGAGTTGTCTAAACTGATACAGAAGAAAGAGAGTAGTCTATATCTAAATATTTGTTCTTATATTGCCACAACTGGCTTGCACTTCTAAAACAAACACTGGAGAAAAGAGTGCCCTCCCTCTACTCTCATTTGCCTTCATCCATCAAAGGTTCCACTGCCTTCTGAGTCAGGCCCACTCATTGCCAGAGTGGATCCAAACCTCCCTCTGCCCACACATTCCCAACTAAGGACCTCACCTCCGACGTTACTGAGAAAATCCAGGCCTAGCTCCTTCTTCGCCTCCAACCTGAACCCCGTCCCCATCACTTCCTCCAGGACTTCAATCTCAAAGAAGATGACTTTTCTCCAGGTCAAGCCCAGCCCTACTGGGGCTCTCTAACTCTCCATCTTTCCCATGCCCACAACACACTCATGCCCCTGTGATAACTGAAAACCCTAACCTCCATGCTGGATGCTCTTCTCTCCTTTTTTCTCTGCAGTCTCTCATCTCACTGTTGTCTGAGCCCCTGCAAACTCTCCAGAGACGCCCAGAGGTCTCTGCGTGACCCAGTCTGACCACCTTTCTTCAGTCTGTGTCCCACCTGACTACTTCTGCTATCATGGACGTGCTCTCTATCCTCTGGGTGCCGTCCTCAGTGTCCTCTGCTGGAGCATCAGGCATTCCCTGCCTAGTAAGTATATCCAAAGGCTCTGTCTGTGATGTTCTTCTCCTCACAGGCTCAACCGCTATCTCTGTGCAGACAATTCCAACCTTGGCCATAGCCTGCATGCCCTGTTATCCACTCTCCATTTCCCATCTCCAAACCTTTGCACTGGTTGGACATTCCAAGCCCTCATGCTTGGAATGTCACCTCCCTCACTGATCTTTGCCTCCTGCTAGTTCAGGAATTCCTCCAAGATTCCACCTCAGCACCACTTTCTCCAGGAACAGAGCTCTCCTGATTCCGCTTTCACATATGAACATGTTGCCATTCCTCCACCTCCCCCCACCCCCCACCCTGTTAAAATAGAAACTGTCTGAGGGAAAGGACTTTCTACCTCAAGGTAAAGTTTCTACCTCAACTGCCAGAGCTGAACACAATGCCTGGCACACAGCAGGTATTAATACATACTCATGGACTGAATCAATATATGCTTTTGGTCATACTAAAGATGTAGTCTCAAATTTGTGTTTTGGATACAGTTTTTTTAAAAACTTTTTATATGAATGAGTGCTATGTTCAATTATGTCATCCTAGATGATGTGATGCTAAGGGGGTGGAAAATTACACAGTCTGACACGTTTCCTCAATGGAAATTTATTCCAAATGTTCTGATAAAAGAGAGGTATGGTCCCAAAGCTTCTGAATCTAAGACAAAATATTACTCAAAGAGGGATGAGACACACTTAAGAATTAATTTCTGACAACAAAATTGTGCATGACTCAACAAAATAATGAAGTAAGAATAAGAAAGAAAGTGGTTAAGTAGGAAAAAAATCTTTATATCAAATATCTTTGTGAAGGAAGGTTTTGATATCCCAAATACACACAGTCACAACATAGCTGGGCCATCCCCCAAGAGACAAGTGTTTAAAAGACAGAAACAATTCTCAAAAGAAAAGTGACAAACTACTAAAAACCATGCTAAAATACAACTCACTAATATTAAAAGAAATACAAATCAAAACAATTCTAGGGCTTCCCTTGGTGCCAGCAAATTGGCCAAGAGGACAAAAATGTGAAGAGGTGATGTTGGAGGGTGTGTGAAAAGGAAGGCACTCATGGACTACTGGTAGAAATATAAATTAGCCTAGCCATTCTGCAAAATAGTTTGGAGTTATGCTTAGAAAATGGCCTGTGAGGCACCAATTCCAAAGAGTTCAATGATAAAAAAAATGTTCTTGTATACATGAAAATATTTCTAGAAGCACTTTTTAGAGGAAGCAAGACCTGGAAACAAGATGAGAGTTCATAGATGGATAAACAGATTGTGGTATGTGAATATCAGTTGACAAGAATGTTTTTTCATTTAATTTCTTTTCAATTAATAAGCCATCATTTTCTCTTTCTTTCAGCTCCCTTCTCCCATTAAAAAAAAATGAAAAACCAAATCCCTATATAGAAATGTAGAGTCAAGACAAAGCCAAGATGGCAGAGTAGAAGGATGCACCTGCTCTAGCTCTACTCCCATAGCTCATAAAATACCTGTAAGAAATGACTCTAGACAAGTTCTGGAGCAGTAGAAGACACAAAACAACAGAGTGAGGGAGATTTCCAGCCCAGGGAAGACTGATCTGGATCTCAGCCCTGAGGATCATGGCTCTTGGATGAGGAGGAGCACTGGCCTAGTGAAGCTGGAGGCAGTTGTGGAGAGGAAACCCTACTCACAGATCCTGGGCAGAAGAGTACTTGTGGTTGCTCCCAGACTAGAGCACAGGCCAGGAGAGGAGTAATCCCCTCTCCCTTGATTGTACCACCTTGGAGGAACTGAGAACTTACAGGTCCCTAAAGTATACCCTACACTTGACAAAGTACTCAAAAGTCAAGTAACAGGCTGGGAAAATACTCCAAAAAAGGGAAAAAAATTAAGACTATAGAAGGTTACTTTCTTGGTGAACAGGTATTTTCTTCCATCCTTTGGGATGAGGAAGAACAAGGCATACCATCAGAGGAAGACATAAAAGTCAAGGTTTCTACATCTAAAAATCTCCAAAATAAATATGCAATGTTCTCAGGCCATGGAAGAGCTCAAAAAGGATTTTGAAAATCAAGAAAGAGAGGTGGAGGAAAAATTGGGAAGAGAAATGAGAGTGATGCAAGAAAATAATGAAAAACGAGTTAACAACTTGTTAAAGGAAACCCAAACAATGCTGAAGGAAACAGCACCTTTAAAAATAGACTAACTCAAATGGCAAAAGAAATCCAAAAAGCAAATGAGGAGAAGAATGCTTTAAAAAGCAGAATTAGCCAAATAGAAAGGAAGTTCAAAAGCTCACTGAAGAAAATAGTTCTTTAAAAATCAGGATGGAGTAGATGGAACCTAATGACTTTATGAGAAATCAAGACATTACAAAACAAAACCAAAAGAATGTAAAAATAGAAGACAATGTGAAATATCTCACTGGAAAAACAACTGACCTAGGAAATAAATCCAGGACAGACAATTTAAAAATTATGGGACTACCTGGAAGCCATGATCAAAAAGAGAGCCTAGACATCATCTTTCATGAAATTATCAAGGAAAACTGCCCTGATATTCTAGATCCAGAGGGTAAAATAAATACTGAAAGAATCCACTGATCACCTCTGGAAAGAGATCTGAAAAGAACAACTCCTAAGAATTTTATAGTCAAATTCAAGAGTTCCCAGGTTAAGGAGAAAATATTGCAAGCAACCAGAAAAGAAACAATTCAAGTACTGTGGAAATACAATTAGGATAACACAAGATTTAGCATCTTCTACGTTAAGTGATGGAAAGGCTTGGAATATGATATTCCAGAAGTCAAAGGCAGTAGGATTAAAACCAAGAATCACCTACCCAGCAAAACTGAGTATAATACTTCAAGGGAAAAAAAGTTCATTCAATGAAATAGTGGACTTTCAAGCACTTTTGATGAAAAGATCAGAGCTGAATAGAAAAATTTCACTTTTAAACACAAGAATCAAGAGAAGCATGAAAAGATAAACAGGAAAGAGAAATCATAACAGACTTACTAAAGTTGAACTGTTTACATTCCTACATGGAAAGATAATATTTGTAACTCTTGAGACTTTTCTCAGTATTTGGGTAGTTGGAGGGATTATATGCACATAGACAGAAGGCACAGGGTGAGTTGGAAAGGAAGTTAGGATATCTAAAAAAATAAAATTAAGGGCTGAGAGAGGAAATATATTGGGAGGAGAAAGGGAGAAATGGAATGGGGTAAATTATTACCCCATTGAAGCTTTTTCAATGGAGGGGAAAAGGGGAGAGGTGAGAGGGAAAAAGTGAAGCTTACTTTGATCACATTTGGCTTAAGGAAGGAATAACATGCACATTCAATCTGGTATAAAAAATCTATCTTACACTACAGGAAATTAGGGGAAAAGGGGACAAGTGGGGTGTGGGGGATGATATAAGGGAGGACAAATGGGAGGAAGGAGTAATTAGAAGTAAACACTTTTGAGGAGGGACAAGGTCAAAAGAGAGAACAGAATAAACAGGGGGCAGGATAGGATGGAGGGAAATATAGTCTTTCACAACAGGACTATTATGGAAGTCTTTTGCATAACTACACAAATATAGCCTATATTGAATTGCTTGCCTTCTCAGTGGGGATGGATAGGGAGAGAGGAAGGAAGAGAAGTTGGAACTCAAAGTTTTAGGAATGAATATTGAGAAGCGTTTTTGTGTACAACTGGAAAATAATAAATACAGGTAATAGGGTATGGAAATCTATCTTACCCTACAACAAGATGGGGATAAAGGAAGGGAGGGGTGTGATAGAAGGGACAGTAGAGTGGGGGAAGGGGTAATCAGAATGCATAGTTTCTTGGGGTGGAGGGAGGGAAGAGATGGGGAGAAAATTTGGAACTCAAAATCTTGTGGAAATGAATGTTGAAAACTAAAAATAAATAAATTAGTAATAAAAAAAGAAAAATAAATAAATTAGTAATAAAAAAAAGAAATGTAGAATCAATCAAAACAAATTCCCACATTGGTCATATCCCATTCCACATCTTGAGTCCCTGAACTATCCTCAGGAAGCAAAGGCCCTCATTCCCCTGGAATCATGGTAAGTAATGGCATTGAGCAGGGTTCCTAAGTCTTCACAATTCAATATGAATTTATTACCCACTTGTTATCTGTCAGTCACTGGGCTAAGCATTAGATGCAAAGAAAAGCAAAAAATATGGTTTCTGCCCTCCAAGAACTCACCTTCTAATGGGAGAGACAAGGTGTCAACGACCAGGCACATGTACAATATATACCAGGTAAACGGGGTAGTCTCAGAGGGAAGGAGATGATGGTGAGAAAGAAAGGATACAGAGGAATGAGGTGAATCTTGAAGGAATCCAAGGAATCTTCAAGTTAGAGAAGAGGAGACAGTGTTTTAGGCATGCGGGACAGCCAGTGTGAGTCAGGGGATCCAGCACAGATTGGATCATGGGTGTGTGGAGAGGACTAAGACCGGAAAGGAAGGAAGGAGCCAGGTTGGAGAGGGCTCTAAAGGCCAAACAGAGGAATAATATTTCAGAGGGAGCGGAAAAAGAGAGAAAATGATGGCTTATTAATTGAAAAGAAATTAAATGAAAAAACTTATAGGAATTTAGGAGTTTATTAGGTAAGACCTACACTTTAGCAAAATCATTTTAGCTGCGAAGCAGAAGATGGATTGGAGTGGGAAGCCCTATTAGAAAATTACTGGGAAGAGGAGCTAAGGTGGGAGAATTGGAGAAAGTACAACAGGGACCCACACCATCCCCACACCAACCCCACACCAAAGCTCTTTCAAGCAGATCCAGAAAACACACCAGAATGAATCTTGAGAGGGAAATCCACGAAAAAGTCACAGAGAATCATTTACACAGTTCAAGCTGGCACAGAGAGACAGAAGAGAAGTCTGAGGACACAAGAGAGAGGGGCTGAGCGCAGCACTCCAAAGCTCAAGGAAAGAGGAAATCCCAGGGCCCCACCAAAAAGGAATATAATTAGACAAGGACTGGCAGTGTTTTTTGCTCTGTCTTGATGGTCTTAAGAACAGAAAAAGAAGGGAAGAAGAATACCTAAGGTAGAGAAAGAAAAGAACGTTAGGAAAAATTCTCTCACCTAATTAGAGTGTGCCATTAGATATCAATACAAATGAGAAGAGGACAGGGAAAAGCAGCTGATGCTCTTGCCTCACTCTCATCTGAATGGTTAAAGAAGGGAAGACTGCACACGTGTACACATATATGCACACGTACACACAAACACTGATAGGTACAGAAATACATTTTACTCAACAGGAAAATAGAAGGGTAAATGGAGAAGAGAGAATGAGGAATTAGTGGGAGGGTAGTATTAAAGAAGGAATCAGTCCTAATCAAAACAAATTCTAACTAAAGGTATTCTAAAATATTTATACCTTTTGTTGAGGTCAAAAAGAATGAGAATCTGAGAGGGTACCTATCAAATGGGAAATAACTGAACAGATTGATTGAACTGTACTGAAAGAAATGAAAATGGAGGTAGTTTCAGAGAAACCTGGGCCGATTTATACGAGCTGATGTGAAGTGAAGTAAGTAGAACCAGGAACAACTTCTATAATAATATCAGAAAGATAAAATTGAAAAATTTAGGGACTTTTATCAGTATAATGACCAACCAAGGCTCCAGAGAATTCAGTGAAACATGCTGCCTACCTTCTGATGGAAAGCTGATAGACTCAAGAGTGCAGACAGAGGTGTATTTTCTTCTCTTTTTTAAGACATGGCTAATGTGAGAATTTTTTCTACAATCCTACACATATAGTTAATGATTTTTGTTTTCCTGTCTTCTCAGTGGATGGGGAAGAGTGGAGAGTAGGGAGACAATTGGTAATTGGAAATAAAATGAAGGAAGGAGGGAAGAAGAGGAGAGTAGGGAAGGAGAAAAGGGAAGGGAGACAGGGAAGGGAGACTGAGAGCAGAGAAAAGGGAGGAAGGACAGAAGAGAAAGAAAGAAAGAAAAAGAAAGGAAGGAAGGAAGGAAAGAAGGAAGAAAGGTAAAGAACTCAGCAGAATGAGATAATATTATTTTGGACCTCATCAATGAGTAAATTTGACTAGCTTGATGATACATATTTGTAATGGGTTTATTTTACTTTCATTCTCATTTTGGGGAGAGGTTAATATGGGAGGGAGAAAAGGATGTTTTTGCTGACTGGAAAAATATATGTAGATAATTAAAAAGAAAACTTGCACTAGTGCAGGTTTGAGGTAATGAAGGTCTGTACCAAAATGTTGGCCATATGAGGGGCAGGAAGGTGAGGGATACAAAAAAATGTTGTGAAAGTACCAACAACAAAATATGACAAAAGACTGGTTATGTTGAAGTGAATTTAACTGAGAAGTTGAGGAGGATAGCCAGGTAGTAAGTGGAAGGTCTATGTGAGTGGAAGGGTAATGATGATCTTAACAATAAATAACAGGAAGAGGTGAAGATTTTCAGGGAAAGATTCCAAGCTGTATGGCCATGGTGAATTTGAGATGCCCGTAAGACATCCAAAGAGAAGGAGAAATGATGGATAACAATTACAAAGAAACTTAGAAAGACTTCCATGACACAGAATAAGGTAAGCAAGGGCAGGAAAAGAAGAAAGAAGGACTACCACTACATGAAAATGGAAAGAATAGGAACCTAAGCACTGACAGAGCTGAGTCCCTTCTCTTTGGAGACAGCGTAACTCATACTGAATAGCTTAGTTTGGCTGAACTGTTTTTTCTCCTCTCTTTTAAAATTCTGGTTATGAGGTGTGCCTCTCAGGGAGGAGGAAAAGGGAAATACTGGAAGATATAGGTAAGGTGAAAATAAAAGATATTAATGAAATTTTTTCTTAAAAAATTGTGAATAATCTTAATGAGCAAGAAAAGAAGGTGAAGTCCAAAGAGACAAATAACTATGCTGCTCCCAATGAACTCATATGACAAAATAAAATTTACAAAAGATGACACAAGAGCAAGAAAAAAGGACAAACAGCAAAGAAGGGAATGGATTTATTATAAGAACATCAGCAAAGCTAAAAGGCAGAGCGAGCAGAGGCTTGTAAAAAATGCTAAAGGTGATGAAAATAACCATGCTGCAAACAAGAGCACAAGCCAGGCAAAGGATGATTACTTGGGGCAACCAATGTGTGTTGTTGAGAGGAAGAGAATCATCTATAAATTGAAACAAATGGAACAAAAGCTTCCAAGGGGCAAGTGCAGTCCAAGGAACGGGAAGAGATAGACAGCAACCCGCTAGCCTGCTCTGACTTGGGAGATTCCGCTGCCAAACGGGTGTCAATTATTTGGGAATAGGAATTAGGAAGAATGAAAGAGGTGCTGTGAGGCAGGAAACAGAAGAATACTGTTCCAGTGCTTGGGAAGGAAAAGCATGTGGGTTCCCAAACCACAATGACCTAAAGAAAGCAACACCAAAAGATTAGTGCACAGATTAATGCAGCAAGCAAACTTGATTCTCCAGGGCTGATGAGGAAATCTGTTTTCCTCCACTTAGTGGAAGGGTGGGCTTCGACTGGGAAAGGCTTTGTATGTTGTCAGAATGAACGCAAGTGGTTAGCAAGCACTTACGGTACACGGCAAGGGGTGTCCTGAGACAAACATCCTTGGTCTCAGGAAGCTTTCACTCCACTGGGAGAGACAGCAGTATTCAAGGAATCCTCACTAGGACTGTAAGTCTAGCCAGAGGACAGCTGATTGTCAAGTCCAGGGAGCTAAAGCAGCAGGATTCATCTGATTTCTACTCCCAGGCCAAACCATGAAAAGCAAAGACAGGGCTAATGGGAAGGTGGTGAGTTATACACAGGATGTCAGTCTGTTCTGCCAATTCTAGTTATCACAAGAGGTGCTTTCAAGGCATTGGGGAAGTGGTATTATTAGGAAGTGATGTCAACAAACCAAAAAACTCTAATTTTAAAAAAGAAAAACAATTTCAAAGAGTACAGGTGCTTCAAATGATAGACTAGATCATTCCCAAGAGAATTCTAAAGAAGACATTCAACACATGGTTTCCACGCACTTAGAAAGAACAAGAGGTAGCCCTTGAGAACAGGCATGAGGTCCCCAAGAACCAGTCAGGCCAGATGAACTCTCATTGACTTTTTCTATCCAATAACATAAGGGTCTTTTTTTTTGCCAGCCTCATTCCCTGCTGACCACAAGGACCTTGTGGGACTGTCTTGTCTCTTCCCTCAGATCTCCTGCTCCCTCCAGGCCTCTTCTCCTTTCTAGTTGTTGCCCTGATCTTTGCTGTTGGGCTCCAGGAGGGAGGTGTTCTCTAAGGTCTTCCTCCCTTGTCTCTGCACTTTCTCCTTTGGGAATCTGTGTCACACCCAAGTTTATCTAGTACCTTCCAAAGCCACCTCTTGCCATGGCCCCAGGTCCATGTTTTATCCCATCAAACACAACATCCTCATCTGCCCCTCTTGGATCCTCTATTTCTTGTCAGTGGTGCCATCATTTGACCAGATTCCCAATTAAAACCTTGGCATTACCTCTGACTCTCTGTTCTCCTTGACCTCTCAGAGTCAATTCACTCACCAGGTACTATCAACTTCTCACATCATCTCTCCATCTTGGTGGTGCCACATGTAGTACAAGTTAAAAAAGGGGCGGAATCACACAGAGTCCTCACTAATAATTCATTTAAGCAGCAGTAGGATGCACTTTGGCCATAAGAAACAGGAGACCCAGCCAGTCAGACAGGCTGGCAATGGGGTGGGTCCATGTGAACCCCTTATGCAGTTTGATCAGCTCCATTCAGCTTTACTTCAAGGAGGAAGGGGTGGACTGTTGTGCATAACACTGACTTTTGTGACCCTGTTATTCCAGGGGTCAGGATAATGTGGACCAGTATACTGCTGTAAGTGAGGAGATATGAGTTAACTCCTGTACTTTGCCCCATGGTCTCTGACACAACTCCTTGGGTTTCTGGGATGGACAAAAAGTAGCCGGCTTTCCCCATGACCTCCAAGATGAGTTTCTTCCTTAGTTCTTCCTCTTCCAGCCCTCGCTGAAAGCATATCACCACTCCCCCAGGCTCAGTCCTTGGTGCCCTGCTCTTCTCCTTACACCCTTAAGTGCTGCACTGTCTTCCCATGTGGTCCTCTTGCCTTCACCCTCTTCCCTGCCCTTCTCAACCTATTCTACAGACACCCCCTCCCACTAGTCACACTAAAACACAGGTGTAAACATGTTACTCTTCTGTTCAAAGACCTTCAACAATCCCCTACATCCCTAAAAAAAGGCAAAACTCTGCCTTCTCCACAGTCTGGTCCCCCTTCCAGCTGCTGGTCTGCAAAGATTGCTCTGACTAGACACAGGTCTAGTCATTCTTCTGCATAAACACCTTCATCACAGGAATGTAAGACAAACTACAGTGCTTCGGTGATCTTTATAACTTATAAAATTTAAATTGTTTTTTATAAAATTATTTTTGTTAAAAAAAATTAATAAATGATAATGACTGGAAAACTTTTAGCCTGACATTGTATGCTACCCCTGTGGTCTGGCATTGTAAAGGTGGCAGGAGACTCCCAAGCTAGACTTGAGGCTCAGGAAAGACAAGTACTAACTGCTTGGGAGCCAAGTCACAGAAACACTCCAAACTATACTTCTTCATCTATAAATTAGAATTCCTTCCTCTTCCAGGAGTGCTGTGAGGATCAAATCAGAGAAAGCCCTTTTTAAACCTCAGAGGGCTACAAACAAGTCAGCTCTCCTCCTCCTGATGCTCACTCTGACCCTGTAGCACTGAGAGGTCTGATCCCACTCTCCTGTCCTTCTAGGTTTCCCTGCAACTCTCCCTCTAAAGCCTTACCACAGTATCCATCCAGTCCCTCAATCTTTCCTTATTTTCTTCATCCATCAACCGTCTTCAGGTCTCATTTCCCGCGCCCCCCCCCTCACAGAGAGCCTTGATTCTATGACTAAATAGTTCAACAACATCCTGCTTTCTATCCTGTGACACCCCTCTTGTCCTTCCCTCTTGCCAACACAGGGCAATGGACACTCTTGCTTTACCCCTGATGCTACTAAAAAAGCATCTAGTGTTTCTCCATTACCAATAATACTTACTCTTGGTTTCAGATAAATACTATTTATCTTATTTTAAGGAAAGATTCATTTATCTATGTGCTTTTTAAATGACTGCATTTTGTCAAAGGCTTTTCCTGCATCTATTAAGATAATTGACTGACTTTGATGGTTTTAATTATTAATATACTGTACTTTGGGATATGGAAGCCAAAAATGCTCAGCAGATGGCAAATGACACTAAAGGAAGCAGTGTCCACAAGGAAGGGAAGGACAGTGTCATCGTGAGTACCTGTGTCCACTAAATGCATATGGCAGTGCTCACATCCATGTACCACACAAGGGAGGCATAACCAATATGGCAAAGGGCTGAAATCACTGGGGATGCACAGATAAAAGAAGAAAAGATTCAAGAGAGAGGGATCACAACAGCCCCCTGTAAAGATCAGGATTATTATGCAGCAGAGGGAGGACATTATTCTGAATGACCCCAGAGGGCCAAATAATAGAAATAACACAAAGTTACAAAGAGACAAATTTAGGCTTGATGTAAGAATAAAGTGCTTCATAATCTGAGCCTTTCAAGAACACAATAGACTGCCTGAGAGATTAACAGGTTTCTCAACAGGGATCTTCAAGCAAAGGCTACACAGTTGCTCCCTTGTTGGAGAGGGAATTTTCAGTCAGGTATGGTTCAGACCAGATGAAGGCCTTGAAGGTCTCTTCCAAGCCTGAGATTCTTTTTCCTTGTTTGCCTAACATTAAACCCATATGTTCCTGATAGAAACTCAAACTGGGTATAGGGAGTATCTTTCTTAAATATATCGCTATAGCCTCTTTGCTACTTTTGCTTTTTTTCCCTATTTATTAATTGATAAATTAGGGGTTTATAGGATTTCATATATCATTATAGGATTTTTATATATATATATTATTTATATTTTATAGGATTTTATATATTTATTATAATAGTATGTATCACAATAAAATGTGGCACATTCTCAAGGAGAGGGGAGCACCAGATCATCTTACTTGTCTCTTGAGGAACTTGTATGTAGGCGAAGAAGCCACAGTTAGAACTGAACATGGACAACTAACTGGTTTAAGTTTGGAAAAGGAGGGTCTGACAGAGTCATTTTCAAGATTTCCAGAGGACAAGTGGTACGATGGCAGTCTGGATAGGTGCCTCCCATCTCCACCATGAAGCAGCTCTCATCTGTAATCTATGTTCCCATCAGCCTCATCGTCCTTCTATACAACTTACTTAGCAGAAACACACAACTCCTCAATGGTTCCTTCTCTGGTGTCAGACTCAGCATTCATAGCACAGTGCTCTAATGTAGATTTCTGCTCTAAGGCTGCCTAGTGCTGTAAGCATAGAATGGATGAAGATGGTTGGATTGCAGCAGCTACTGGCTAGAGTCTCTGGTTTCTTATACTCATTTTGCTCTGTGTGGGTAAACTCCAAAAGATAACACCTGATAAATCCAAGTACACACAAGCATGAAATTTGGGATTCCATGGACAAAGCTAGAAAACTCCACCAGTTTCCTACATGAAAAGAAGAGCATAGTCTTGAAATAAGATTCCACTTCCAGTTCCAGCAAGGATCACAGCACTTTCACACCTAGTTTCAAAAGGTTACTATTTAGTCCTGATGGTTTTCCTCTCTCTATAGCTTAATATCAGATTTATTTCCATAAACATTTGCTGAATTGAATCAATGGAAGAATTTATGAACTATCAGTTGTGTTCCCAGCACTATCTGGATACTCAAGGATACAAAAAAGGAATAACCAAGAGCCATTCCTCAAAGATAAGTGATCACAAGATATGAACAGTTTTTGAGAGAATTGAAAATTATAAATTCCATTAACTGCCATTTGGAAACTTGCTCCAAATCAATAATAATACAATAAAAATACAATCAATAAAAATACAAACTTTAAAAATGCTGAGTTTTCACCTCTCACCCTGAAAATTGACTAAGAAAACAAAAATGAGAACAGTGCTGGAAGAGTTGTGGGGAGAAAGGAATACTCATACACTGTTGGTAGAGCTGTGAATCGATCCATCCATTTTGGCTATCCATTTGGAATTATGCAAATGTGTGACGTTACTTCACACTTTTTGATCGAATAAGTCCCTCTACTAGACGTAAACCCCAAGAAGTTCAAAGATGAAAACAGTTTCAGCAGGACTCTGTGGTAACAACAACTACAACAAAAGCTGGAAACAAAGTAAAGCAAAAGTCAACTGGTATATAAATGTAATAATTGCTGCTACACAGAAAGGAGAAAAATCACAAGAAGGAACCTGGGCTGAGAGACTGAGAAAGCAAAAAAGAAATGGTGCTAGAGAACAATTAAGGGAACATAGTTGTCTCCCTTTGACAGAAGTGCAGGGGAGATATGCAAAAGGAGACAGTCAGAGCCACTATCAGGTAGTCTTGTTTAATGAGGTTTTCTGTTTGTTTGTTTGTTACAAAGAAGGGTTTGATAAGGGATAGGGTAGGACAGTGATACAGACCTGGAAATAACCCATAGTAAAAATAAAAGGCATCAATAAAACAATTAAAAAAAATTGGAAAAGGAGTTCAACAAAGCCTGTACATCATTACCTTATTTATTTAACTTATATTGCAGAATATATTCTGTGAAATGCCAGACTAGATGAATCAAACATTGGTACCAAGGTTTCCAGGAGAAATATCAACAATCTCAGATATGCACATGATACCACTCTGCGGCAGAAAGTGAAGAAGAGTTAAGAAGCCTCTTGATGAGGGTGAAAGAGGAGGGTGTAAAAGCTGGCTTGAAATTTAACATCAAAAAAACTAAGATCTTGGCAACTGGTCTCATCACTTCCTGGAAAACAGATGGAGAAGAAATGGAAGCAGTGTCAGATTTTATATTCTTGGGCTTGAAGGTCACCACAGTCAGTGCCTGCAACCATGAAATTAAAAGACACTTGCTCCTTGGAAGGAAAGCTATGGCAAATCTGGACAGTGTACTAAAAAGCAGAGACATCACTTTCCTGACAAAGGTCTATATAGTCAAAGCTATGGTTTTTTTCCAGTAGCAACATATGGCTGTGAGAGTTGGACTATAAGGAAAGCAGAGAGCTGCATTATTGTCCCTTTTGAACTGTGATGCTGGAGAAGACTTTTGAGAGTCCCTTGGACAGCAAGGAGATAAAATCAGTCAATACTTAAAAAATTAATTTGAATTATTCACTGCAAGGTCACATACTGAAGTTGAAGCTTAAATACTTTGGTCACATAATAAGGAGACAGGACTCACTGAAAAAGACCCTGATATTGGGAAAAACTGAATGCAAAAGAAAAAAGGGATGGCAGAGGATGACAGGGATAGATAATGTCATGGAAAATACAACCATCAGCTCAGATGGACTTTGAGAGAAAGCAGAGAACGGAAGGGCCTGGCATGCTGTGATTCATGGGGTCACAGAGAATCAGACACGACTGAAGGACTGAACAACAGTGATTTTTAATCACACATGAAATTTAAATTTATTTTTTTTTTATTATAAATGTGGGTGGCCAGAAATGGGAGGTAGAAGGAGACCGATTAAAAAGAAGGAGCCTAGAAGTAAGAAAGACCACTTAGGAGACTCTGACCGGGTTCAAGGCAAGAGAGAGGTAATTGTGTGAGTAGACTTTAGAGACCAGAAGGTCCAAATTCTTCAGGAGGCCCAAAGAGGTGGTGTGACTGCCCAGTGCCCCTGGTAGAATGAGACCAAAGCCAATGTTCCTTCCCAAAGGCCACTTCTATCTAGTGCTGTTTACTCTCTCTAGGAATCCCCTCAAGGGGAAAGACCAAGATGCTTTACGTGGCTGCAAAGCGACCTCCCCACCTAGGAGGATACACTGGAAAAACCCTTCAGAGTAATTCCACATGTTATATAGCCTAGAAGAAATAGCAAAGGTGGTACCCTTGACTGGTACCTCCTTGGGAGAGAAAATGAAGACACAAGGAGCAAAGGAGCATCGAACTATGAAGAAAGTCCAGGAAACAGTCCAAACCAAGGGAGCACTTCCATTAAGCCCAGTAGGCAGAACCCCAGAAGAGAGTAGATGCCAAGAGCAGACAGAAAGGCTTTTAAAGCATTTAAAATCTAGATATCCGGCTTGGCAAAATGAGTGTGCACTATAGATGTTTCTGATCAAAAAGTCCCCAGATAGCTACAGCAGCCTTAGTCAAGTCAAAGGAATCTCAGAGGACCTCTAGGCTGACTGGCTCCCTCACTTTACAGAGGAAGAGAATGAGGCCCAGGGAAGGGGCACAGATTTGCCTTGGGCACATAGTGGGCTACATGATGATTAACATCAATGAGTCAGAGATGGTTCACCTCAGAGTAACTTCTTAAGATAACAGATCATTGTTCAAAGAAAATTTACTTGAAATATATATTAAACAAGTTTCAAAACAAACTACGATTTAAAATCCATCATGTTCCCCATCTATACAAGCAAACTACAGGTGAGGTGGTAAGAGAATGTAAGTCTTAAGACAAATAGCATATGACTGGTACTGCATCAATCTCAGCCAACAAGAAAGAGACGCTGTTTCTTAATTCTTCCCCCCACTCCCACCAGAGACGCCTCCTTCATGTTCAGAACGATGCTTTAGCCACTGACCAATCCTCTTGGCCCTTCACTGACCTCCGAGCAGCTTTCTTCCAATATTTCTCCCTCATCGGTTTGCATGGGAACAGAATCTGTGCAAAACTCTGCAGAAACACACAAATACGGCCTAAAAGAAACAGAAAGGAGAAAGGAAAAATACAATGAAATCACCACACAAAAAGAGAATATATTGTTTTCAAAGGGTTGGCTGAAATCACATGTGCCTGGGACCATGAATAACTCAAATGTTGGCCTTTAATTAGTTGGCAGTTTATTCTGTGAGGTCGGGGGAATGGGGGCACTGAACAAAGCCAGATTTTTCGGTTTTATTTGGCTAAGTATTTCAATTGCTTGAGCTGATGTTTTTATGCTTAACATTCTCAGTGTTTCATTAGGTGGTGTTAAAATGTGTTGTAGTTACTATCCCTATATTAAAAATGTTTTTAATGTTATTTAAAAAACAAATTGCACTCTAGTCAAACTAGAATAAGTCTGTTGCTCACGATACTATAGAAGTTGTAATTTTTCCTCTAAAAAGATTAAATAAATCAAGTTCATTATAATGAGCTTATAATAAGTTGATTACAATTTTATTAAAATTTAACAGAGACTTGAAAATTTCTAAAAGCACTATTTTTAATGAATCAAAAACATGATCCCTGATCCTTGTATAATCCAAGTATAATCCCTAGTAATTTTTAAGTGCACCTCATCCAGAATACAACACGAAAGAGATAAGAAAATGTTGTTTCTGGTAATCTATCCCTGCTTCCAAGGTCTTCATTGGTTCACATGGTTTCTATGGTATTACTGCTCATATGCAAACGAATTCTCTGTCACCATAATGTGCCATTTATCAATCCAATCAAGCATAAGTGTCTACTATGTTCTAGGCAGGCACTGTGCTGGGTGCTAGATTTACAAAAGACAAAAAATGAACCAGTGTTTGCCCTCAAAAATGATGGCAGGAAGCCCTCACACCACTTCTGACCCATGACTACCACAGGTTCTGTTTCACCTAGGAATGGCATAAGCCTAAAAAGCTGAAGATGTGATGAATGGTTGCTAGAATGGGGATCTAGCTACAACCATATTACAAGACACCTTGGAAGAGCCACTTCCCTGGATGGTCCCCTAGACAAGAAGGAGAAGCCGAAGGTGCCTTTGGACTTCCTCTCAACACTGTACTTTTCTCTTCCAGTGAGTGGGCCTACAGCCTCAGCTTTGGGCTCCAAAGCATTAAGCAGAAAGGGAGCTTCGGTGGGCCCTTCATAAATGCTAGTGGTCAGGATAGTCATCCCCAACCACATGCATGGCTGCCATCTTTCTGCTGCTTGCCAGCCATACCTTCTCTCTCTACTCCTTTCTACTGATCCAAACCCTCCCTATTCACTAGGACTGCAGGTCAAGTCCCACCTTCTCTAAGTACTCCAAACCATGCCACTTTCTCCCTTCTGTAGGTTTCTGTTGTAGCTCTACTCAGCAGCCCATTTCAACCCTGATTCTTTGTTCTATGTGTGTGTGTGGAGGGAGGTTGTGGTGGTGGTGGTGTATGTGTGTGTGTGTTTTCCTGAATTAAACTGTAAGCAATTTAAAGGCAGGAACTGCATCTTTTATATGCTCTGTGCTCCCTCTACAGAGGAGGCATTCAACAAAACTTGTCGCCTAAGTGAACTCCCAAATGGAGATTTCCTGCTTAGAATCTTTCCACACTTTATTCAGCCCATATCTCTGCCTCCATACAGGATGTCTCAATTTGAAAGGCCAGTTTGCACCTGAAACTGAACATGCCCAAAATTGAAGTCAATCTCTTGGGTCAACCTATTCATGCTGTCTCTACATCATTCTTTCTATCTCCCAAGCTTTTTATTGACTTTATTTCTTACTAGTCTCCCGTGTACTCTGCTCCAACTGAGCAAAACTGTCTATCATCACCCACATACAACTTTCTTGTCCCTGACACGGCGATGTTACACATTCTTTATGCCCCACAGACTCAACCAGAACCTGCCTTTCCCCATCTGAAATGTCCTCCCTTCCTTAACAATCCATGTCTCTGTCTTCTTTTAAAAACCCAAAGAATAACTCAAGTCTGAGGAGAAGCAAAGCCCATTTAACCTGACATGACTTGACTCTTTTTCCCCATACACATTGAATCCTGTTTGCATTCACTGTGGTTCCTACTTTCCAGCTGAGGACACTTTATGTCTCTCAAGTAGATCCAGTCTCCTGAAGTCCATTTTACAAACCCTAACTAGAATATAGGTATCTAAAATGGACTTCGGCAAATGGATCATAGTATTTTCCTGGTAGGAAGTGAGAAGGTGGTAAGGGGAGCGAGCATGTTTGTGGGATCTGAGTATTCAGGAAGTATCAGGTAAAGGCAGTAACTTAAGTAAGGAAAAGGGAGAAAGAAGGGAGGTCCTAGCAGACTTGGGAAGAGGCCAAGTGACAGTGGTTGGGAGGAGGAGCCAAATAATGCTGAAGTCATCACAGGATTAAGGACATGTCTGTCCAAATTCTAACTCCATTGTATCATTTCATCACAGGTCAGTCACTAGGTCAGAACATGTGGCAAATGCTGACCACACGGGCGGTCCTGAACTTATAAAATGCTCACCACACAGTACAGAAGTCAATACATGTTGATGACTAACTAAAAGTGATATCATGTGGTATCAGTCCTGGGTTTTCCATATTTAGAAGAAAAGGATTTTTAAAAGCTCCTCTCCATTTGAGAACAAGCGAGATAATAAACTAATGTAATACTCAGGATTATACACAAGTCAAATTTCCTACCTAGTAACCAGGACACTAGTTTCTAAGTTTCATAGAGCTAAGCAAAGGTCACCAGATTTTAAAGCCTAAATTCCAGTACTTGAAATACATTTGCATTTGGTCTGGTGTTTATGCACTTGAAACAGATGAAGTAGTGAGTTCCATAGTTTAAATTTCCACTCATGTCTCTAAAGGGTAACTGTTCATTCATTCATTCAACAAATACCAGCTGAGAGCTTGGGATGTATAAAGCATTATACAAAAAAAAGACTAAGATCTTAACCTCAAATAGCTTACAATAAGCTACAGAGAAAAGGTAGAGAAACAATGAGACCCCAAGGCAAAATGTACTTAGTGCTACCATTGAAATATGGAGGGATGGCTATAAAAGTTCAGAAGAGAGAATGAGCAGTAGTAGCTGGGGAAAACCAGAGAAGACTTCCTGAAAGAGGGGCATTGGAGATGGATCTTTCCAAAAACACTTCTAGACTGTGTATACAAGCAGAAAAAGGGAAACAACACAAAGATAAGCCAGTCTCTGCCTGCCATGCCCTTGGGATCTAGTCAAAGAAAATCACCTATACACAAGTAACTCTAACAGTTCATCTCTTTGGTATTTAACAGAGGGTAAACAAAGTTCTCTGTGAGGTCCAAGGGAAGAAAGGTTAATGAGGGAATGCATGGAAGGAGAAAGAAAAGGAGGAAGGCTTCAGGAAGGAAGCAGGAGCAGGGCAGGAACCAGAGCTAGACTGGTTGGGGTGGGGGAAGGATGGTTCAACTGGACTGTGATTGGCCTTGAATGTCAGGTCAGAGAGTTGAAACAACACTCTTTTCCCCTCTGAGGGCCTGTCTTCCTTCCAGCAGTTAAGTGGAGGGGTTAGGCTCTGTCTTATCCTGATGCCGTCCCTCATTCCCTAGAAGGCAGACTGGTGGAGAGTATAGTCTGTTTGTAGCTCTGCCTAGAAGGGCAGGCAACCTGAGCTGGTGCCCATTTGATTCACACTGGACAGAACCAAATGGAGTCCTCACAGGTGGGCTGACAACACGGAGTCAGTGAAGGAGAATGGCCAGCAGACTGGCACACAAAGAAGACTCCCCTATCAACATGGTGGGAAGGACAAATGGGGAACAGAGGACAAAGCAGATAAAAGACTGTGGAAGGAGAAAGGAGAAGGAAAAGCAGAACCCAGAATGGGGCAGGGGTATAGAGGGCCCCACCTCCCCACACAGAAGGTGACCCTCTGGCTCCTGGACCAGTTGAGGTATCATTCCAGCCCTGTTCATTTGGCAATGCTTGGATGCTGCAACTTGTCTCCAGTAAGAGGCAATGCTGGAAGGGGTTTTCTCCACTCAGAGGCTATGGGGTCTGTGAAAGGGCCTCAGTCCTTGATTTCCCTCTGAATTCCTTCTTTTCCATTTCAGATGAAGGAGATGGGAGACTCTGACCTTGGGCGTCTGAAAGCTCAAAATGGTACCCTGACATTGCTGCATGCCAGAGACAGAATGGCACTGATGCCCAGAGGGGCAAGGGGTGACCTTTGGAAGCTGAGATGAGGACAACCTAGGAGGATGCTACCTAGAGAAGTGAACTTGGGGGTCAATGCTATGTCAGAACTGAATGAGATAGAGCTTCATTCCCCAATAATGGAGGTTGGGGAAAAGGGGAAAATGTGTCCCGCAGTACAGGGGAGATAGGATCTTTGAAGTAAATGTCCCTTGGGTAAAGTAACCAATGCTAAGGTGTTAACCGGAATTGGGGAGCTTTGTCACCGGCTCCGTCTGTATGCCTGACATGCAATGAGGGCCAGAGTGATGTCCACTAAGAAGAGATGCTCCCCCAGCCCTTGGGGGTTCATGGAATCCTGAAGGGTAGAGGTAGTAGACTGGGCAGGAAGGCCAGAGGGATCTCACTGCAGAAAACAACCAGCTTCATTTTAAACTAGCAGTACCAGTAGCATCTGGGCCAGCAGCCTGGGGAGATTAAGGCTGCAGCACAGAGAGTGGAAAGGCGGAGGGGTGCTCCTGGACAGCATTCTCTCTCTCTCTCTCTCTCTCTCTCTCTCTCTCTGTGTCTCTCTTTCCCCTGCATTTCCAACCTCACTCTCAACCCTAACTCCGGTAATTTTATAAACAGGATCGGATCCTCTAATGACAAGCCTTCACTACAGCAGAGTAGCACAGGGGACAGAGCTGGACTGGAAGTGAAGAAGGCCTACGTTCAAGTCCTGCCTCAGACACATCCTAGCTGTGTGACCACGCCTGGGCAAGTCCCTTACCCACTGTCTGACTCAGTTTTCTCACCTGTAAAATGAGATAATAACAGCACCTGTTCTC
Organism: Potorous gilbertii; assembly: GCA_028658325.1. NCBI lineage: Eukaryota > Metazoa > Chordata > Mammalia > Diprotodontia > Potoroidae > Potorous > Potorous gilbertii. The sequence continues at coordinate 238,624,820 of CM053770.1, read as the reverse complement.
CCAGGGAGGCTGTGAGGATAAATGAAGTGCTATTTGAACACCAGTCATTATTAGTTGATCTACTAAACACCTACGGCCTCTGCTTCAGCGGCCCCTGCTCCCTCACTCCTCCCAATCAAATCTCCATGGGCTCCTCTACACGAGCCTTCTGCCACGGTCAGCAATGGCCTCTTCCGGCCCAAGCCCAGTGGCCTCTGCTCAGCCTTCCTCCTCCATGATCTCGGGGTAATGCTCCAGATTTTACTTCTTCAGACTTTCATACTGGAGGTTCTCTCCTCTATAGCCATGTGAGTGGGAGTCTGATTTCCTCCCTGGACTATAAGCTCCATGAGAGCTTGAACCATGTCCTATTCAAACATTCTGTCTCCTGTGCCTGGAACAGTGCTCTGCATACAGTCAGTGCTTAATAAATGTTTGTGGTTGGCACAGCAACATCATGGAGGAGATAGCTGAAGTTCTGAAAGTTCAATAAGAATGCCAAGGGACTGTGTAAAGAGAGGAGTGGATGGAGGGAAGAGACTACAGGAAAAGATATAGCAAGGGGTCAGCCAAGAGGAGCAACTGACCTGATAGGAGAAAGGGAGAAGAATCAAGCAGGTGCATTGTCTCTGAAATCAAGGAAGGAGAGAAGGATCAAATACAACAGACAGATCTACAAGGATGAGGATGAGGATGAGGATGAGGACTGGCAAAGGCTCTGCGCCTGGGACAATAGACAGTGCCCTTTGGCAGAGGCGCAGAGGCATGGATCAGGGAGTGGGCAGAGGAAGTGTCGAGCATTCTGCATCTAACTCCTCAGAAGGAGCATTCCCACAGACCCAGGAGAACCCAACGGCACTCTCTACGAGGTTCCCCCCGACACAGGAAAAGCACAACCTGCTGCCTTCAAAACCTCCCACCTTGTCTGTACCTCCTGAATTCCTCCCTGTTCTTTCTCTTGGGAATGTTTAAAAATGACACAGTAGCACTCTTTGGGGAAATCACTAGTAAAAAAAAAAAAATTAACCGAAAAAGCCCAACCTGGAACAAATAAGCATAATTAAGCAAAACCAATCTAAGCATGGCCATGTCCAAAATGTCCATCCCTTTGTGCTCACTGGGTCCCCTGCCTCTCCCCTAGCAGGTGGGTGATGTCCCTTAGCCTCTGTCCCTGGACCAAGGGGCTATTCACTGCAGCGGACAGAGTTCTCAGGTCTTTTGTGACCCTTGCTATGCTCAGAGAAATGGTTCTCCCGGTTCTGCTCACTTGACTGCATCAGTTCAAGCTACCAGGACTCTCTTGAAATTGCCTCTCCAGTCATTTCTCACCGGGCAATAACACTCTATCATATTTGCACCCTGTTGTCTAACAGGTAATCTAAGGCCCCTCCAGAGAGTCTAGTTTAAGGAGCAGATGTTTCCTGGCGATCACTGCCTCCCCAGTATTAACCTCTCCCCTCTACAATGTTCCACAACCATGTGCTATAACTGCTCTTTCTCATAACTGTACCCCAGTCATGCTGGACTACTTCTTGCTTCCTGAGCACAGCCTTCAATCTCCCACCTAATATTCTTGCTCTATTGGATCTGCTGGAAATGCCCTTTTCTCCATGTTGAAATTCAACCCATAATTCATTTCTCAAGGCCATTTTTCAGTCTCATTTCCAATTCTCTACTTTTCTTGTTTTAAAGGAAGTTATGTCCTTGATCCAATCTCGTCTGAGGCTTTCTTCCCCAACAATCACCCCTTGATCTCACCTTCACTACTAGCTCTTTCTAGGAGAAAGAATACTGTATCTGAAGTCAGAAGACCTGGGTTCAAAGCCTAGCTCTGCTACTTTGCATCAATGTAACTGGGGAAAATCACTTAAAACCTCTCTGGGCCTCAATCTCCTCACTTGTAAAATGAAGTAGGTGAACTGGATGACCTCTCAGGGTCCTTCTAGGTTCAGTCTGAGATCCTATCTACACATGTGCTTCAGTCATCCCACTGTTGTAAGAAAAAGAAAATCTTCTATTGACTTTTCTACCCCATCCCACTATTTCCCCATCTGCTTTCTCCCCCGTCATACTCAAGGACTTAGACTCGATTCTATGTTTAACGGGGAGCCAGTGACGGGTCAGAATGCTGTGTTATTTCCCACATAAAGTTCCTGCTCCATTCATTCTCGGCATAAAATCAATACAAATGTATTAGGTTTACCTTTGACAGTATCCTAGGGCTCTTGAAGCCCGTGAGGATCAATCCAGGCTACATTCAGTGCAAAAACAAAATCCTGAAAAGAGAAGAAGAACTCAATCAGTGGTGTTTATAACACTGATTTATACAAAGCTAAAGGAATTTAACATGGTAACATCTCATCGAGATGAAAAGTCCAACAAAATAATAGTAACATTTCTTAAAAAACACCAGGGCATAAGTTTAGATCTGGGGATTTCATTATTTAGTTTTACTAAACAAAAAACCAAAAAACTTTACCCCTTTCATTTAAGTTGCCAAAAAAAAAACCCAAAAAACACAAAGCCACAGTTAGAGTTGTGTTCGTTTCCCGGAATTGGCGGGACTTAGAAGGGACTTGAGAAGTCAGCTGGTCCACAACTAACCAGAGCGGACAATGGCCTGATTTCCAAAGTCATGTGAAGGAATGCAGTTGTTTAGTCAGGCTGACAAGGGCACCAGGTTGCATCTTTAAAAGTGTCCTACTAGTACTTATGATCTGAAGACACAAGTCTGAAGTCAAGAACAGGATGCTTTTCTACTCTGAGCCCCTGGAAATTCAGTTTCATTTAGCAGTTGTAACTACTGCCCCAAGTTTGTGACTGCAGAATGCTGTGTTTTAGTTCAAGGCCCACATTTATGGTGTGCATTAAGGTTACAAAGAGTTCTCCCTGCAGCAGCCTCGTGAAATAACTGGCATAAAATACTAATATTAACCTAGCTTCTTCAGCTCCAGAACATCATGGGATTGGGCGTGCTGACCCTAACAGCCCCTTCCAAGTCAGATGAAGTCTCTACTCCCGTGATCCACAAACCTAATGGCAGCTGCCATTTACAACATGAAAGTGTTTTAACTCTCAAGTTCCACGCCCTGTGTTTTATTATGGTATATTTGAAAACTTGTTTCCCTCCTCTTTGGCTATTTGCCTGACTTCAAGCTTGAAGACAAAGATGGGGGGAGGCGGGGAAGCCAGGGGAAATAAAGCCAAAGCTCTCAGGGGTTGGGTTGAGAGGCCCTGGCTCTCCCTCCTCCAGGGAAACAGTTTCCAACAGCCAAAGATCTTCCCCCCAACATGAATGACAGGAGAAGAGGCACCAATCAGGACAAGAGAGAGGGTAGTCTGGGCAGGGCTACATCTGCCTAAACCAGATGTGCAAAGAGGTATCTAGACTCATAATAATACTAAAACCAAAGATGTATTACACAACAGTCAAACAGCTTAGTCACAAATACAGGAATTTAATTAAGAATTTAAGATATGGTCATAATGCTTTGGCATAGTGTCAGGCCAAAAATACTGCCTCAAGCTGAAGAAAGCCCTGCTGTCTTAGTATTTAGGGGCAAGTTGTTTGCTGTTTTTAAATAAGAAAGAACTCCAGGAAATGGACAAATTTTACTTCAACTCTGCATTCCAAATCCCTGCCTATATTAAACTATTCTGCTCAGGCAGTTAGATAAGAACACCAAGCTTTTAGAGTCTGCCTTGGGACTTTATTTTTAAGCAAGTATGCTAAAAATTTTCCTTTTTAAAAATCATTTGTAAATTAAAACTTTATATAAACACGAAAGAGATGAGGCACGTGAAAAAAATGTTTGAGGACCAAAAGCCATTTCCCCAGTGGGATCCCAAAAGAAGGTGTTTCAGGCTAAGAAGCAGAGTTCCCTCTCTCACTGAGGGACAAACGGCCAGCATGCGGATCAGACGCAATATCATCCTGGAGAGACCTCAGAACTTTGGACCATTTTGGTCACCAGAAATTCAGCCAAGTGCCAGATCAAGCACATGGGGAAAAGGACTTTAAATGGATTTTCTACACTCCTTATTAACCTCTGAACAGCTGCTGCCCTTTTCCAGTCATCATCTTTCCACTATCCAGACAATAGTGCTTGTCCCTCCATTTTTCTTCCAACCCGTAAGTGCTGTTCCCCCTTCACCTTTTTCAGATAATCCTGAAGGTATGAACAGTCTTTTCTGCTGGTGCAGAACCGAAATGATCGGGGGTGTCAGCATAATCTCAAGAACACTGGGGAGCAACAACCTAATGGGTGCAGCCTCTCCTGTGGGTTGGTGGTCATAACCCATCTTTCCCATAGTGAATTGTTTTTCTTCCTGAGCCTGGCTCCAGGTCCCTCTGTGATGGGCACAGGTGCTGGCGGTGGTTGGTGCCATCTCCCTGGACTCTCCCTCAGCTCCCACTTCAACTTCTGGGGCCACCTCCTGATCAGCTTCAGTGTCTGCTATCTTCACAGACGACTCTGTCAGATACCCCAATGACTTTTCTTTTAGTACATTCTATTTCAATATGATACTGTATCCTATATTCTGACTAAAGTTGAATTTCTAAACCTTCTCTAATGCTCCAAAGCTATTTATGTGTATATATCTACATAGCTGTGGTATATTAGAGAAATTCGAAATCCAAATGAGAATTCTGTTTCAAAAGTACAAATCAATCAATAAGAACTCGTTGTATTGTAAAAACAACACTGGACTTGAGATCAAGGAGAATTCCATTCCAACATTTAATGGGCACAAATCACCCTCCCCTTTCTGGGTCTTAAGTTTCCTGTATTTTGGGAATAACACTAGTTGCGATATTTACTTCACATGGTTGCTAATGAAGAAATTACTTCATTAAAAAAAGTTACATAAATGGGAATTATTAAGTAAGTATGTCTTGCTGCCCAATATGTTAGCGAGGGAAACAAAATTAATATACAGGGAGCAATTCAAAGACAAGTAAGTGCTTTCAAACTAATTGGTACTATGTAAAAATACACTAGGAATTCAGAGATCAACATAAGCTGAAAGTCAAAGAAGGCTTCATGAAACAGGTTGGGCCTTGGGCCTGCAAGACAGGTGGGATCCAGAGAGGCATCACTGGAAGAGGAAACAGCATAAATAAAAGCTCAGAGACAGAGATGGACCATAAGGGATCCTTATTATATCTATCTGAGCCTTTCTTCTAGGGCACAAAAGTCACAGGCTCTGCAGGTATTTCTAGATTTTCACAGGGCCTGGGCACCTCCCTTGCCAAGGCCAAACGGGGGCGGGGCGGGGGGAGAAGGCTGGCTTCCTTGGGCAACCCCCAGCAGCACACACTTCAGATCTTCCATCTCCAGCATCCCTGGTTCTAAAGGGCTGCCAAGGGTTTCCCACATCACTGCCTGCCCTTGCTCCAATGCCCTCCTTCACAGCTGGAAAATGTTCTCACTGCCACAGATTTAAAGACTTTAGATATTTCTTAATCCACTGCCTTAAAATCAGATTTCTCATCCACTTATTCATGTTTTTTCATTGATAATAACCAAGGCAGTTTGTTCTCCTATTTACGTACAGCGTAAAACCAGTTCCTTAATGCATCATATGCTGTGAATCTAAATGCCATTAACCCAAACTATATTCCAGAATTACTGAAAAGGTTTCTAGGAAGTTTGCATATTGTTCATCTCTGGCCAATAAAGCATACTACTACTGCTAAAAAGAAAAGGGTCCTTTGCTGTTAAGAGTGCTTAAATTGTTTTCAAAAAGGCAAGGCAAAGTGCTCATCAGCAGACTTTGCATTTGACTCCCTGCCCTGAAGTGTTTAGACTCTAAACATGCTCACCACCTACCTGATAGAGCTTCAGCAGCCTGAAGATATTTTATCACTGCAACAAGTTGATGAATTCACAGATAAAAACAGAAAATGTTTCTTTGACTCTTGGGATAAAAAGAAATCATGAAAAACACAGCCTGACCAAAAAGCTTTCTCTGTTTTTCCTGTCTGAAGGTTAATTTAGATTAAGAACTCTTACCAGAATAAAAAAGATCCCTTTCAAGGGAAAGTGAAACTAAAACTAAAAACAAGGGAACTGGAATGTCAACATCACTTCTAAAAATAAACAATGAGTAGGACACACACCTCTGACACTGCTGAGTGCTCTCACTGTCCCAAAGGCTAGAAGGATTTACCGATTGATTTCATGGACACTCGGAACAGCAGAGAATAGACCTCAATTAATCAGAATCTTAAACTTAGTGAATTGCTTCAATTGTCTAACTTTTAAGAGACATCCTATCAGAGGTTTTACTTTCTTTTTTTAACAGCAGCCTCCAGAACTGGTTCTGGAACCTCGCAAGCTCTTTTGCCATCCCTCCATTAAAATCACTCACAATTCCTTGAAAGGCTCTTCAACAACTCTTTGGTCAGATCAGGTGAGTCCTAGGATCAGAAAGTGGGAAGGAGGAAGGGGAGGTGGTCGTCGTTCAACACCCCATCCATATCTTTGTCTGAGTCAGAGATGTGCCAACCACCCCAAGGTACAGGCTGGGGGTCTCTTCCAAATCCAGAATAAGCCATTAATGACTCTTTGCATCTGACCCACATCTCCCCATCTCACCCAAAAGGAAACAATGAAGGGCTAGGTCTTTTATCCATAGCATTCTCCTGATCTAATAATGCCAAAAAAGGGAAGCAAAGCTAGACTGGCATTGCCTATTCTTGACAAAGTCATGCTGAGTGACAAGACCTAATTTCAAATCCAGCCTCAGAAACTTATCAGCAGTGTGACCTTGGGCAAGTCGCTTACAACCTGTTTGCCTCAGTTTCATTATCTGAAAAATGGGGATAAAAGTAGCACCTAGCTCCCAGGGCTGTTGTGGGGATCAAGTAAGACAATATTTGTAGAGTGCTTAGCACAGTGCCAGGCACATGGCAACAGAGGAACAAGAGGTCAAGGTTCCTGTCATTCACCATGTGAACAATGTCAGAGTTGGAAGCAAGAAGCAAAGTCATCTAATTTAGCCCTGACACGGGTTCCTTCTACAACACTCTTGACACATGATCAGCTAGCCTCCACTCCAAGTCCCCCATTGAAGAGCCACCCATTCTCTGTGGGGACGACGCGAACACACTGTTCTCACTTTCACTGGGGCCAAGCAGAGTAAGGACAATCCGTCTTCCTCATGATGGCCTCCAAATGTCTGGAGACAACAATCATTCTCTACTTAAGTTGTTTTTTTTTAAGCTATACATTACCTATGATTTCAATCTATCCTGATACTAATAAATGTACCCTTTCCATTACTGGAGTAACTCTAAAGCTTCAGTGTTCTAGTATTATAATTAAATAATTCCAAACAGAATATAAATTCACAAGAAGGAGAGTCAGGTTCAAAAAACTCGATAATTAAGACTGACTGGCTCCATGAGGCAGAGGGCATTTGGTCTAGGTCTTAGAAGGCTGGGTAAAAATTCAATAAGCAGAATGAGGAGGGAGGGTAGTAGGTGAGGATGGGCCTCCTTCAGCTGGAAAGAAACATACAATGAAACAGAGTGAGCCAAGGATGAAATGGTAAGGTAAGACTGGACTGTGAGATACTCACCTATGGGTAAGAAGGAACTCTAAGGTAAGTAAGAGAAGGCCAGTAAAGGTGTTTAAGAAATGACCCAACTGACCTCACAGTGATGTGTAGGATAGAATGGGGTGAAGAGAGGCTGGGGGGCCTGACATATTTATTACAGTCTGGTGGCAATGGGGATGTTCCAAGGGGGGTACAGTTGATACCACAAAGATAACACAAATTGCAATAGCAATCCTTCCCAGAGCATATATGCAATACAGCCAAGAAGACGTAGCTGGTGTGTGACTAAGGATTGCCTTCCATGATCAGGTATCTGCATGTTGACCTTCCCACCAGACTTCAAGCTCCTGAGGAGCAGAGACTCCCTATTATCTTCTGTGCATCCTCAGGGCTCAGGACAGTACCTGGCACACAGCAGGCATTTAACAAACGCTTACTGACTGACCAACAACACAACTACAAAGTTACTGCTTTCGGAAGGACCAAATAAGGTGTCCCCTTTCTCTTGCCCTCCCGCATGCATGCTCACATGTGTACACACACATACATACCACCAATACAATGTTTCTGTGGAGAAGAACAGGGTTCAATAATCTCCATCAGTTCAGGTTGGAGGCCGGCAAAGCCACTTTCTGCTGTATATTCAAAGTCTGCTAAGTTTTATTTGATAAAAAGGCAGCTCTCGACATGAAGCAGGTCAGAAGAAAAATGACAAGGGAGCTCGAAGATATTTTCAATTATGAGCTTGTGGTTCTATTTCAGCTCCTTTCCCCAGTTCTTCAGGAGCTTTACAAAGCCTCTGAGCAGAATGATGGTGAAGGAGGCATGGCAACCTCCACACAAAAAAGTGGGGAAAAGGAAATCTCACTAAATGTGAAGGAAACCTTCATCTTTATCCTATGACGGTGTCCTAAAGGCAGACACCAAATCTAAACAAAGATGATACTCTGAAAATAGGGACCAAGGGAGGAGAGATGTTTTGAAATGAAGATGAAAGAAAAAAGAACCTTTTAAAAGAGGAAAAACAGCAAGAGGAAGTTATTAAACAACACACTGAGTGTCTTGCATACAGAACTAATGAACAGTTCTTATGATTTTTTTTGCAATCATGTAAAACATTTCTACATTAGTGTCATGTTGTGAAAGAAGAAACAGAACAAAAGAAAAAACCACAAAAAAACAAAAAAAGTGAAAATAGTCTGCTTTGATCTGCATTCCAACTCCATAGTTCTTTCTCTGGATTGGATAGCATTTTCCATCATGAGCCTTTTGGAATTCTCTTGGATCACTGTACTGCTGAGAAGAGCTAAGTCTATCAAAGTTGATCATCACACGATTTAAAAATGACTATTTGTATTTAGAAGATTCACAGCTTAACAACTGTCCATCACCAAATTTTAAAAAGATGATGATATTTTCCTGTGTCGAGCATGAAAACCATAAGTAAGTACTCTTTTACTCCTTAACTATTTAAGGAACTAGACTGAGACTAATTTATAGCATCTGCTCGTGTGTTTTCCCCCCTGCTGGCATTTGTGGTTTTATGATTGTCTCCAGATTTCACCAGCATGTGAAGAGTTAAGACCTGCAGAAGATTCAGATTTCCCTAGATGGACTGGATTCCTGTGGTACTTCTCATATGACCCATTAAAATGGAGGAGGAGGTGGAGAGCAATCCTACCTTCAAGGAGTTTGCTTCTTTGGAGGTATTCAGGCAGAGGGCAGATGAACATTTATGTCTGGTAGGTTATCTTGGGGGGTGCTTTTGGCTTATGAGTTGGACAAAATAGCCACCAAGGTCCCTTCCACCTCCTCAAATTCTGGGACAAATGTCTAAAGGAACCCATTCATGTTCACACTTACTAAAAATGAAATCTGAAGACATTTTTAACAAAAATAACTTTTGTTACAGGTCAACGGAAAACCAAGTCACATGGGTTCAATTATCATCTTTCTGGATGACTCTCAGATTCACGTATCAAGTCCTAAACTCTCTCTTGACCCCTACTCTTACCTCACCGATGAAATGTCCTCCCATAGACATCTCAAACTCAACAAGCCCAAATTAGACTTTACCGTTTTTCCTCCCCAAGGCTTTCCCTCTTCCAAACATCCATATTACTGCTAAGGGCGCTACCATTCTCCCCGTCATCCAGGCTCAGAAGTTCAGTGTCACCCTTAAAGGAGAAAAGATTTCATAGTTGGCTGGTTGGTTGTTGTCCTTTGTTCTGGAAGAGGACCAAAATGACATCACCATGATAAAGTGAAGTTTCAGTGTGTCTGACTGTGATTGATCAGACCAATATGAGCCTGGAATGCTCTACCACAGGTTGGGCACAGATAGTCCGTGTGAACATTTGGGGTGGATATCCCAAATTTGCGCATCCTGTGTTTACTTTGTGCTGTCTCAATTCTGCTTTGCTCAAAGAGCACAGCACCCTTTCTGATGGGAGCACGCCATGCTGAGTGGTCCTGTGCCAGTGTCTCCCATGTTGCACAATCAAATCCAAAGTTCTTGAGAGAGTCCTTGTATTACTTCTTCTGACCATCATGTGATCGCCTGCCCCATGCAAGTTCTTCATAAAACAGCCTATTTGGCAAGCATACATTTTGTATTCAAATAACATGGCCAGCCCATTGGAGTTGAGTTCTTTGAAGCATAGTTTGAATGCTTGGCAGTTCAGTTCGAGCAAGGACTTCAGTGTCTGGTACCTTATCCTGCCACTTGATCCTCAGTATCTTCCTAAGACAGTTCAAATGGAAGCAATTCAGTTTCCTGGCATGGCACTGGTAGACTGTCCATGAAATTTTTCAGGTTATATGGCAAGAGGAGGTTATCCCCCAGGAGTTCAAGGATGCCTCCAATGTCCATCTCTATAAAGGGAATACATTATCCTGTGACAATCACAGTGGGTCTCTCTCTTAGTCATTGCTGGTAAGATTCTTGCTAGAGTCTTCCTTAATGGACTGATCCTTCACCTGGAAGATGGCCATATACCTGAGAGCCAGTGTGGCTTCAGAAAGGGCCAAGGAACAGTCAATATGGTGTTTGCTGCCCAATAACTCCAGGAAAAATGCCAAGAGCTGAATAGAGGTCTGAACACAACCAAGGTCTTTGACACTGCTAGTCATGAGGGCTTATGGAAAATTATGTCAAAATTTGGTTGCCCAGAGAAGTTCATCAATATTGTACATCAATTTCATGATGGCATGTTTGCCCGGGTTCTGAATAGTGGACAATGCTCTTGTGCCTTCCCAGGCACCAATGGAGTGAAACAGGGCTGTGAGCTTGCTCCCATACATTTTCAGCATGATATTTTCAATCATAATGTCAAATGCTTTCAATGAGGATGAACACAGCATCAAGGTCAACTATTGTACTGATGATAAGCTCTTCAATTTGAAAAGACTACAGGGAGTGTTGGTGCATGATTTTCTGTTTGCAGATGATGGTGCACTCAACACAGCCTCTGAAGCTGAGATGCAACAAAGTATGCATCAATTCTCTGCTGCCTGTGCTAAGTTTGGCCTAATAATTAACACTAAGACAATACAGGTGCTCCATCAGCCACCACCACACCATCCATATGTGTAACCATCAATTACAACAAATGGAGAAGTTCTGAATGCTATGGATAAGTTCACTTGCCTTGGTAATGTATTTTTCAGGGATGTACACATTGACAATGAGGTTGATGATACACACATTGCCAGAGCTAGATCAGTGTTTAGGAGGCTCTGAAGAAAAGTTTGGGAGAGAAGAGGTATTAGACTGACTACAAAACTGAAGGTCTACGGAGTCATTGTGCTGACTTCATTTTTGTATGCCTGTGAAACATGGACAATCATAAGAATGGAAAAATGAACGAATAGTTAAATTACCCAAAACAAACAAAAGGTTCAAGAATACAAAAGAAATTTAAGACTATACATGCCTATTTTATTATCTCTAAAATGTTTATGAGTATGTAGCACTTAACAGCATGCCTGACACATAGTAGGCACTTAGTGTTTACTGTCTGATATAGAAGGCATTCTTGGAGAAAAATCTGAGAAAGAAACAGGCAGGCTCTTTGGAAGGAATTTCCTACCACAGATTATATCTCCATATTCATATAACTAACAGAGATAAAGAAAATTAAATCATTCCACCGTGCCTATTTTTTTGTCTCCCTGCCAAAAGAGAACAAAATGCAGCTTTAACAGCTCTCCTCAAAGTATCTGTCGCGTTGTAAAATCATACAAAATTCCTCAACAGCTAGAACGGTTACTATTTTGTTACTCCACCAAAGAAAGCATCCAATAGCAGCATAAGATGTTTACCAAAGATGTGCATGGAGGATGGCTTGCTCAAGGTCCAAATGAATAAAGGAGTCCCTTTCAATAAAAAGATGAGGTAGATGGTGGACTGATTACCCAGAGTCCCACAATGATTAAGGACCTCCTTAGAAAAATCAATGGCCCTTCAGAAGAGACTAGCCTCACAAATGAATCTGGCATACTGTTCAGATTAGGGGCAGTTATGTGGTACAGGGGATTGAGCATCAGGCCTGGAGTCAGGAAGATGTGAGTTCAAATCCAGCCTCATACATTTAGTAGCTGGGTGACCCTGGGCAAATCATTTCAACCTGTTTGCCTCAGTTTCCTTATCTAAAAATGAGCTAGAGAAGGAAATGGCCAACCACTCCAGTATCTTTACCAAGAAAACCCCAAATGGGGTCACGAAGAGTCAGTCACAAAATGTCTTACATGACTGAAACACAACTTAACAACACAAATTGTCCTGATGACGACACCCAGTTGCTTCATTTTATATCTGTGCATACAGCCTCCCATACCAACACTGACACATACATACACACACATAAACACAGTATAATGGTCACTGCAGATGGACCATGAGGTAGGTTCAGATGATAAAAGGAAGAAGAGAGTAGGCTAGGTCATACTTTCATTGATTCTATACTCCTTCTTAAAACCAAAGCCTATCTTTTTAACACTGTTACTAACCTAATGGCTTTAAAGGGCTGGGCCACACCACCATCTCCAAAGAACCTACACTGCAGTGAACCAAAGGGCATTGACACTCATCATGGGCACCATAGGCTGCCATCTATTACTAGTGAGGAGTTGCATGTAAGAAGATGGTATCCTTATCCACAAAGACATCTGACTGGAAAAGGAGGCTCAGTCAGAACTACAACAGCCGGAGGTAATTGATGACAGGTAACTGGTTCTGGACTGGCTCCCACTGAGGAAGGCCTCCAGCACCCTGGAGAGGTCATCTGCGGATTGCTGGTAGGTGGGTGTACAAGAGTCCTAGAAAGGTGGGGTGGGGAGTTGGCCAAGTACAGGATCTGAGCTCAGAGGCCCAGAGAGCTACTTCAGCCTTCTCTGTGAAGTTGTAGAGTACAGGCTACCCAAATGACCAGGGAAGCTGCCAAAGTGGGAAGGAGGCTGCAGGGTGTTACCAATGATGACCTGTAAGAACGCATGTAGGACTAGACACAGAAACAGCTGTGCTAGGCCCACAGCAAGATGGAAGCTACCATGCAGCAAATGGCTACTGCAGGGAGAAGGGTATCAAAGATGACAAAATGCAGGGAAGGGGGCCCATCTGCACCCATGCCAATGTATCCAGTGAGGCATATTTTCCCTTGCTAGACCATGGGTACCCTTCTCTGCTCCTAGAATACAGCTTCCTAAGTGCGTGCCAAAGTGAAGTGTGGGTAGGGTCACCACAACCTGACCACCTGTGATTCAAGGCAAAGCTCCTGGAAAACTGTGAAGAAAGAATCTCAAAACTGAGGTTTTTAGGAGCCTAATAAAAAATTGGCTTTCAGAGTTACAGGCAAAAACCCCAAGCCCACCAGGCTTGGTGACAGTATTATCTCCACTTTTAGAATGTTAAAGGTAGATCTGTTATTACTGCCTTGTCATATTTTCATGAATTCATTTTTCTTTGCTCCAAACTACTTCTTCACCTTTGTTATAAACAGCAAATGGCCTATTGTCACAACTCAAATTTTCAAAAATCAAATGTCATGCTATTTTATATAAAAGACTTTGTGTGGTTGATGTTCAGAAAATGAGGATGAAGGGACCCCTAGGAGAATGGAGGTGCAGACCTGGGGAGGTGGTGTTTCAGGGCCACAAGGGGAGCACAGTGCCAGGCCTACAAAGAACTGCAAAATGAGCAGAATTCAACAGTTAAGAATTGCTACTGCAGAACAAAGAGGGCTCTGAGGGGTCAAAAGAATCTTCAGTAAAGTCCCAGAGGAAAAGAGAGAGAGAGGAAAACACATAAGCCAAGTACCAAGGTCAAGCAGGAAGGGAGAAGTCAGGAGGTCCAAGGGCATCTGGATACCAAGATGACAACAAGATTTCCTGAACCAAAAAACGGGATGAAGAGTCTACTCTAAGAAATTGCTTCCCTTCATGAAGCCTCAACATTTTATTTTCTTGAAACTCAAGACTGTCCCAGAAGAGATGGGGCACACAATTACTGCAGGTGGGGGCGCACAGTGTGGATGTCAAATGAGGTGAAGGGCAGGTGGTGGATTAGTGTGCTTGAGTTAGTAATAGGCAAGAAAGAAGTTAAGGACAAATCCTTTTCTACTCACTGCGGGGGAGCAGAGAGAGGTGTGGGGAAAAGACAAGAAGGTAGACTTCCATTAGAAAGGGCGCCCAGGGATAGTGTCAGACAATTCACCCTCCACACTGCTACCAAAATAACCCTCCTAAGACGCAGATCTAACCATGTTCCTCTCCTGCTCAAACCCCTTCAACAGTTCCCACTGTCTAGAAGATAAAATAGAAATGCCTTAGTTAGGTCTTCAACTTTACTTTATACTACTCACTGCCCTTACTGGACATTACATGCCAGTCAAATTGGAAAACTAGACATGCCTTCAAGTACAGACGCTCTCTCTCAAGGTTCTATTAGCCCACCTTGCTGCCAAAAGGGGACAGGGGGCTGACTTAGAAGCCTCGTCACTGTTCGAAAAACACAATGAAGACACATTAGTTAGGAGCTAAGGGTAGACTAGAGCACTGAAAGAAGGAACAGAGAAGGGGTAGACATTGTTAACAAAGGTGCTCCATCTTGTCCATTCATATTGGATCCCTGCAGCATTGAGGGCAAGAAGGGGGACCTGCTTGTCTCACAAGGACAACAGGTCTCTTCAAACCCCACACTGGAAAGCCAGCCTGCCCTTTCTCCTGATGCTGGCTGTCCCACATATGATTTTCAAGTTGAAGGCAAAGTGACAGAAATCTACTGGCCAGGCAAGACAACCCATTGCCCATGAGTGGTCTTTCTCTTCTTCCTGGAAGAAGGTAGAGGTGTCTATCTAAAAAAAGCACAAAGTAGATGCTTAATTTTAAAAATGAATACAGATTTTGGGTACTAAGTTACTATAGTACCTTAGCAGTAACCTTAACTGACTAATGACAATTCTGTAGTACACAGAGGTATAAAAAAATCAACTGGTACACCCCCCCCTCATTTTACAGAAAAGGAAAGTAAGGTCTAAGGAGGACTCCATCAGAGTTGTGTGAACTTTCTCCAAAGTGAAGACACACTTCTTAAGATTCCTCTGCTTCCCTTTCATGGACTCAACTAGAGGCTTAAGGAGCTATTTTTAGATATAACCTTCTGTGTTTTTTTCTTTATTCCTTTTACAGTTGGCAAACGCAAAATTGCTTCAAATTCAAGTTGCTGATATTCTATTTACTGACTGAATAACATCACCTAGATTAATGGGGTAAGGTAAAAAAGAATTGTTTCTTGAACTCTCCATGCCACTTAAAAGCTTCAGGTTGGAGTGCCTGTCTCAGACTGAAAACCCTCTATTGTTTGGTGATCCTACACTATTTCATTCTCTCCCACTGAACCTAAAACAAAGTCTTTACTTCCCCTAAAAAGTCGAGTCAACAAGGTCCAGACACTAACTCAGAACATTGACGTTCCTTAATCAAATATATCGCTAGCAAGACTGGAGGTCAGACAAGAGTTATGGTGTAAGAACCAATGGCTAATCTGCAGCTTTTGGAATGCAGCCTCTGATTTTGGGGATGTGTGGAGGGTCCCCAATTCTGTGTGCCAATACCCATGGTAAAAGGATCTTTTACTTTGTGCCCAAATGACCCTCTTTCTTGTTCTGACTGGGAACCTCTTACAAGTTTTAAAGTTTAAAGTACCAATTACTCGAAGAGCTTAAAATAAGGGAAATGAAGGGGCCCTCCCTTAGGAATGCCAGAGCGATGAGTCACTGAAGAAAACCAGGGTAAGTGGGTAATGTAGTAACCCGAGCTGATCTCATCCCTGCCTTCGGTCAATCAGCCCGTCTGCTCGGCAAAAAAATG
The DNA here is from genome assembly GCA_028658325.1 of Potorous gilbertii. NCBI lineage: Eukaryota > Metazoa > Chordata > Mammalia > Diprotodontia > Potoroidae > Potorous > Potorous gilbertii. The sequence continues at coordinate 238,608,908 of CM053770.1, read as the reverse complement.
AAGAAACTTTGCCCATAGCCCACACAAGCACAAGCTTCGAAACCAGAGGACACTGGGATTCTACTTTTTGGCTGATAAATAATTGGTGCTGCTGCTCAGTCCTATCTAACTCTTGATGACCCCATTTGGGGTGGGGGTGGGGCTTGGCAGAAATACTGGAATAGTTTGCCACTTCCTTTTCCAGCTCATTTGACAGTAGAGAAAACGGAGGCAAACTGGGTGAAGAGACTTGCCCAGGGTCACACAGCAAATGAGCATCAGAGGCTGGATAAAAACTCAGGTCTTCCTGACTCCAGGTCTGATGCTCTGTCTAGCTGAGCACCTTGCTGAGACATGATACAATTTGAAAAATGCTAGGGAAAGATGGAAGACATCACTGACAGTAGACTGCAGTCCAAACACTTGGGTACAACTGAGTCTGGAGAACTGGCTTGCGAACATGATTTATGGGAAAAGAACAGGCCAGAGAGAAAGGTATCGGGGATTGAGGGAGTCAAACTTCCAAGAGAAGAGAGCACAGAATTGAGGAAAGAATGTTGGACCATTCCAGAAATCAGGACACTTGGGGCTAACCCTTGCTCTGCCCCTCTGTCACCTGAGGCTTCACCTTGGGAAAATGAGGGGGACCAGCCTTTTGGGCTTCCAAGACTCTCTTCCTGCTGAGGATCAGAACATCCACTGGGAGGAAAATTTCAGTTCACCAACATTTATTAACTGTGATACTATATAGAGAAGGCCATGTTAGGTTTTTGAGGAAGATATAAACTTGAGCTAAGATGCCCTCTTGGACCTTACAGTCTATTAAGGGGAGTCCCTGACTTGGGGATCACAGGTTCTTTGCACTATCAGCTTATTTTTTTTTAATGCAGGTCATTTTAGAATCCCAGCTTAGACCTGAGAGAGAAGAATAACTAGCTAACATTTCTATAAAGTTTTAAGGTTTACAAAAAAAAAATTATCTCATCTTATCCTCACAACACCTCTCCATTTTAGAGATGAGGGAACTGAGGCACACTGAGGTTAGGTGACTTACCCTAGGGTCCTATAGTTACCAAGTGTCTGAGGCTGGATTTGAACTTGGGTTTTCCTGACTCCAGGCAGAGCACTCTTATCTGCTGCCATCACCAAGCTGAAACAACCAAGTATTGGGGACCAGAGAGACAGAGAGCCTTGGCTTCCAGGCTGAAGAAAGAAAGAATTCCGAGTTGGAGAGGCAACCCCTGCATCCCAATGATATCAGAGCCACACCCACAGCAGCACCAGAGAGGGCAGGACAAGGGGATGCAGCATCTGCTTCTCTACATTTACAGAGAGTGACAGGTGGCAGCATCACAGATCATGGGATAGATATATTTAAAATCCTTAAAAACCCAAAGATTTCATAATCCCCAGAACCAGTCATGCCCCATCTGACTCTCCTTCACATTATAACTTACTTGATTGACTTACTTGAATGACTTTTCTATTACAGAGGAATCTGGAAGAGCTGTTGCGTTCAAATCAGACCTCACTCAGTGACTGTGGGACCCTGGCCAAGCTACTTCATCTCTGTGTGCCTCAGTTTCCTCAACTGTAATTCCTCACCTCAAATGGAGATAACGACAGCCACTCCCTCCCAGAGTTGTGTGAGGATCAAAGGAAATAATTGTGAAGCTGAGCACAATGCCTGGCATGTGGTAGGTGCAATGTAAATATGAGCTATGCCCTTCACTCCTTTCACAATATACTTTTAATGGCAGTTCAAGTGGCTCAGGAATCAGTGTTTCCCAGCTGTGATGTTTGAAGATCCCGTGCCTACACTAAAACTAGATGACCATGTCCATGGCTCAACACCTAACAGACACAGACTTGATCCAGGGGACAGGAAGACGTCCCAATCAGTAAAACCACCACCAGATCTCCAAAATCTCACTTCTCCTCCAGTAAGTTCATTTTCCCACCATCTGAATCACAATGAAAGGAATCACTACATAGATTATGAAGGCGAAATATCTTTTTCTTTCAGATCTGACAACCAAGGCACACTTCAGCCTCACCAGGTGCAGGAGGGTGGGGAGGGAAGCCTGAGACCCTGAACCAGGTGAGAACAAGAAGTATCTAATGGAGCAGTGGACAGTGACAGCAGCCCCAAGTATCCATCCCACTTTGTGAAGGGGTATCCTCATTTTCAATGAACTGGTCTGGGAAAAGAGAATTAATCTCATATTCTGTAAAAGAAAAGGTTTCATGTTCTAAAGGGCAACAAATAGCAAGCATTTCAGACAAAAGAAACTAAATTTTACAGACACCAAAATCTAGGTCTCTTGGAATATGCAATTCTCCCACCTTTCCCCCAGTTTCTTTTCCTGGAGACTGCTATGACACAGTACTCTAATTCACTTGTTCTGAATAACAGAGCCCTGGCCTTCAGTCCCAAAAGCTGCAAGGGTATGCGTTCTGCCTCCAACACTTCCTAGTAATCCAACTCTGGGCAAGACTTTAAATCAGGGATGGGGAAGCTGGGGCCTCAAGTCTTGTGTTCCCCAGCCTTGAGCTTTCTTCATCTTTGAATGGGATAGTTATAGCACCTGTCATGTAGGGTTATTATGAGGATTACATGAGATAATAGAGGTATAAAGTGCTCAACAAACCTTAAAGCACTATAGAAACAGAAATGATTACTACTGCTAGTAATAATTTAAAATGTACTCTAATCTCACAGTATTTTCTTCATAAAATTCTCAAGCTATGCACAAAAGATGTCTCTAAGAACCTCAGAAATATTGAAGAAAAGCTGCCAAAGCAAGATCAGCTTCCTACATGACCGACCTTTGCAAAGTATTTTGGAATCCCCAAAGTGATCAGTCCAGAAGTCAGACCAAGAGCCAGACTCTGCTGGGGATACAAAGAAAGGTAAAAATACAGTCCCTCCCATCAAGGAGCTCAACAACATGTAAATAAAGAGGCCAGAGAAGACACAGAAAAGGGAGGGAGTCAGACGTTGGAGGGGACCTCAGTGGGGAAAGCTGGAGAGTCAGAGCATTTCAGGCAGAGGACGGCAATGTGCCTAGTGGATGCCGAGCGCAAAGGCATGGAGGCAGGACCAGGGAATAGGGAGCAACAGCCAAGCCACCAAAAGAGGGAAGAAAAGGTAAGGAACCAAGCAGTCAGGAAGGAAGAGGCGAGGCTGCTGTGAGCTTCCGGTGCTAAACAAAGAGGGGATAGAGGGGCCTCTGCAGTTTGTAGGGAGGGGATGACATGGTTGACCTTTTGGCAGCCTCTGACACCACAGCTCACTCTTGGTCTTGGGAGCCTCTCCTCTGGAGGTTGTTGGGATGCTGCTCTCTCCTGGCTCTCCTCCTCCCTCTCTGCCCACTCATCCTCTGTCTCTTTTGCTGGATCCTCCTCCAGATCACACCCTCTAACCACAGGCCCTGTCCCCTCTTGGTGATTTCATCAGCTCCCATGTATGCAATTACCAGCTCTACGGATGATCCTCAAATCTACCTTTCCTGCCTCTTTTTCTCTGCTGATCACCAATCTCATCTCTAGCAGCCTGGATGTCAAACTGGATGTCCAGGAGATGTCTTCAATTCAACATGTGCTAAACTGAATTTACTACCTTTCCTCCCAATCCCTCCTTGTCTCCTTACTTCCCTATTACGGTCGTGGGCAATCCCACTCTTCCCACCCCCTAGGCTTCCACTCTTGGAACCATACTCAATTCCTCTTACTCTCTCACCCCCGCCCTCCCATATTCAACATGATGCCAAGGCCTGTCGACTTCACCTCAGCAGCGTCTCTCCATACACCCCCTTTTCTCCTCTGACATACTGCCCTCAGCCTGGTGTAGGCCCTGGTCACTTCATGCCTGGACTGTTGCAATAGCTACTGGGAGGTCTGCTTGCCTCTAGTCCACTCCCTTATCGACTAAAATGACTTTCATAAAGTGCAAGTCTAATAATATCAATAAACTCCACTAGAAAGCCCTCTATAAACCAACCCCCTCCTACCTTTTCTGTCTTCTTCTACCTTACTCTATAATCCTGGCCCCCTGGAGGTTCCAGGAACAAGACCCTCCACCTCTTGGCTCTGGGCATTTTCTCTGGCTGTCCCCATGATAAGAATGCTGGCTCTTCTCATTTCCACCTCCTAGGTTCCCTGGCTCCTTTCAAGTGATAGCTGAAACTGAAGCCCTTCCCAACTGCTCTACATTATTGTGCCTTCCCTCCTGATTCTTTCTGACTGATGCTGTATACAGCTTATTCGAACACAGTTATCTGTATGCGGCCCCTCCCATTAGCCTGATGTGTAGTAGGCACTTAAGAAATGTTTACTGATGAATTCTGAAGTCTTAGAAAGAAAATGAAAACCACAAAAAGTCAATTTGTGTTTTCCTCACCTTTATCCATGGAAAACAAAGGATGCAGAAGAAAAAAGTAATTTAGGAACTGAACAACTAGCAAACAACGTGGATTCTAATAATGAGTTCTGGATTTCTTGATACAGAGCATATAGTGTGGGCAGATTTCCTGACCATGAATGAAGTCCATCTAAGGAAGGTTGGGAAGATCAGAGTTGACAGGAACGTTGCAAATCAAACCAAAATGTCTTTAAATTAAAAAGTCTAGTGGAGGAAGAAGACTGCCTGTGTTTCTTCCCCAGGTCAGGTACTACAAAGGGTAACCACAAAAAGGAAGAAAAGCTACTCAAAAATCCATAAAAAGAGCCATTAGTAAAACCCAATGGCCTTAAGTGTCGATGCAGAAATGCCCCAAGTTCAGGCCACAAACAAGAGGAACTACATGTCCTAAAACAAACACTTTGGAGGGATGAAAACCAGGTCTGAACAATGGCTTCAGATGCATCTGCTTTATTCAAAAGAAACAGGACAGCTAAAAAGGGAATTGTTGGGGGGAGGGAGGGAGGCAGAGAGGACTATGATACATTAAGAAGGTGTGCTTGGAGAAGGAAATTCAAGAACCAAAACAGTGAAGTAGAACAAAAAATATCTGGATGAAGGTCAAAGAAGTAAGAAACACACGTGGTTTGTCTTTGGGACATACTGCAGACCACCTGCACAGAAAGAGGAAACACATGATGAGTCTGGGAAATATCATAAGCTTGGCATGCGGGCATGATGTAGTAGTGATGTGTGGTGGGACTTTAATTATTCGGACATCTCCAGAAACTCTGTAAACAGAAGATTGTGATTTGCTTTAGTGATAATTCATTCTTAGTAAGAGGAACAAGGAGGTATTCTACACTGGATCTAATTCTCACCATTAGGGGAGAAGGTGGTGTCTTGAGGTGAAAATGACAGGAACCTTGGAGGGAAGGGGCTACTCCATCCTGGAGTTTCTGATAGAGAAGAGGAAATATGGACATAGTCTGACATATTCCAGATTTGGGGAAAAACAGATTTTTTTAAAATTCAGAAGAAAACTAGGTAGGATCCCATAGATCCCTAGCAAATGCTACAGGAGAGAAGTCAGTCCAAGAGAGAGGGGAGGTACTCCAGAATGGAATTTTGAAGACAGAAAGGGAGACAATTCCAATGAAAAGGAAAACCGAGATGTTGACAACTGAAGAGAACCAATGACATCACGGATGATGTCTTGACTTGCACAAGAATTAGATTTAAGTGAGGCTGAGTTATCAGTTCTCAGTCTCACTCTCTTTTTGAGTCATCAAAGACCACTGGAAAGACCAAAGTCAGGATGACTGACTGACACAGTTGATGACCTTGGTGTCTTTCTGGTCTGGCCAAGCTCTAAGTGCTCCACTCACCAACAGGAGAGGGAACTCTCCAAACAGATGTTCATACGAAATATACAAATAATAGAAGAATTTCAGGGCATGGTGTAGTCCTGTGGAAAGTGTCAGGGATGCCTGAATGAGTTGAGGCTGCTCTGAAAGAAGTAAAGGATGACAAATATGGTTGGGTTGGTTTTTTGGGGAGAGGGGGTGTCTTTGGCTATACTGGGAGGAAAAAAGCCCCAAAGAAGGAATGGGACCTTTGCTTTGAGTTTGTGAGAAAACTGAGGACAGAGGGCTAAGCTGTTTGTTTTCTTGGCACTGGTAGATGACTTTTGTAATGGAAATGATAGATGGGGGCATGGCAAATCCACAGAAATAAGCAGGTAGTAAGAGGGTACCCCGCTGTCCTGGAAGAATTCACATCAGCAGGCCCAGATGGATGCCATTCTTGTGTCGTCACAAAGCCAGTGGCTGGGAGCTACTGTCAGTGATGGGGAGAGATTATGGACAGCGAGAGAGGTGCCACAAGTTGGAGAAGGACAGAGAATGTGCTGATCTTTAGAGAGAGGAAAAAGAATTGAGCCCCTAAGCTACTATCTGATGAGCTTGGCTTCAATTTTTGGAAAACTTCTAGAATGGATCATGAAAGAGATGGCAAGAAAATATCTGATGGAGAACAGGTATTTCTGAAGAACCAGCAGCACCAGCTCATGCCAGACTAACCTCAACGACTGTTTTTAACAATATTATTACACTAACAGAGGGCAGTGCTATGAATGTCGTTTATCTGCATTTTAGCAAAGCATCTGAATTCCTAAGCCATCACCGTGGAGATGGAAAGAGATGGATTAGACAAAAAGATAATCTAGTGCATTCAAAGGGGCTGGAATAGCCAGACTCAAAGAGCAGTTGGACATTTTTATCAATCCTTTGGATAAAGACAGAGAAGGAATCCTCATAAAATTTGAAAATGACATAAAAATGGATGAGAGTCAGCATCCAAAAAGATCTGAACAGGCTGGAACACTGGGCTGAAACTAACAAGATGAAATTCAATAGGGACACACACACACACACACACATACACAATTTCTCAAGACAGGACAGGTGTATAGAGACAGCTATTACCAGAACAAGCCACAGGGGTTTTAAATTCACTGTAAGCTCAACATGAGCGAATGGCGAATGGCATCTTGGGCTGCCTTGAGAGAGGCCAAGCTTCCAGAAATAGAGAGGTGTGAATCCCATTGTGTTCCGTCCCCTCAGACCTCCTCTGGAGTCTCATGTCCAGTTCTGAGGACCAAGTTGTTTAAGGAAGACAATGACAAACCAGAGTATCCAAAGAAGGGCAAATAGGATAGTGAAGAGTCTTGAGTTTGTGTCCCATGAGGACTGGTTAAAGAAATATATTTAGACAAGAGAAAAGAAGGCTCTGGAGAACATGAAGATAGCTGTCTTCCAAGACTCAAATGGCTGTCAAGTGGACAAGGAATTAGATCTGCTCTATTTGGCCCCCAACCTGCAACAATGGGTAGAAATTACAGAAAGATAAACCTCCAACAATGACAGCGGTCTCCAAGTGGAATGAGGCTCCCCATTGTCTGCGTGACAACTCACTGGGTATGTTCTAGTGGGTACCCCTCAGGCCCCTGGGCTGGACTAAATGATCGAAACACTTCTCAACTTCTAGTGTTAGCTCAGAAGACTTCCCTACACACACTCTCTCCAATCTAAGGGGTCAGATACCCCATGTCAACAACACATGCTTGACTCCCAGAATCCTTTGCTTGCTGAAAAGCCTAGTTGGGCAGGGACTGTCCCTCACCTCAAACAGGGGGTAGCTTTTCTCAGTCTCTATTCTGAAGTGCCTTCCTTACAGAGGTCCTCGACAGAAGCTCTCTGAAGGTAGGGGATCCTGGAAATGTTTCATCTTTGTCTTTGGGGCTTCCTGGAACACAGCAGGCACTTAATGTTTGCTAAAATGAAAGCACACAAGCACACACATGCGCACATACATACACACACACCTTCCTCCCTGAAGGTACTTCTTCTGGACATTTATGCATAAAGAAATCCAAAAAATAAAATCAAGAACAACATTAGTGGCAAATTTATTGTTGCAGCTCTCTGGAAATAAATGCAGTGTCACTAACATACAGAGTTTAATAACCACAGGAAAAAACACATGAAACAACAAGAATTGATTTTGACATAACATAATGAAAAATTAAAGCACAGGAAAAAACATGTCTACAAACTTGGCTCTCTTAAATATATTTTTAAAAAGGTGCTCAGAGCCCGGTGAGGCTTGAGGACTGCACTGGGCTTGAGAAGCAGAGTTAAGCAAAAATTTACAGATGAATATGTGGCTATTGTTTAAAGCTAATTCTCAGTACTCAAAACTTACATGTACAGATTCAAATTTTAAAACCACCTACCCAAAAACCCCAAATTGCAAAATTCATAAACTTAATTTTGAGAAGCATTATAATTCATTTCAATTCTAATTCAAGTTTAAATTTGTAAAAGTCTATCATTTAACAACCAAAAAAGAAAGCTCAATTAGGAAAATCTTCGTACTTTCTTTTTTAGCCCTAATTGTCCCTCAAAAATATTCCTTCCACAAGCTTCTGCTAAAGTAAAATGGAATAAGCAAAAAATATATAATTTTAATATTTTAAGAAAAGTAATATAACAACCAATCATTCCAGGTGATGAAGGGCAAATACTAACACTTAAAGATGCTATTAAGAAGTTAACACACTATGAGGCTGTGGGAAAAAAAAAATTAAACCATGATTAAGGGTGTAGAAACTGCAGTAGACAACAATTCACTCTAATTTAAGAAGGTTCTTAGGATAATTACAGTAACTCATTCAGGTGGAAGGGCAACTCTTTGAACCAAGTCGTTCTAATAATTACTACTGTGCCTGACAAAGTCTTGTTTGTACTGTGTAGCACCCTATTCCAACCCATATCCTGGGGCCTCTCCTGTATAATACTCATTTTAAACTCTTCAGAGAATGTAGTGTGCCGTGTCTTACAATATAATAGAATACCCGGGCATTAAAAAAATGAACCTTAAAGATGTCAAAAGATGTTAACTTAATGCTGGGGAGGCATGCAGAACTCTAAATTTATACAACCAATTTGGAAAGCAATTTGGAATTACACAAAGAAAGTAAAAATGCCCACACTTTTACCCAGAGATTCCACTGCTAGGCGAGTGAATAAAAAAGAGAAAAGCTTCATGTATGTCCAAAGCTACAGCAGCACCATCTGTAGCAGCAAGTACCTGGAAAGAACGAGGATTCTCATCAATTGGGGGATGACTGAACAAGCTGTAGTGTATGAATATGATGGAATATTATTGAGCTATAAGAAATGATGAGCAGGTGGATTTCAGAAAAACCTGGAAAGACTTATATGAACTGATGCTGAGTGAAGTGAGCAAAACATTGTACACAATTAACAGCAACATTGTATGATGATCACTTATGAATAACATAGCTCTTCTCAGCAACACAATAAGCCAAGACAACTCCAAAGGATACATGATGGAAAATGCTATCTACATCCAGAGAAAGAACTCATAGTTTGAATGTAGACAAAAGCATACTATTTTCACTTTATTTTTTCATGGCTTTTCCTTTTGGTCTCTCTCTTCTCTCACATGACTACTACAAAGATGTTTTTACATGACTGTACACATATAACCTATACCAAATCTCTTACCATTTTAGGGAAGGCAAGGGGATGGAAGGAGGGAGAATATTTGGAATTTATAATTTTTTAAAAGCTAATGTTAAAAATTGTCTTTACATGTAATGAAAAAAATAAACTACTATTAAAAAAGAATGCTTAAGTTAAACTATTTTTAACTGATATGTGTAAGGTAGGATTTAAACTAAGATCTTCTTTACCCCCACACTTTCTGAACTGGCTACTCTCACCTCACTGGATTATAATTCAGTTAGAGAGAAGTATAAATCCTCAGCAAAGGCCATAGGGTTTCAGTTCCACTCTTCAGCCTTGGAAAGCATCACCTGTCTTAACAAACTCTTCACTGCAGCTCAACTGGCCCCCCTCAACCCTGGAATGCACACCCTCCTCATTTCTGCCTCAAAAAGTCCTTCCTTTGCAACAAAACTGAGTTCAGGCACCATATCCTATGGAAAATCTGTTCCAATCACCCAAGAAATTACTTTGCATTTGTATTTACCTTTCTATTCAAGTACTCTCTCCTCAATCAATTAACAAGCTAGGCACAGGGGTACAAATAAGTACAAAGAATAAAAGTATCCCTACCCACAAAAAGCCTGCATTGTAATAGAGAGGCAAGTACCTATGAAGTGGGGGGGGGGGGTGGGGTGTGTGTGTGTGTGTGTGTGTGTGTGTGTGTGTGTGTGTGTGTCTGTCTGTCTCTCTTGCAGGGTAAGTCACCTTGCCTCCCGAAGCCTCTATTTCTTCATCTGTAAAATGGGGACAATATCTATACCACTTCATACTCTTGATGGCTCTGACTTTTCCCATATGTATCTGTTCTGCAAACTTGACAGCATTATCAGAAAGACAACATCAGAGAAAAAGGCCTGTTTTCCCTTTCTGGTCATGTCTCCCGCTACTGATCAAATATAAATATGTGTCCATATGTAAAGAAGAAACCACAGTGGGGTTTGATGGCTGAATATAAGCTCTGGCAAGTCCTAAAATCTGGACCAGATCAGCGGGAAGAGGACAAGGAATTCCAAACGGGCAGGTGCCCAAGCATAAAAGAAGGGTAGAGAACTCAAACAGGTGAGCACCGAGGCCTACTGGAGGGCCTGCCAGGCAAGCAAGGCTGGGAATTCTGATGTGGTACACTCAGGAAACAGGAGCTAGGTGGAGGGGTGGATAGAGCACCAGGCCAGAGTCACAAAGACCTGAGTTCAAATCCAGCCTCAGACACTTCCTAGTTGTATGACCCTGGGCAAGTCATTTTGCCTCAGTTTCCTCATCTGTAAAATGAGAAGGCAATGGCAAACCACTTCAGTATCTCTACCAAGAAAACCCCAAATGGGGTCACAAACAACAGATATGACTGAAACAAGTGAACAACAACTCAGGAACACTACAAACTCCCAGAGGAATGATGGGGTGTTATTTCATAAACAGTATTAACTATGTTGAATGTTAAGGGAGAAGAAATTTCAGTCTCTGAAACCTGGAGGGGCCCCAGAAGGGCTGCTTTCTGAAGACCTGGAAATACTTTAGAAGGGGGAGGGGAGGAGAAAGCACACAGACTTGGAGAAATGGCACTGAATGGGAAGTGAGGAGAGGAAGAGGGAGGACATGGAAAGCTCCCAGTCGCTGAGCATCTAGGACCAGGAGGAGGGTGCTCTAAAGTCATCAGAACATTTCAACTGAAATGCTCCCTTGTCAAGGGACTTTATAGACGCAACTGATGAAGACATCCTCTCCAGAATAGGATGCTGACCACCCACCATGGAGAACCCAGCCACTGGCCAGCATCAATCACTGCTTATATGCTCGCTTACACCTGGCGGGGTGGAGGGGGGGGAGTGTCAAGGTTCCAGAACCTGTTATCACCAGGAGCATCCACTCAAGCTGGCACCTGCACAATTCTGGCTGATGAGAACAAAAGAAGTTCGTAGAGGCCAGAAGTTTCAAATCCAAAAACTCAATTTATCAAGCAACTACCTCACTACCTAGAAAGCACTCTGCTAGAACCGAGGACGTTAAGATGAAAATAATACAGTTCTTGCCCTCAGGAGGCTTCCAATCGAAAGGCAGGTGACAGACCTTTATCGGATAACTCCATACCACTTGGCAGATGCCTTTATATGGGAGACAGGGGAGCATCAGGCTCAGCTAAATTCCCTTTATCCCAGCTCTATTCATCAAGCAAAGAGATGGTGCTCAAATACTTGGGGAATGCAGGCTGGGAAGTTCTATTTTCCAGTGCTACAGCACATGAGAAGCCACAGATGATCAATATAGCTTCTCCAGCACCTGATTGCTCCTGGCCAACCAAAGATAGGAAGCAGAAGAATCTGGATCTGGGGTGATCTTCACACAATAAAGAAACTTGGTGGGGGGTCCCGTCCAAAACAGAGGGCCGACTACCTCCCCATTACAACGAAAACAAAAGAAAAGTGTCCAAAGACAGGATAAACAGCCTAAGAAATGTGATTAGGGGCTGCTGGCATGCAAGCAAAGTAGGCAGAAAGCTGAAAACATTTTTATTCCACTGGCCTTTCTTCAGTTTCAGGTAGTGGCCCAGTTATGCTGATAGCCCATCCTTCCTGTAAGACTCACTAACCTGTTGAGTAGCTGGGAGGAGTCTCCAGTAGCCTGAGAGAACAGGCCTCTGCTCAGGACACCTGAGCCCTGCTGGCTGAGGACTCTGCCCGGGCCTCCAGCTCCCAGTCCTTTCACTGGCACTGCAGGCAGCTGGCCAATGCCAAATGCCATAAGTGGATCCCGGGTGGGGGAGTGGGGGGGATCAAAAGGCTATTTCCTTCACTCTGGCTCTCCAAGATAAGCTCCAGTGAGTCACCACTTTCTAATTCAGACTAACAATCATTCTCCTAGACTCAGCCTTGTATCAGAACCTTAAGCTAGAAAATGAATCGTAGTGCCAACAGATGTCCAGTGAAGCCTAATGCTGCTCAGATGGAGTAGAATTCTCACCTTGTACCTTCTCTAAGTTATAACAAGTAGTCAGATAAACAAGGGTCAATGATCAGAAATTCTTTCTAGTTCTATAACCCAAGGCCTGTAAAATAAAACGAGAGTGAATGATCTCACAGTTAAGCTATAGAGCAGGCATTAACTTTCTAACAGGAATTCCATCGTTTAGCATTCATTACAGCAGATACTCAATATGCTCAATATGGGGTGTGCTGCTCATCCCTATCGCAGTAAACTCTTTTCCTTTTTTTCCATCCAAAGAAGACATATTCAAGGTTCAAAAACCTCTTCCTTAAAAGGATAACAAAGCTCTTCACGGATACATCCCAAATTCAGATGGGATTACTTCTGTCATCTTCAGTCTTGGTTTTGTGCAGTCGTTTCAGTCAGGTCTGACTCCTCGTGACCCACCTGGTCTTTTTGGCAAAGATACTGGAGTGGTTGGCCATTTCCTTCTCTAGCTCATTTTATAGATGAGGAAACTGAGGCAGAGAAGGTTAAGTGACTTGCCTAGAGTCACACAGCTACCAAATGTCTGAGACCAGATTTGGACTCAGGTTTTGCTGACTCCGGACCCAGCGCTCTCTCTACTGCCCAGATTCTACCTAAGAAACAATTAAGAAAATAAAACTTGTAAGTATGTCTTTATAAGGAAAATATTCCCTCCCCATCAAAAGGAATGTTTGAAATAAATAACCATTATATTATCCAATGAGAAAGCTGCTTCCTCATGTGTCTTTAATGTGCAGAATTTCAGTTTAGCGCAGGTCAGTCATTCATATGGGGAGGGTTTCTCACACTTGGCTGTTGGCATCCTATCAAAGAGACACATTTAGAGGCTACTGATTTCAGCAATACTGGCACGACTTAGAACAGGGTGGGGAACCTGCAGGCTCAGAGCCATATGTTGCAGTCTTCTGACAGAATCCAAACTGTTTCATCAACAGAGCTCCCCACCACAGGTTCCCTACTTCTGACTTGGAATGTTTTTGGAATTCCTCCTCAGAACTGTCTTCAAAGTCCCTCCCCAGCCACCAAAGAAAGTTGCTGCTACTATTTTTGAACAATTCCCACCTCTGGCGGTGAGGCTCACTCAGCATCTATTCACTAGGCCCCCAATCCCATTCATCTCCAAATGATGACGCTCTCCTGCCACCAAGCATGTTCAGAATAACGTAGTGTGGATCCAAAGTGTTATCTCCTCATCAAAGGGCTTCAAGATCCCAACAGGGACCATAAGACACATACTTGGGAGAATTTAAAAACAGACCAAAAATACTACAAGGAGTGGTACAGACAATAACTTCAAAGACAGTTTAAAGGTCTCAAGGAGAAAGTTGTTGGGTCTTTAGGGAAAGGAGGTTTAGAAAACGGAACAGACAGACAGCGCAACTGCCTGAAGGCAGCCAGGTGGTGCAGTGGTGGAGCAGGAAGACCTGAATTTGGATCCAGCCTCAGACACGTACTAGCTGTGTGACTCTGAGCAACCACTTTTTGCCTCAATTTTCTCAGCTGTAGAATGGGGGTAATGAGTAGTCACCCCTCAAGGCTGCTTTAGGGATCAGACGAGATCATTATAAAGCACTCAGCACGGTGCCTGACACACTGAGCGCTGCGTAAGTGCTATGGTGATTAATAATTGCATGATTGAGCCAAGGCCCCAAAGCAGACATGTAGATGCCACCTTCCACCAAGCAGACGACGAAGGCCATGGGGAAGGATGTGGGATTACTAGAGCGGTGTGAAGAGGTAAGCCGAGGTCCCGATTGGGGACAATTCCCACAGAGCTCTTGCTGAAAGCTTTGGGGGGTGCAGGGACGTGGGAGGGGCTTGTGCCTCCCTGTCTAGTCCCATTCACTTGAGTTTGACCCCATTCTTGGAGTGCCACAGAGACAGCTCTGGCTCTCCAAGGCTAGGAGGGGCTCTGGTAGGCCCTCCTAGGCTGGAGGCCATGTGACAAGTGGCTACAGGGAGTTGAGCATTCTAGGCCACAGAGACCATCTACCCAGGCAGGGAGAGGAGGCAATCTGTTTCAATGGAAGGAGCACCCCACAAGGTCAGACTTACAGGTTCTTGCAGTACTATCTTCCATTAAGGGGAGAAGAGCTACTTGGCAGACTGCTGGAAGACTCCTAAAGCGGAGAACCCGAGTTGTGGTGGCCAAGGGGATAGAAAGGAAGGGACGGCTTCAACAAGCATCTTTGGAGAGGAAGAATGAACAGAGCCTGGTTACTGACCAGATGTGCAAGAAACAGCGCCGAGATTTCAGGCTTGGGACAAGACTACACATGTGGGAGACGGGGAGATGGCAGCACAGGAAGTCCAGGCTGAGCTCGGCTGAGCTGAGCACAATGCCTTGCACGTAACAGGCAACCAAGAGTGAGTCAAGAGGTCGAGGTTTGGAAATCTTAGTCACAGAAGTTTTCACACTCCAAGAGATTTTAGAAATTATCCTTCACATTACTGATAAAGAACTAAGGTCCAGGGAGGCCAAATTACTTACAAGGTTATTGAGACAGTTAACGACATACCCTGCGTAGCCCCCAATCTCCTGATTTCTCTTCTAGGGCTTTTCCCATCACATCTGGATCAAGGTGAGTGCTGACAGCATGAGAATGGATGTGCTCTCCTAGATAGAGGCAAAGCAGAGACCAGAAGCAGAGACTAATTCCCAGAGATGCACAGCCAGTCCCAAGCTTCCTCCCGACCTGTAGCCATGCATCTCCAGCTGCTCTTAGGCAGCCTGAACTGCCAGTGAGACGGACTGATAGCAAAACCAGGACAACCTGGCCTTTCCCCCGAACATTCTGAATGTCCCTAGCAGAGGACAGGGACCTGCCATCATCAAGGTCTTCTAAATTTGTGGCCTCAGCATAATCCTCAATTCCTCACTCATGCTTACTGCCCCCTCTCCGTACACATCTTGTCATTTCTATCTTCACGACCTCTGTCCTGTGCGTCCCCTTCTCTCCCCTGGTCCAGGCCCTCATCACCATCTAGATTATGGCAACAGCCTCAAGTTCCATCCGATCCATCCTCCACTTGGCTGCGAATGGGATGTTCGAGTCACAAGTCTGACCATGTCTCCCCCCAACCTGTTTCAGCGTGCTCTATCACCTCCAGATTCAGCCTTTGGAAAGGCTTCTGTTATGCATTTTAGGCCCTTCTTGTTTTCCAGTTTTCTCATACCTGGCCTCCTTCTGTGCTCACCACCATCCATCTCCCCTCTCTGTGCCTTTGCTGGGTGGTTCCATGCTTCCAATGCCCTGATCCTCAGACTCCCCAGCTTCCTTCTAGGATCAGCTCAGATTTAGCATTTGAGCCTTCTTTCCTGGTCCCCCCAACAGCTAGCTAATGCCTTCCTCTTTCCAATTCCGTCATACATGGCTTGAGCATGTACTTATTCATATTATATGTTGTCTCCTTGAGGAATGGGGCCTTTTCTCTTTCTGTGTATCACTGGGACTTGGCAGAGTAACTGGCACCAGAGTAAGCAGCTTTAATAAATTCTTGGGAACTATGGGAGTGAGGAGGTGGGAAGGAAAAGTCAGGCAAAAGAGAACATGAAGAGTGCCCCCAAAGCCAAGGAGGAAGAGAATTTCGTGAAGAGGATAGTGAACAGTCCTGAATCCTGCAGAGGTTGGAAGAGAGACAGGACAGAAGCAGAAGTCACTGGAGTCCTGATGAAGGAGTCGATGGCCTTGGAGACTCCAGTTTCACAGAGGAAAGGAGAAAAGTCAGAGTGCCAGGGAGGAGGCCAGTGATAAGTGCAAAGAGCCAGGGAGGAGGCCAGTGGTAAGTGAATGAGAGAGAGCAGGGAGTCTGCAATGTCTTGAGCTTTACTCAAGATGATGAAGAAAAGGATGGATGTTCCTTAAGGCCTTTACACATAAGAACAGACAGAAGTATTTGGTCTCCTTCAATAGCTGTTCTACACAAATGTACTCCCTGAACAAGACTCCTGCACGTGATCCATTGTTCTCCATCTATTAATGCAAAAGCCTGAGATCCAACTAGTAAAGCCCAAGGGTCACTCTAGAGTAAACTGCTTTGCTCTATGATCAAATTAAACTGTGTATTTAGAGAGCCTCTAAAAGCCAAACAAGGGAAAAGCAAAGACTTGAGAAGTTTAATTTTTATTGTAAAACATCTGAAACAAACACCTAGGTCCAAGAAGGTCTAACTTGGGATGCAATTCTTAGGTCAGCAGCAGACAGTCAGTACGCAACAACCACGTTCAAATTTCTTTGCAGAATATTCTAGATCCAAATAATCTGGTGGCAGGGAGCACCACAGTACACATAATGTTGGGCCTGGCACCAGAAAGATCCGAGTTCAAATTTGACGTCAGACACTTACTGGGTGACCCTGCTCACATCATTTCACCTGCCTGCCTCAGTTTCCTCAACTGCAAAATAGGGATAACAATAGCACTCCCTTCTAGGGCTGCTGTGAGGAACAAATGACGTCCTATTTGTAAAGTGCTCAGCATGGAGTCTGGCACACAGGAAGCGCTATATAAAAGCTGGATTCTCATTAGTGATTACAGATCTGGTGCCAGCTCCATTCAAATACACCAATTTCAAGTACACAAGTCCTCAATCAGACCTTTCATCACACTGCTCTCTACACCTCAAATAGACTCCCTTCCCCTTTTTGCCTAATGGATTTCTACCCAACACAGCATTACCAAATCTTTAAGCAGTAGACATCAAAACTACCTGGGGAAAGGATTCCCTTCATGACAAGACATGGGAAAACTAAAAAGCAGCTTGGCAGAAAAACTAGGTTTAAACCACATACTACAATAAGCTCCCGAAGGATATTCAACCTGAATATAATAAAGTATCACAGTATTAAAAAATGAAGTGGTGTACTGAAGGAGGTGTCTTTTATGACTACATCTATAGGAGAACCATCTTAACCAAATGAGGGAGAGAAATTATAAAAATAACTTGAATTTCATAAAATTAAAGTTTTTACATAAACAAAATAAAAAATAGATGAGAAATGTTTTGTTCAGTTGTTTCAGCTGCATCTGACTCTTCATGATCACATTTGGAGTTTTCTTGGCAAAGATACTTGCCATTTCCTTCTCTGGCTCATTTTACAGATGAGGAAACTCGGGCAAACAACATAAAGTGACTTGCCTAGGGTCACGCACCTAGTGTCTGAGGTCAGATTTGAACTCAGGAAGATGTATCTTCCTAACTTCGGGCCCAGAGCTGTATCCAGTGTGGCACGCTGCTGCCTCAGAAGAGAAATTATCAAAAGAGGGAAAAAAATGTATGTTTTACCAAGAAAGGTGTCCATTCTAATATATAGAAAGAGGTGAAACAAATATCTAACACCAAAAACCATTCCCCAGCTGATAAGTGGTTAAAGGAAGCAAAAAGTTCTCAAGATGGCAAACTGTCAATGACTATTTGAAAACACACTTGAAATTGTTCATTCTGCAGAGAAACAGGAATGAGCACAACTCAGATTTCACCCCACACCACACAAGACATCGCAGAGAACCAAAACCATTCATCATCAATGCTGGGGGAGCTGTGGAAGGCCAGCCAAACCCAGCAAACAGCAGGAGCTTAATACATACTAGCAGAAAAATAACTGTGAATTAGCTGAACTCTTCTGAATGCCAACTTGGTATTAAGGCACATAAAGTGACTCGACTGTCTATCTGAGCAGTCCCACTCCTGGGCAGATACTCCAAGGATGTCAAAGACAGAAAGAGATGTCACCTCTCCCTGCCCACACACTCATCCACTACTCACAGCAGCGTTCTGTTAGAGGCCACACAGTACAGTGTGGATCTGGAGTCAAAGGGATGAGTTTAAAACCCAACTCTACTATTTACTGCTTATGTGACAACCTCTGTGTGCCTGTTTCCTTCTCCAGAAAAGGAAAACACTGGCCTACGTGACGTCCAGGGCCAGGTCTAGAGCTGTACTCCTAATGGAAGTGAGGTGACTGTGAGGGCAGAATGTACTCACTGGACATGGGCTTCGCTGAATTTTTTTTCTTTATTGTAAGGACAAATTCAGTGTGAGGAAGGGGAAGGGCAGGCATCCTGAAATGACCACAACAGAAAAACAAAAGATAACAATTAAAAAATGTTTTTAAAACATGTTTAAATATTTAAACACATCCAAATGTCCATTTCTCCATGAAACCTTCTCTCTTGGATGGCACAAGCATTTTGCTTGACCTAACTCATTCACTGACGGTGTGATATTGTGCAGTACAGCAAACAGGAGGGGCATGACATCAGGCACCCCTCTTTATCCAACTCCTTTGTCTTTGCCAATGATTAAGCGGAGGGTTCTGCACCTGGAGACTTAATATCTGTCTCCTACTTTCCCCTCTTCCTTTCTTCTCCCTCCCTTGTGTATGTGGAGTGGTCTCTCAGTGCTATTCAGGTGGATTCCCATCCCCCATAATACTGTGGCTCAGGCAAAGCCTAGAAACAAAAATCATAAAGTTGTGGTCCTCCCCACCAATGCCTATTTGACTTTTAACAAGCAAACAAAAATAAAATACTGTGAATGAAGTATTTGTAGTCAAAATCACTTAATTATGGATTCTAAACAAATATACATCTATGTGGTGGGTGCTGAGGCCTCCACTTGGATCACTCCCTATCCTGTCTTGGAGTGGAGACAGCCTAGGTGAACTAACAAGGTAGCATGGAAGGAGGGCCTCAGGAAGCCCCAGACACCTCCCAAAGGCCTTCAGTAATGGCTTAGGGAGCCCACGAGTGACCTCTCCCAGTTCCCAAGGGATCAGAAGCGCCAGGACTCAGACAGGACCACAAGCTCCTAGCCCCAGAGCCTGGTCACTGAATCTCTGGCCCACGGGATGACCAGCCTATTGTAGGAGCTTCTGTGTGAATCTGGGGCTCACCGCCTCCTAAACAAATGTCTCCTTATTTCACTTGGATATAAAACACACGAGGAGAGGCTGAGGAAAACATCCCCGTTTGATCCCAACAAAAATGGAGGCGCTGTTTGCACAGGTCCCCTCAGCCTCCGGGCATACGAGGCTGCCACCTTTCCCAGTCTGCTTGCTGGGCACCAGTATCCTTCCTCGGACAGTTTGCCATCTCTGATGAGGGGTCGGAGAGGAAGGAAAAGCACAGCACACCATCACCTGGCCCAGAGGAGCAGTGACAGAGGGAGGTGCCCCCCCCAGCCAAGCCACAGACACAAGGTGGCCGGGGCAGGATGGTGCCAGGGCGGCAGGATGGTGCCAGGGCGGCGGGATGGTGCCAGGGCGGCGGGCTGCAGCCTGATAGGGGCCCGCGAGGCAGGAGGGAGCTACTGGAGCCTCTGGTACAGGGTCCTGGAGGGCTGAGGGATTGGGACCCTCGCCCCTCACAGACGTAGGGGGCCCCGCTCTGCCCACGGGGCGGGCACGGATGCCCAGGATCGATCCGCTGCCCCTCCAGCTCGGCCAGCCCTCCGGCCCCCCGCGCCTTCCCCACCGCCACCTCTCCTGGCCACGCGGGTGGGGCCTGACTGGCTGCCGGGCAGCACCCGCCCGTGGGGACCTCCATTCTCCCGGTCCGAGACGAAACTCCCTCCACCCACGACACTTAAGTGGGGCCTCCAGGGACGGAGCCCAGGCACCGGCTCGGGGACCCGCACAGGGAGAAGAGAACAGGATCACCACGACGTCCCGGGCCCCGCGGCGCCGGGGATGGGGGGCGGGGCAGGGCAGAGGGAGGGGGAGAGAGGAAAGGAGGGGGGGGAGGGACAGGGCGGGCGCTTCCC
>CM053770.1:238575573-238588601 GCA_028658325.1 Potorous gilbertii | reverse complement strand
GCGCACAGCGCCGTGCGCCTAACCTTCCCCTCCCCTCCCCCTTCCTCTTCTTCTGTCGTCTCCACCGCCTCCTGCTCGCTCCCCCCCAACGCCTCCGCCGCACACCCCTTCCCAAACCGCCCCCTCCCCGGCCGGCAGGAGGCGCGAGCCTGGGCCTCCCGGCACGGGCCTCCACCACTGCACCGGCGCGCGCTCGCCGGTCCCCCACCCCCCGCCCCCAACCCGACCCCTAGCCCGCCCCCGCGGCACGCCCCCGCTGCCACCGCCCCTTAGCGCTCCAGGCTCTAGGCTGGGCCGCTCCAGGCTCCGGGGCCTAGGCGGCGGCGGGCCGGGGGCGGCCCTCGCTCACTCACCGCTGAGCCGGCGGCGGCGCGCTGGGCTGAGTCCCCGCCGGCCGAGGAGACGGCGTGGGAGACGCGGCCCGAGGGGGCGGGGGCGACTCCCTCCCGCTTCACCTCCGCGAGCGCCGCGGACCCAGAAACTCAAAACAAAATAAACAAACTTTCCCCCTCCGCCTCCCTCCCCCCGCCCCGGCCACAACACAAACAGCCGGGGGCCCGCCTCCCTGGGCAAGCCATTGGCCACTCGTTGCCACCGCCCTCCTCCCACTGGCCCGACGCTACTGCCCGTTAAGCCCTCGGCCCGCCCCTTCGCTCCTCGCCGCAGTCGCAGCCTCTCATTGGCCGGGACCGGCCCGTTGAGCGAGCTGAGATTGGCCGGCACGCCTGCACCAATCACGGGGCCACGCCCCCCACCCCACAGAGGCCGCTTCTTCGGTCGCCTACTGAGGTGAAGGGGAAACTAGAACATGATGGCGGCTGGACTCGTTCTGTCGCAGTCACCACGGGGAGGGGTGGGGGAGGGTTGTGGCAGCTTGAAGCCTCCTTCACGCGCTGCGCCCTCACCGGCACCCTTTCCTTCGTTCGGCACCGTCTAATTAACCGAATCCACCTATGCCCGTTTCCTTCTTTACCGCTCTAAAGAGATAAGAGGGAAGGGTAGGGGGCGGGGATAGACTGGCCGTCATTGGTCGAGGCGGACGTCACTCTCAGAGTGTCTCTCAAAGCCATTGGTGGGAAGTGAAGAAGTCCCGCCCATCAACAAAAGCGAGCGCTATTGGTTATGACTTTATGGGCGTTCTTTCCTAATACGCTACTGGGCAGAGAGGTGTGTCAATCACACGACCGAGCACTTACTAGGCTGGTGGCCCCGGGGTCTCCTGGTTGTGCTCAGGTTACGTCATCCTGCTGACTGAGCCCCCGCCATGGTTCCCCCATTTGTGAAATGACCGGCTTAGACGAGATGACCTCTAAGGTCCTTGCTCGTTTACGACACTCCGTAGGCTGACTTGGGGTCAAGAGGACCTGCGCAGTTGGCTCTACCCTCAGGTCCTCAGTCTCCCCATCCGTAAAGTGGGCACCCGTGGGACCCACCCCCTCCCCCACTGGCACTGGGCACCTACCCCGGGTCATGTGAGACAGCGCTGTCATGTGCTCGGTCAATGCCAGTTACCGTTCTGAGTCTAGCAGTGTCCGGGCACCAGCCCCCCGGGCCCCCCAGATCTGCCAGCCTGTCCCTACGATCAGAGGCACAGGAGGAAGCCCGCCCTCCGCGCCTCGTCGCTGGGGAGAGGTCCTGGACCAGGAGGGCCTGGCTTGTGGCCTGAGTGGAGGGGCCGGACCTCGGGATCCTGGGTGGGACCCGAGGCCACCGAGGGCCTAAACCCCGCTTCCTGGATCAGGAACCACGGGCACCACAGAAGGGGGCGGTCTGTCAGACGAGGAGTCAGGGGACACAGCCCTGGGCTAGCAGCTTCGGCTCCCCGGCCTCCGTTTCCGCGTCTGTAAATTGGGGATAAAAGCACTTTCCTCACAGGGTGGTTGTGAGAATCTAATGAGATTAAACCTGTCGTCGTGCGGTGCAGAGTCCGGACTTGTGAGGAGGCAGCGCTCCGAGTGCTCCCGGAGGGAGGCCCCCCTCCCTGTACCCTGCTGTGGACCACCCTCTGCCAACTCAGGGAAGGGCCCCAGGTGGCAACTGGCGTTGGGCCTGGACCCGCTGGAGTGCCCACCTAGACACTCTGATGAGAGACTCTGAGGGAAACTGAACTGGCAATGAGCGATCAGGGTTCCACCAGCATCCTTCTGGAGGACCGGGGAAGACCATCCCCCATGTCACCTTCCTACCACGGAGGAGCAGGAATCAGAGGGAGTGAGCCACCCAAGCCCTAACGCTCCCTTGTCCCCAATGCTGTCCTTTCTTTGTGGACCCCAAAGACTGATGTATCTAAAAGATCTCTGCATGTTGGAGCCAAAGGACCGAACTGAACTCCAAGCTTTGCGACTTGCTAGTTACGGGACTGTAGGCA
Source organism: Potorous gilbertii (assembly GCA_028658325.1). Taxonomy (NCBI): domain Eukaryota; kingdom Metazoa; phylum Chordata; class Mammalia; order Diprotodontia; family Potoroidae; genus Potorous; species Potorous gilbertii. The sequence continues at coordinate 238,586,233 of CM053770.1, read as the reverse complement.
AGTTCTTTCCCATCTCTAGGCCTCAGTTTCTTTATCTGTAAAGTGGGAGTCCTCTGAGGCTCCATCTAGATCTGAAACTGAGCCTGTGATCCCGTCCCTCCTCTCGGTTCACTCTGTTCTCAAGTTCACTAAAAGCAGGTTTTCATCTCTTGGCTGCTTCTCCAAGGCACATTGTCTGAGGGCCAGGAGGAGGGCTCGGCATTCTTCTCAGACCCTGTCTTCCTTCTCCAGACTATCCCCTGCCCTGTAGCTTCTCTGCCTTTAAAGTTTACTCAGTCCTTGTGTTTGTCACCCATGAGCCTCGAGATCACTATCCTTGCTCCCTAATAAGTCCCTGCTCCCCAACTTCAACCCATCTCCTGCCCACCTTCAAACAGCGCCCTCTTGGGTCAAGCAGAATAAGCTTACTTCTCCCACATGATGACCCTTCGAAGGTTTGAAGACAGCTATAGATCTCCATAAGGCAGCTAAGTGGTGGCTCAGTAGATTCCTGGAATCTAGAAGACCTGAGTTCAAATCCAGCCTCAAACAATTACTACCTGCCTTTCCCTGCTTGCCTCAGTTTTCTCATCTGTAAAATGAGTTGGAGAAGGGAATGGCAAACCACTCTAGTGTATTTGCTAAGAAAACCCCAAATGGGGCCATGAAGAGTCAGACATGATGGAAAAGCATCACCATGACAGACCCCAGACAGAAGAGCAGAGTGAAATGAGCTCCTATAGGATACTAGATCAGTCACACTGGTGTCTCACCGTACATTGCTCCAATCCCCTTCTTGGCATGCAGAGAGTGAAAGCACCAAGACATTTACCTACTCAGGATTGGGAAAAATGTCTTTGTGCTAGAATGCCATTTGTGTTGTTGATGATGCAAGGAGGTTGGCCAGAGAGAGGAGAGAAGAAAATGGAAGAGATTGCTAGAACCATCTGGTCCAACCCTCTTTGACAGATGATTATAAAGCACTTTCCTTACATCAGACTGGGGGAGGGGGGCGCAGTGGGGTGTAACGCAATGTAAACTCTTGGAGGGCAGAGGCTGGGGTTTATTTTGGAGGAGGGTTGTATCCCTAGCTCCTAGGTTGGGCAGATTCCCCACAGCAAGCTCTTAACATGCTCTATGAATGAATGAATGAATGAATGAAGCGGAGAGTAGACATGCTATCACCATTTTACAGATGAGAAAATTGATCTGCCTACTATTGACAGACAATAAACATGGCAGAACCAGGATTCAGTCCTCAAATTCTGATTCCAGAGCTCCTTCTACTTCATCTCAAGAGAAGTCCAGCTATGACAGTCAATGAGGCCGTTTTCCTCTTCTGCCCTCCCTTCCCATCCCCCTCCTCCACTCTCCTCTCCTCTTCCCTTCCCTCTCTTTCCTTTCCTAAGGTCTTTCTCCTAGCTACATCATATTCTTGAGAGGGTCAGAGCACAGAGTCAGCAGGAATAGAGAAGAAAGAGCAAGCAGATAGCTTGACAGGTGAATTATTTATGGAATGCAAATGAAACATCCCTAGGCCCTAGAACACTGTCTGGGGAGCCCCTGGGGCTGCACAGTGTGTCCTGAGGGCCAACCGCCAGCACTCTCCTGTTCTCTGGAAGTGTTCAGCTGCCCTGTGCTCAGCAGCAATCCCCCACTGCGGAGGCCAGCCGGAGTGATCTGCCATGGTTCAAAGGATGGAAGGTCAGCCCTGGAATGCAGCCTCTATTATACATGGGTAATTAACATTTCACCAGTCAAAGCCCCCACCCAGCTGTAGCTTCACTAGATCCCTGCCCTCTTCCAAGTGGTTGGGTAATCTAATGCCTCAGGTGCTCTCTTAAGAATAAAATGACAGCAGTCACCAGTTAATGATGCTCAGGGCCTTTCAACAGAGGAAGACTGAGCATTTTACAAACATCAATTAAGAGTTAGGTGGCAAGCATCCCCAGACACCAGCTGATAACTGGCTGGCAGGCCCAAGACTGATGGGCAGGATGTTTTTGTGGATCATAGTATCTCAAAGCTGGAAGGAACCTCCTTCAGAAAAACTTTTGATGAGAAAATCTTCCCCTTCCCCCAGCCCACCCCAGCACAGCACCAGCTCCAGGTGGCACCTAGCTGAGGCTTGGCATGTCCTCCTTCCTCAGCTCTGCCCCTTAGAGCTGGAATGGACCTTAGGGGTCAGCTGGCACAATATCACATTTTGTGGAGGAGGAAAAACTGAGGCTCACTCAGGTCAAATGACTTGCCCAGGGTCATACAACCAGCAGGAATCAGAGGCAGGACTAGCAACCAGGGCTTCCTGACTCTGAGGCTGGCCCTCCATCCACTATGACATGTTGTCTGCCTCTCTTGATATAGATATAGCTACACATAGATATATCTGTGGGTCTATATCTATACATATATCTCTATAATCTATTCATAGGTAATTTTTACTTATCGTGTCCCCCAGTAAAATGTATATACTTTAAATGTAGGCACCATTTTCATTTTTGTCCCTATATTTCCTAGGACCTAGCAAAGAATCTTGTGCATAGTTGGTGTTTCCTAATGACTTACTGAATTCAAGTGATTTAGGTCATTACTTCTAGAGTCAGTTTATTGGTTTTCTGGGCAGCTGAAACTAAGAAAGTTTTTCTTGATATTCAGCAGAAATAGGCCTCCCTATGACATCCACTCATTGCTCCCAGCTCCTATATTCAAGACAAGGGGGCTGAATGCCAGAAGAGCCCCTAGAGGTCATTAGTTCAATGTGGAGGCCCAAAGGGAAGTGTCTCTCATAAGGTCATGCAGGAAGCAAGTAGCAGAGGTAAGATTCATGGCCAGACTGACTCCCAGGGCCAGCCTTCCCCGCTCCCCGTTGCCATCTAAGCTTCTTTCAAATTGGGGGCTGAGATAGAGGGTGGCGTGTCCTGAGCCCCTTTCTCAGAATTCTGTTTTGAAGAGCATAAAGTAAAATATATAGGAGTACAGAGGGAGCCAGTCATCTGGAAATGCAGCTGTTAGGAGGTTTGAGTTTTTGTCAAGTTCAGAAGTCCCAGGTTAGGAACCCTTGGGCTGGACGAGCTCCTCCAGGGACCATCCGGATTGGTCTAAGTTGGCCGTGGGGCCACCCCTAATCTTGGTGCTTTTAAGAACCCTGTCCCAAAGCTGGGCCTCCAGAGGATTTTCCAACCCTATTTTATGGAGGTTACTTGACCTAGAAGATTCATCTACTTGAAACGGTGATACTCCTTCCCCCTGAAGGACAGGGAAAGCATAGTTCTTATTTGAAAAGGTTTTAAGGAGTTTTTCATGTCATTTCTAGCAGTGTGGCCTAGTGAAAGGAGTAATGAATTTGGAGTTGGCATTCCTAGTTGGGAGACTTTAGGAAAGTCTTTCACTCTCCTGAGGTTTCAACAGCCTCACTGGAAAAAATGAAGTGGTTGAACCTCTAGTGTGTCTCTGACTCTTATATGTGATGCTAAAGGCAGAGAGACAAAGGCCAAGAGTTGGAAAGAAGAAGTAGAAGAAACAGGAGGGCTTGGGGTGTGGAGACAAGCAGTTCTGAGCTCTCCTCCCTCCCAATGGGTAGTAGAACTTGCAACAGGGACCTTCACAGAAGTCTGTGGGGCCACAGCTTGAATTGGAAACTGGCCATTCACCTGAAATGGGGTAGACACATGATTTCAGAAGGGGAGATGAGATTGTGGGTCCATATGTGGGTCCATGTGTATCCAGGAGGGATAAAATGTCATGAATCACTTCCCTAGCAAAGCATGCATGAAAAAGGAATCAGTGATAAGACACTTCATTACTGGGACAAATGAGTTTTCCCAGGTGAAGTTGCCCTCCAGCACTTCAGATTGGAGTTTCTTGGTGCCATTTCAACCTGTCATATTCTTGTCCATAAATCAAGGGTGGAGGTTCTGCCCAAGGTTCTGGAGGTAGTCTTCCTCTCTCAACATTTTCCAATATCAGTTAATCAATAGGTATTCATTAAACACCTACTATATTCCAGCTCTGCATTAAGTGACAAAGCTAAAAAGACAAAGTTGAAACAGACGCTTCCCTCAGGGAGGAGAGAATATAGACTTAAATAACCATAAGGTACATTTGGGAGTATAAGGCAGGGTGACCACTGGCAGCTGGGGAGCTTGGGAAAAGCTTGTGTAGCTCCTGCCAGTGCAGCATTTGGGCCATCCCTAGAGTTTGAGAGAACCTCAGCCACCATAAGCCCCAGTGTACTGAGACAAGAATCCTCTTTTCAACCTATCTGACAAGGGGTTGTCATCCAGCTTTGGCCCAAAGACCTCCACAGGTGGGGAAGCCCATCATGTACCTTCCAAGGATGACCCTCTCTCTTTGGGTCCTCTGTAATTGGGAGCAAGTGTTTCTAGATATCGAGCTTAAATTTGCTTCTGCAATGAATACCTGTTGTCTCTAATTCTGCCCTCATGGGTCAGCCAGGATAAAACTCTTTTGCATCATTAGTCTGTCAGATACTTGAAGACTGCTGCCCCTTGAATCTTTTCTAGATTAAACACTCCATACTCCTTTAAACTGATCTTTATAGAGCATGATCTCAAGGGTCCTCTACCATCTTGGGCACCCTCCTCTGAACCCTCTCTAGAGTGTCAGTGTCCTTTGAGAAGGATACGACACCCTGACTATCATGCTATCAGGACAGACCCCCTCCATCCCTCTATCAGTAAGCATTTTACTAAGCACCTATTACATCCCCAGGCTGGGGATATGAATACAGAAATGAAACCTGCTCCCTAGGCTGGTCCACTCTGTCACTCTTAATGAAGCTCCATTCACTACTGACATATCTCTTGTGAGATTGCTTCCTCCTTATCATACTTCTGGAAGTTGGCTTTTTAAACCCATGTGTAAGACTTTGCATTTATTACTGTTAAATCTAAACTCATGAGATCCTCCATAATCTTCTTGCATACCAAGATCATGCTCTATTGGCTAATCATCCCTCCTCCTCTGTGTCCTCTTTAAATGGGATGAATGTCATTTTATTGATGGTAAACGGCACAGATCCCAGGGGTACTTTGCCAGAATCCTTCAAAAGTGAAATCATTAAACACTATAATTTTGGTGGAGTTGCAATCCATCAAAGTATATTAATTTTGCTCCTATCTTTTTCTTAAATCAAGGCCTTTGCTCTTCTGTGGGGCCCTTCATCATCTTTCCCAGTCTCATGGCCTTTCAAAAGTCACTCACAGGAGCTCAGCAAACATGCCCCTTAGTGCTTTCAGTATCCAAGGATATATGATTCATCTGAGCCTAGGAGCTTCAACTCATTGAGTCTCCCTCCATATAATGAGTGCCAGTTCTCTGTTATTAATTTTTTGTTGTATCTTTTCTAGCCCAAAGGTCATAGAATGGCATTTTGAACTGAAAGGGACTTTGTCATCTTGTCCAGGCCCTGCATTTTACAGATGAAGGAACTAAGACTTGAAGAGGTGAGTGATTTGCCCAAGGGCACCAAGGTAGGAAATGGCAGAGCCAGGGTTTGAACCTACATCCTTTGAGTCCAAATTCAATGATCATTCTGTTGTACTATGTATCATTCTCCTTAGCAGAGAAAACAGAAGCAGAATTAAGCTTGAGTCTCCTAGTTTTTTTCTCTCTGTTGTTGTCCCTTCTTGGAGTCATTTCCCCAACATGGCTAAAACTAACCCCACCCCTAGAGCCCTTTGTTACTCTTGTATTTCTTTAGCAGTCTCAGTTTCTTCTCAACATCAATACTCCTGACACTGTTTTTGCCTCAGCACCTTTCACCACCCTTGGTTCCCTTCCCCTTAGCCCTCTGTTGGCTTCCATCTTTCATATTTTGAAAATCTCAGTTGGTCTATGAGGTCCCTGTATATCTATTCCAGTCTCTTTAAACAACTCTCCCTTTCCTTCCCCATAGCTCCTTGGGTCTTTAGGATTTCCTTATTTAGATCTTCTCATCTCTTCTAGGATAATTGTATCTCCTCTAGAATTTCAGTCCATGGGATATTACCGTGTCCCTTCCCTGAAACCTTTGAAATCAACTCTCCTCAAATCTAGGCTGCAGGTCAGGCAGTTTCCATCTTCCTTCTTTTTCCTATCACACATTCTAAGTTGTAGTGGGTCATTTGCCCCTAGGGTTCCGCTCCTGTCCACCCCACCCCAACAATAAGCTCCTCCCTAAAAGTGAGAATCAGATCCAGAATAGAATTTCTTCTTGCCAGTTCCCCACCTTTTGAGGGGATGATGTTGTCTTTAAGGCAAACCAAGAAATTAATTTTTGCTATGCTTTTGTTTAGTTAATTAAAATCCCCTTCCTCATGCATCTGGACCAGCCTTGTGCACTGTTTTCCCAACTCAGCAACTTCCTCTTTCGGTCTGGGTAGTCTTGTAGTATATACAATAACATTGCTGTAGTATATACAGTATATACTGTAGTATATATAGTCTGTGGTACATACAACAACATTGTTTGTTTCTACCTATTCTCCACCCTATTCCCCTAGATCTCCATTTTTGAATACATCTATTTTTAATATACAATTCTTCTCCCTTCCTTTCCCTCTTTTACCTATCATGTTTCTTTTGAATAAAGAACATCCTTCCTGTGCCAAATTATATTCATGAATTCCATTCCACCAACTCTCAGTGATACCTATGAGGCAGTGAATGTGCTGGCCGAATATTTAATAACCAACTCTCTGAAAAAAAATGTGCTTGGGACACACCTTTCCATTTAATCTGTAGTATTAACATTTCCTCAATCTTAAGTCTCTACAGTCAATAGAACAGTAAACCAAGCTCTGATCTGTCTTGTTTGCAGATCTCTGAGATGTAAACACTCACACTGAAAACTTCACAATCAGTTCTACCTATTTGTTAGGTTCTCACATCCATCTTGCTCCTTGACCTATGTATGCCTTGTGTATTTCTGTTTAGACGCATAGAGAAAAAAGCATGGCATAATGGCTAGAATTCTTTACTTGGAGTCAGGGAAGACTTGAATTTGAATCCTGCCTCAGACAATTACCCCAAGCAAGTCACTTCACCTGTCTCTTAACTTTGGTCTCTTATTCTGTAAAACAAAAATAATTATAGTGCCTTCTGAGTGATACCTGCCACCCACTGTGGCTACTCCCTCAGTGGTATATGGCTCATATAAAGGCAGTTTTCTCTCTCCCCCTTTTTCAGTCTAAAGTCTTCTTGATTCTATGTACAAGACTTCAGGTAAATGCATTTTTACCAGACCTTGTTAAGTATCCTCCGTCCCTGGCCGGGAGCAGGACATCCATTTTTTACCATGTCTTTATCCCTCACTTTTGATCAGTCCATTGTTATAGAATGACTTTTCAATGAACAAAGATCAGTTAACTTGTCATCTCTTCTCACTTCATATTTTTTTGTATGCTTCTTGAGGGAGAGAATTTAAACTCCTTTCGTTCCAATTCTGTGCAATTTTCAGGGAAAAAAATACTCTGGATTCTTTTAATCAGTAAACTTTCATTCCAATCTTAGAGATCTGTATTATCATTTGGAATCTAGATATGCTGTTCTAAATGGATTGTGTTTAGCCCTAGGTCTTAACCAATAATAATCACTTTGTATTTTACCCAGAGGGCTGGGAGCCATATCAAGCAAGAGGTGTCCTTTTCCTTTCCCCCTTAAAATGATTCTGTGAACTTTGTTATTGGCCTGGTCAGGCTCAGAGCAAGGGGAAATTCCTGGGAGTGATCCTGTGGTTTCCCTGGAAGGTGTGACTGAGTGACCAGTTGAACCTTCTCCAGCTCAGATCTTAGTAACACAGAGAACTCCTATGTCCTTGGTAATGAGTTATCCTGTGATTTACATGAAGTTCTCCTGGTATCTTCTCTCTCCCAGAGCTTGGGAAGGTGGGAACTGCCTTGCAGTGGGACACGTTCAAAGAGATGGACATCACACCCTCCTGACTGGTCAGGGTGTTCCGTTATGGCCATGGTGGTGACCTGAGTAAAAAGAAGGAAGGGGCTGATCCAAGAACTGGGGAGGAATTGAAATGATATACCAGCATTTCTAATTAGAACTCAGAAGAAAACATTTTAAAATGTTAAGGTCTGCTGTCAAGAGTACGCTTTGTTTCCATTGTGCTTGGGGTTAGTCTAGTTGGGGAGACCCTTTCCCCCTCCACATACCACATGGCCCCGAGGACCATCTCACTATGAGTGTGAGTGGCAACCCTGCAGGCTCCAGGAGAAGAGGCCTGGAGAGAGGACCCAAGGGTGATGCCTTATCATGGGCTGGGGGAAGTAAGGGCAGTTGAGGAAGAAAGGGTTTCCTAGCCAGCCCCTACCCCTTTCCACCACGTCTATGCCCTGGGGCAAAGTCCTGTGTACTTCATGCTAGTTATGGCTCTGGTGGGAGAAATCCACGCTCAGACCTAGAGGAGAGAGGGCCCTGAGGACTCCAGTGTTGCCCAGCCCTGTCCAGAGCTGCCATGTTAGGGCGGACCTCTGCTCTCCCAAGCGGGGCTGATTCTCTAGAATACCCTTGTAAGCATTTAATAGGCTGTTTAGCAGCATCTACTGCCCATGAAACTGCACATGACATACGCATCACTGCTTCTCAATCATCTTTCTTGTTCTGTGAGTCAGCAGGTCCTGGAAAGCTGGTTAATCTGACACCCACGATGGCATTCCATGGCCATTTATCTATGAAATGCAAAACAAGAGTGGGGCTGAGGGAAATGCAGGGACCTATGAGATGGGGTCCCTCCTCTCAAGGACCATACAGGGCAGAGTGGAAGCATAGAGAACTCAATGGCAGCTTGTGTCCAGCCATCGAATCTACCCCTGATATTTGCTAGCTACAGGCAGAAATCTGGCATCGTTAGCCAATCAATCAATCAATCAATTAGCAAGCATTCATTAAATACCTACTGTAGTCTGTGCTAGTCAGTGGGGATTCAGAGACACAAGGGAGTCGGTCCCTGCCTTCCAGGAGATTACATCGTTTCTGGGAAGACAACTTGTACCTATGTATTTTAAAAAACATACAAAATAAATAAAGGATAGTTTGTGGAGGGAAGGCCAGAAAAGCCTTCATGTTGAAGGTGGGACTTGAGCAAAGAACTGGAAACCAGGAAAAAACCCTGTCTCTTGGACAAGAACTGAACAAAATATGGCATAGAAATGCAATTAGGAAATGGTGAAGTGGGGCATTTCAGGGAAACTTGGGAAGATCTGTATGAATTGATGCAGAGTGAAATCAGCAGAACCAGGAGAATGGTTTATGCAAAAATGTTATAAATAAAAACAGTTTGAAAGACTTGAGAACTCTGATCAACCATAATTCATTCCAGAGGACTGATGATAATGCATGTTACCAACCTCTTGAGAGGAAGGCGATGGACTCGAGAGGAGGAATGTCAGCCGAGTCCAGCTGGCCTCTGACCTGTGGATGACTGGAGCCGAACAGAGCAGGCTTGAGATAGGAGAGGCAGGAGTCAAACAGAAGTTAATTTTGAAGTGAGGGAAATGTCTTGCAAGAAAGGAAGGATCTAGACATATGTGCTGGGGCCCCGCCCCTAGAGGGGGAACCCACAACAGTGTGGGGAGACCTCAGTGCTAGAACCAGTGGTTGTGTAGTGAGCCCTGATAATGTGGGGGAACATCAACGAGGTGGCAGGTTTGATTCATAGAAGAGCTCGTGACCAGAACTTATCTGAACTTGTCTGAAACACCTGGTCCTACTCAAAGCCGTGCAGTCAGTCTATGATTTTTCCCAAGGGTGAGATCATCCAGAGGGGAAGTGCAAAGGACTCTTGTTATTCCAAGCTCAGGGCATGGCATGCTTGCTGGGTCTTAGCTCTGGAAAACAGCAAGTCTCTTAACATCTGGACAAGAATAAGGCAAACATTTTTGGACACAGCCAATGTGAAGACTTGGTTTGCTTGATTACCCACCTTTGTCAGGAGGGTTTTATTTCTTTTTCAAATGGGATAGGAGAGTAGGAGGGCAAAAGAGGGGATAGGGATGGGGATAAGAGAGAGAGACAAGAGGGAGGAGAAGGAGAAGTAAGGGCGGAAGAAAGAAAGGGAGGAAAAGAAAAGAAAGAAAATATTTAAGTTCATTAAGAGACTTTTAAAAAAATGCATATAATAGGAGAAAGGTCAGAAAGAAGTACAACAGCTTTGAAAGCTATAGGTTGAACTTTTTATATACTTAAGAAGAAAAACCAGGGGGCGGAGCCAAGATGGCGGAGTAGAAAGACTCACATTTGCTAGCTCCGAACCCACAGCCCATAGATTTCCTCTAAAAAGAACTCCTGACAAATTCTGGAACAGTGGAAGCCATGCAAAAACACAGTGAAGGAGATTTCCGTTGCAGAAAGCCCTGAAAAACCGATCCCAAAGGTCTATCGAGCCCCGGATGGGAGCGGAGCCCTCCCCTCCCCTGCCCTGGCCACGAGGCACTGAGAGGAGTGAGCAGATCCAAGGAGGCTTCAGGGACCAGAATCTCCAGTGGCCGCGAAGGTCCCTTCACTCACAGACTCACAGGTCAGTGAGAGAGATGGACTGAGAGGGGAGCGGGGTATCTCCGGGACTCGGACCCCCTTGGGAGGCAGCTGCTGTGGCAGAGGCAGAGGCAGCAGCGGCCAGAGGCTCCCAGAGCAGGCAGGAGCTCGACAGCAGCTCCATTACAAAAGATCT
>CM053770.1:238510636-238575073 GCA_028658325.1 Potorous gilbertii | reverse complement strand
CAAATGGGGAGAAAATTTTGGAACCCAAAATCTTGTGGAAATGAATGTAAAAAGTTGAATAAATTTATTTAAAAAAAAAAAAAAAGAAAAACCAGCTCTTCTTAGAGAGAGTTAGAGTTTTGTGTACAAACTTATTTCTCTCCTATATGGAAATGCCCATTTTCTTTGGTGCTATATTGTTTGGACTATAAAGAAGATGGTTCTTGACCTGAGTCTTGAAGGCAATGGGAATTCTCAGGTGGGCTTCCCCATCCTGAGGGCCCTCTTCTTCCTTCTCCATGTATCCAAAGCCTACATTTCTCTCAAGGCTCATCTCATGTCCTCTTCCCCCATAAAGCCTTCCCCCAACCAACCCCACTAACCAAGTCTTTCCTTTATTGTAAATTCCTTCAGCATATATTTAAAAGTTATCATCCTCAGGCAAGTCACTCTCCCAGCCTTACTTATAGTGTCTTATCTATACTTACAGTATTTTTTTTTTTAACGCTTTGTATCTCCTTAGCACTTACAGTAGTACTTTGTATACAGTAGGTATTTAATGGATGTTGTGGTCATTGCATTATATATTACCTTAGAATTCTTTCCTAATTGTTTCATTTGCTTGTAAGTGTATGCTGCAAATTTGTGAGCTGTCCAAGTCACACAAAAATAGTTCATCTTGAGACAGCATTTTCATCTCTCTAATTAGACTATAATCCCTTCAATATAAATTGCTTACATTTACATGGTACATGACAGTATAGAAGCACTTTCATTAAGCCCCACTGTCTTCTGTCTTGGTCAGCCCACATCTGAAATACTGTCACATCTTAGAAAAGACAAGAGGGAGGGTTCCCAAGGGGTGAGGGGGCCGGTAGAAGGAGACTTCAGGGCACAGGACGCCCTCTTTATGGAGGGGAGACCAGACTTGTTTAGATTGTGACTCAGAGGTGGGAACCAAGAGCAGCAGACAGATATTGCAGGGAGAAAGATTTAAGCTCCATGTAAGAGCCTACCAGAGCTTTCCAAAAGGGACGGACCTGCCTCATCCCTTACACACAGTAGGCTGATTGATCATGGAGGAATTCAGGGAGAGGTTTGAAGATCACTTGTGGTTCAGGCTATGTGGCCTCTAAGGTCCTTGTGTGTCTGTGTTTGTGATTCTCTTGAGGGGGGCAGTCAGCTCTGGTTTTCCTACTCAAGTGAAGTAGGAAGAAAGAGATGTGCATTTATAGTTGGCCACAGGATGTCGCTCTTATCCCACGTGTTTAGCCATGGACAAAGACAGGAAGAGGGAGGGAGAGTTGTTTGGAACAGAAAGAGTAAAGTTCCAGACTGGGAGCTGCAAGAAGATCTTAGAGGCCGCAGAGTGCCGGGTTTAGAATGGAAGGAGCCTTGAAGGCAGTCAAACCCAAGCCACAACTTTACAGATGAGAAAACAGAGATTCAAGCAGGTCAAGGATCCCACAGGTATAATGTGGCCCAGTTGAACTCAGGCCACTGACCCCAGGCCTGGGCAGCTTTCCCATTGTTCCACATGGTCTTGTTATCTCAGTTGGCACCTCCATTTTACAGATGAGGAAACTGAGGAAAGTCTTTTTTTAAGCATGAGCAGGGGAGGGCTTTGTCTTGAAAAGAATGCCTCTGAAAAGAAAATGCTCCCCCTCCATGGTCCCTTGCTTCTGGTCCAAGTTAGAAATCTGAGGCCCTCGTGCCAGCGCCCTCTTCTCTCTCCTCTCCCCAGAACTCCATTTCTTGTACTCTCTTTCATCTCATCAGTTTCAGAGGAAGCAACAGCCCTTCCCACCAACCCTGCCAACAGGTACTTGTGCCCTTGTTCCCATCATCCAGGGTCTCCTTCAGGATATTGTTCCTTTAGTCACCCCCTTTCTCCTGTTTTCGAGCTTTCCTGATTCATCCCTTCCTTGTTTGTTGTTACAAAACATGGCTGTTGTCTGTATTCTTTAAAATAAAATGAAACCAAAAACCCAACCCCTTGGTCCTTTTGTCCCCTCAAGTTACTGTTCCATATCCTCCTCCCCCCACTTTTCATCCTCTTTGTGATGTGGTTTCTGATCCAATTGAAATTTCTCTATTCAATGCTAGTACTTGATCAATACACATTTAGTGAGGACCTGTCATGTGCCAGGCAGGGGCAGTTGGATGGCTCAGTGGATAAAGTGTTGGCTTGGAATCAGGAAGAACTGATTTCAAATCTGGCCTTAGGCATACAAGCTGTGTGACCTTGGGTAAGTCACTTAACCTCTGTTTGTCTTAATCCACTGGAAAAGGAAATGGCAGCCATTCCAGTGTCTTTGCCAAGAAGACACCATGGATGTACAGTAGGATCTGTGATGAGTCAGGCATGACTGAACAACAAGTGTACCAGGCCCTGTGCTAAAGGCTGGGGAAATGGTAGATCCTGCTTGTCATCCAATAGGGGATACAGCATGTAAATAATGATGTACAGATGTGTGTTCATCCTTTGTTGCTGAAGAAGACCATGTCATCAGAGAAATAATGACACTTGACTTTGTTTTAAGTGAGGGAGGTCTGTGCAGGTCACCAGCCTCACTTCTTTTCCAGAGTCATCTGAATCCAGTGACCAGATATTCATCAGGATAACTGGAGATGACCCAGGAAGAGGCAATTGGGGTTAAGTGACTTATCCAAGCTAATGAGTGTCAAGTGTCTGAGGTAAGATTTGAACTCAGGTCCTCCTGACTCCTGCATTGGTGCTCTATCCACTGCACCACCTAGCTGCCCCGATGTACAGATGAGCTATATATAAAGGATAAATAGGAAATAATTAAGGGAGGGAAGGCAGGGATTAAGAGGGATTGGGAAAGACTTCTGTTGAAGGTGGGATTTTAGCTGGAGCTTGAAGGAAGCCAGGGAAGCCAAGAGGGGGAGAAATGGAGAGAGAGACTTCCAGGCCTGAAGAGTAGCTAGGTAAAGTGCCCAGAGTCAGGAGACAGAGAATCTGGTGCAAAGAACATATGGGTCACCAGAGGCACTGAATCCAAAAGTTAGCGGGGCAGGGTGGAAGACTTTGAAGCCAGACTGAGGATTTTCTGTTTGATCATTGGTTTCGTACCTCCTAAATCCATTGATCTAGCCCTGGATATTTCTGCTGATCTCAGTCCTGCACTGCCAACTACCTGCTGAATACATTCCCCCCTAATAGCCCCCTGACATCTCCACTTGCATGCTCCAAACAGAACTTGCTATTTCCGCCCCCCACCACACTCACATACCCAATCTTGCCCTTCATCCAAACCTCTTTCAGGTTGTGGTCATCCCTAGCTCTTCTCTCATCTTAATCCTCCAAGTTTTGTCCATTGCACCTCTGCATTCTCTCTCACATCCATTCCTTCTTCTCCATTCACACCCCAGGCCCCTAAGTCCAAGCCCTCATCACCTCTTGCCTTGGACTGTTGTAGTAGCTTCCAAATTGGACATCTCCCTTCCAGTCTCTCCCCTCTCCAGTCCACATTCCAAATGGCTGTTGATATAATCCTGCTAAGGTGCAGGTATAACATGGTTACTCTCTAGGATAAAAAACACAAACTCCTTAGTTTGGCATCCAAGGTGTGCCACAGTCTGGCTTTGGCCTTTCTCATATCACTGTATGTTCTATGGCCTTCTGTTTATCCCTGAATTTGATGTCTCATCTCCTAACTCCATGCCATTTGGATAAGTCACCTACCATATCTGGCACACGTTCCATTTTTTGTTTTGTTTTGTTTAAATCTCTGGCTCTCTCTCTCTCTGTCTCTCTGTCTCTCTCTGTCTCTCTGTCTCTCTGTCTCTCTCTCTGTCTCTCTCTCTGTCTCTCTCTCTCTCTCTGTCTCTCTCTCTCTCTCTCTCCATCATTTCCTTCAAAACTTCGTTTAGATTTCGCCTCCTAATATCATAAGTGGCCCATGAGAGTTGAATTGAATTTGTTGAAAATAATACCAGTCAGAATCCTTCAGTATGCTCAGCTATCTCTCCATGGCCTTCTTCAAACATACAGGCTTATGACCCTGGGCATTTTTATTTCACCCAGAGCATCATCTCAAAAGACCCTCAATGATCAAAACCAGTACCTATGTTTTGAGCTGAGTCTGGGCCATAATGGGCTATTGTTATCATTCTACCAGATAATGCCCCCAGATCCAATAATGAGTTGGGGGTAAGGAGGGGAAAGAGAAATCAATGTGTTGCAATGCTTCATATCTCTAGGCAATGAAATTTAAATTTAGAACCAAGAGGGATCACAGAGCACATCTGGTCCACCCACCTCACTTAACAGATGAGTAAACTGAGGCCCAGAGATTTTCAATAACTTGTCCAGGGTCATGCAGATAATAGATATCGAAGATCGGATTTGCACCCAGGTTCTCTGACTCCAAATCATCCCATTCTACCATGCTCCCTCTCTGCAACTAGAGCGCACAGCCTCAGATTCCCTCTCCTCCACCCCTTTTACAAAGCAAGACCTGAACAGTTTTCCTGAAGTTGAATGAAGTAGCTTAGTATAATCTGGGCTCTACCAGGAAGAAGAAAAAGATGCAATTTTCAAAGAATATCTCAGCAGACAAATTCAGGCTCAGCTGAGCAGGATAAGCAGCCTGACTAGGACTAGGTGACCTACACAAAGCCTTTCCAATTCTAGGAGTCTGCAACTGCGTCACCGATCAAAGATCCAACACGATAGCCACGAGCCACAACTTTGAAAGGCTGAAATAGGAGATAGTTTTGCCTTGGACAGCCATCACTCTTGGTGCATTGAAGTGAACTGTTAAAATCCATTAGGGGTCCCAGCTCTGACCTTACCCAGACTAGGTTCAGTCCTAGGAAAACGTGACTTCTAAAAAGAAAAGTCAGTATATGTACAAAAATACTTATAGCAGCACTTTTCTGGTGGCAAAGAACTGGAAATTGAGGGGATGCCCATCAGTTGGGGAATGTCTGAATAAGTTGTAGTGTACGATTGTGACAGAATACTGTTGTGCTGTAAGAAATGATGATCTCAGGAAAACCTGGAAAGACTCCCATGAACTGATGCAAAGTGAAATGAACAGAACCAGGAGAACATTGTACTCAGTAACAGCACACTTACAAGATGATCAGCTGTGAGTGACTTAACTATTCTCAGCCATACGATGATCCAAGACAACTCTGAAGGACTTATAATGAAAGATGCTATCCATCCCCAGAGAAAGAACCGATGGTGTCTGAATATAGATTGAAACATACTTTTTAAACTTTATTTTTCTTGGGTTTTTATTTTGGTCTGTGTTTTCTTTTACAGTATGACTAATATGGAAATATGTTTTGCATGTATAATCTATATAAAATTGTCTTCTCAGTGAGGGGGTAGGGAAGGAGGGAGAGAATTTGAAATCAATCTTAAAAACATGTTGAAAAATGTTTTTACATGTAATTGGGGAAAATGAAATACTAAATAAAAAGAAAATGAACCTACAAAAATAAAATAAAGAAGGGTCAGGTTTTTTTCCCTCATTATCTTTGGCTCTTCTCAGCTCCCCCTTTCTTCCCCCAGCCCCTGGGAAATAGTTTACAGCTTACGTATGCCATGCCTAGAATCTTCCCAAAATGGATTGCAAGGGCTTTTGAAAAGGTACATAATGTACCAGGTTAATCAAACATGGGACACCTATTTATTTCCTCCATGCATAATTCATCTTGGGGAGGTGGGTGGATGGGGACTTACTGAAACTCTGGTTATACCTGCATGCACTTTATTAAGTTTCTGAATCCCTTACCCTCCTCACCTGTAGAAGCATACTCTAATGGGACCACCCTTCTACACTCAGATAATAGGAATTAGCATCATGAGTCAGGCTAATGTTCATTTTCACATGGTCTTCTCTAGGATATGTGTAAGAGGAAAAGTTCCTTTGAGAAGGCATCTATGATAACTTTTGTTTATGATAACAATGTCTCTGCCTTGGAGGAAGGAAGATCATTGCACGACCAGAGATTTGGAGCTGGCCAGTACATGCTGTGAATTGTCACTGATGCCATGGCAGTTCCCAAAGCATTTCTTCCTAAGTTGTCACTTGTAATTTTCATTTTGACTTAGCCAATACTGGAAGGCAGTGTAGTATAGTGATGGTGGTGGTGGGGAATTGCTCCTGGAGTCAGAAGATCTGTATTCTCATGTGGGCCCTACTACTCATTAGCTGGCTGACCTTGGACAAGACATTTTTGGGTTTTAGTTCCTCATGTGTAAAATGGGGATAAGCATAGTTGTACTCCCTATCTCACAGAGTTATGAGAATGAGAAAAGGTGCATAAAGTGCTTTGTCAACTTTAAGGTGTTTTATATGTGAGTAGTAGTAGTAGTAGTGGTGGTAGTAGTAGTAGTGGTAGTAGTACTGGTAGTACTGGTAAAAGATACGATGTCCATTTTAAACAACTGAATCCCAAACTATTTAAACAAGTAGTCAGCAATGATTAAAGGGGAATGGGCATGAGAAAGGATACCGACAGGCCTCACAATCATTGTATACAGAATCTTAAAGACGTAAAGCTAACGTCACAACCAGGAGGCTAGCAGAGCTCAGAAAGCATTGCAGTCAGACCACAGACTCCTGATTTGATCTGCACACGGTAGGACCACCTCATCCTGCCCTTGTGTGATTCTCATTTCCTTCTGTTTGGTCCTTATATGGTGAAAGCTTTCTGCGCCTCCTGTGGTTGTTGTGACCATGTTCGTGTTCTGTTTGAACTCCTTCAGACTGGGGGTTCCTCAAAGGCAGGGACAAGCTTTTGCCTTTTTTTTTGTATACCCAGAACCTGGCACAGTGCATGGCACAAAGTAGGTACTTAATACACACTTGATGTTTGAAAATGAATGAATGAATGAATGCATAACATTGATTCAGTGTTTTCCCATTTGAAAAACACTTTGTAAACATCTTATTTCATCATCCTAACAATCTTCACAGATGAGGAAACAGAGACAGGCAGAAGTTAAATGACTTGCCCAGGGTTTGACAGGAAGTGTCTTAGACCAGATTTGAACTCAGGTCTTCCTGACTCCAGGCCCAGTACATCATACACACTGTGCCACCTGTATCCCATTCTCATATATTTTTATTCTTGATATGAAGCTGTGATTTGACTGGCATAGGGAGAGGAAACTCCTTCCACCAGCTTCTCTGCAGCTTATCTCATCTTAGAGAGAGTTGCCAGAGAGGTTGAGTGGTTTCTCTACAATCACAGTAAATGGGTGTCAGAGATGAACTTGGACCTGGCTTTCTCTCCCCTGAAACTGCTCGGCTCTTCGTTAGTCATTATCCCTAACACCCAAACTGGAGTGTGAGCACTAACCACAGCTGCCTGCTAAGTCCTTCGGCAAGAAATGCATGCTTAGCGGGCCTCCTCCAGTTGAGAAGTAACACCCAGAGCTGGGCGGTCAATTGGCCTCCAAGGAGACTTAGCTCTTGTTCCACTCTTAGGACCCACCCCTAGAACCCAGGACTTCTCACTGGGTCAGATCTCAGGAGTTGGGAAGTCTTTTCCCTATTTAGGCTATTTTGTGGGATTTGTGTGGGTACAGACTCATGTAGCAGGGTCCATGGAAGCGGAGGGATACTGACTGGGAAAGCTGGCCGGGGAAGAGCCCGAAATAAAACAGGTGTGTGGAAGTGTGAGCCCACACAGCATTGACACCTGCTCTGGCTTTCTAGGAAGTGTGAAAAAGATGAAGAGCGGATGTTAGCTCAGAGGTGAATGTGTGCACTGTGCTGGGGATGGAGAGGGTGAAGTTTGGTGTTGTAGAAGAGACTTAAACCATTAATAACAAGCTACATCTCTGCAGGGTTTTAAGGGGGAAGAGGAGTGAGTATTATGTAGTGTCTATTATGCGTCAGAAACTGTGCTAAGTGCTTTACAATAGTACTTCATTTGACCCTGTGAGATAGATTCCCACTATCACCTCCATTTTACAGAAGAGGAAACTGAGGCAAACAGGCCTAAGTGATTTGCCCAGGGTTACACAGCCAGTAAGTGTTTGAGGTCAGATTTGAACTCATGTCTTCCTGAATCCAAATCCAAAGCTCCACCTGGCTACCTCTAAGATTTGCGAAGTGTATTACATGTTTTGTGGATTTCCTTTGATCCTCCCTAGAAAGCTTTGAAGCAAATGCTCTTTACTCCCCCCTATTTACAGATGAGTAACCTGTCCTCACTCTTTTCTCTTACATCCCACCTGAGGATAAGCCTCTCTGAACTTAGCTGGGCTGGTCCTTGAACTGCAGACATACAGTTTATCTATAGGCCTCTACTGGAAGCCCCATTAGCTCTTAAGGACCTGAGTGCACCTGGGTTCCACTGGCCCAGGCCTCCAGCGCCCACTTTACAGTGACATAAGGTACTAAGAGAAGGATCCTGGTGGAGAGCTAGGCACACAAATGTGTGTAGACACAAATATGTACATTATGTTGCATTCCAAATGCCTCCATGCCGCTTTTATCTTTTACTAACTTAAATTTATAATTGCTTAGATACAAGTCTACTATGGTAAGCATAGAGATACAGATGATGCTCCACTTTAGGGCCCAATCACAGAAAAAGGCAGTTGTCCTGAAGGGATATAAAGAACAAACATGATCTTATGGATATTAACTTTGGCTACCAAAAAAATAGTATCGTTACATGAAAATTTGTGCCCCATTGTTGGGTTGGGAATGTAAATTCCTTCTAAGTTAAGAAACAGACATGCAATATTCATTTATTTATGGCCTTTTTATAATGAATATCACCTACTGCCTGGAGTTCCCTGGGAATAGTCCCACACAGGGCTCTGTCGCCAAGGCCTTTGACATCAACACTGATCCCTCTGTGGTGGGCTGGCTCTTGCAAGTTGGGAAGTCAGTGAGGATGCGGATGAAGGGGCAGGCCCACTGGGGAATTCTCAGGAATGGGCAAAGAAATAGGAAACCTGCTGCTAGAGAATGGCCACCTTCCAGAACCCCAAGACATTTCAGAATGATTATCAATAGTAATTTTTGCCCTTCCCCTGCCCGCTCCATTTATTTATTTTTCTTTCTTTTGCTCATTAAAGGGGCCATTTCCTTTTTACTTCTTAAAGAGGCCCATTCATGGAATGGGCATTACCTCACCCTAAGTGAGTACTTGAATAGGCCAAGGTCTCCCAGTGCATCCTGAGCTCTCTCCAGTCATTCTGATGAATACCTGGTCACTGGATCCAGATGGCTCAGGAGGAAAAAGTAAGGCTGGTGATCTTGCACAGCCCTCCCTCACTCAAAACAAAGTCAAGCGCAAATCATGTCATCATTTCTCTGATGTCATGGTTTTCTTCGAAAATGAAGGCTGAACACAGACAGGCACCAGTGCAGATTGGTCTTAGACGCTTGTCTGGGACATTGAGAGATTGTCTCATAGCCAGTATGGGTCAGAGGGAGGATTTGAATCTAGCTCTGTCCGTTGTTCCAGGTTGGCCCCACTCTTCCTCCATATACATACAGACACACACATACACACACGCACTTTAATAGACACGAGAAATGTGACAACAGCCTTCCTTGTACTGCTTAGTACATTTTTATCATCGCATCTAATTGAAACAAGTTCATACAAAACAACAGAAGAAACAAATAAGAATTATCTGGGATTTCCACAAGGTTCTGACTCTGTTTATCATGCACCTGTGGATTGGGACCTGGAGAGGGGACCCTGAGGAGCTCCCAGCACCTCACCCCACGAACACATTAGGAGGAAGACTTTATCAGATTAACTGAGAGTCAGCTGTGAAGACAAGAGCCTGGCCCTGAAGCGATGAGGGGTGGAGACACTAGGAGGCTGTACCCTCCACTAGGAGGAGGGAAGAGGGACTGTATGCACTATGTGTGTGCACACATATGTGTGCACGTGTGTGTGCATATGTATCCTTGAATGAAGGTCATGACCAGTGAGAAGGGGATGGCTCAGATGAAAGCAAGGCCTTCCAACAGCCCTTTGAGCTTTGACTAATCAGGAATGTGAAGGTGAATCAGGCTTCAAGGCTGTGGCTAATGGTTTGAGATGCTAGAAAAAGAGCATGTTGGGGAGTCAGAGGCCCAGAATTCAAAGTCTTCCTCAGGCACGTGGGTAAATCCCTTAATTGCTCTGGGCCTCTATTTCTTTACCTCTAAAATGGGGAGTGGAAATTTGATGGCCTCTAAAGTCCTTTTGATCAAAAGGTCTTTGATTGCTGATTCTGTTGTCCCAGAGGCGTAAAACAAGGAGATGGGACCAAAGAGCCTGTGAGGTCTTTACTAACTCCAAAACACTGATCCTGCTCATGGAGACAGATCCAGGAGAAAGGGAGCTCCCTGAGGTGATTTCATTACCTGGCACACAGCAGACACTTAATGCTTGCTGCCCTATATTGAGCTGCATCCCAGTGTGCCCAGCTCCAGCCTCGCTGGGCAGTTCCCGACCATCTTGGCCTCTTTTCTTGACTTGCTGGCACCAGCCTTGTCCTCATTAGTTCAGCAGGGCTGGGGATCCCCATATTCTCTGCCTCTCTCACAGCGTTGCTGTGAGAATCCAAACAACCACTGGCAGCTAAAATGTCCTGAAGTACTCACAAGAATATGACAAATTTATTAATGGAGGCTGGAGGACCTGATTCCAAGGATAGGAGAGCTAACTAGGACATGCAGTTAGGGTGCTGGATGCTGACACAGGGGCATCAGCCACTTCAAGGCTCCTTCAAGAGGAGGCATTCCCAGGTCTAAGTCAAAATCTCACCCACCCCAACTCCCTGGGATGAGATGATAGCATTGAGAGTTGGAAAGAACCTTAGGGATCACCTCTATTGCTTTACAGACAAGGAAACTGAAGCTGCCACAGAGCAGGGTTTCAAACCCAAGGCTTCTTCCTCCATATCCAAGTGATTTTTCCACTGCATCTCAAGGTCAGTGAAGACAGTTGGGTGTAGGCCAAGATAGTCATAGGAAAGCAAACATCTCAGCAAACATTCTCTCCTCAAGATTCTGGAAATGTGGGAAGAAAATAAAGAAGCTCTTTCCCAGAGACTACTTAAGATTCATAATTGTTTGGAGCTGAACGGGGGCCAGGTCACCCAGTCTAACCTGCCCCATTTTACAAGAGGACATGCTAAGGCCAAGAAGTGGAATTACTGACCCACTGACCAAGGTCACACGGGTAAAATTCTAGGCAGAACTGGAGCTCAGGCTCCCAAGGCTCTTTCTGCAACACCATCCTTCAGAGTCTGGTGTCTCTTTTGAATTCTCAGGCAGTGGGATGCACTGGAAAGAAAGCTGGCTTCTGATTGGCCATTTACTACCGATGTGACCTCGAACAAGTCACTTCCTCATCCTAGGATTAATTTTTCATTCATTTAAAAAAACAATTATTTTTAAATGTATTTTTGTTGATACCTTTTGTTTTTTTTTAAACTTTACATTCATTTCCTTCCCCCTTCCTCTCATCAAGCTTTCCCTTTTAACAAAGATTTAAAAAAGAAAAATTACCCCTAAACTCTACAATTCAGCAAAAGCAATATAAAACTGTACATTCAATACTTCACTTCCTTAGCTCCTCATCTTGGCACTTATTTTCAGTTGAATTCAATAATTATTTATATGTGCAAGGAAAGAGTTGCAGTGTGCCCTCGGGGGAGGGCGGCTGTCCTTGGAGACAGAAAGTCCTGGACCTAAGTCCTTAGATGGACGAGTGAGCTGCATTGTTGGGGCCCAGACAAGCCTCTAAGCCTCAAGTGGCAGAGAATGACTCGTCTGTAGGCGTGGGCCACGTGTCCAGTCTTGATAGAAAATCACAAGTCTGGAGAGATACAGCTATAGACAAACATATACAAAGAAGTATGTATATGTATATGGAATATATAATATGCACATATAAACATGTGTATATACATCCATGTCTACATGTCCCGTATACGTGGCAGTATACATGTGTGTGAATACATATACACATGGGATGGAGCTAGGGATATATGCACAAGAGGGGCAGATGTGACTCCATCCCGACATCCTTTTCTCCTTTATTTCTATTCTCTTTCCTCTTAGTTCCCTCAGTTTTCCTGGGTCACCTCATTCTGTCTGTCTCCCTGAGGTGCCACACTAGACACACTCCCATCATTTCCTTCTTTCCTCCTGTAGACATTCTCCTGGACCACCTCTCATTAGGACTCCGGGAGGTGCCTAGCTGAGGTGAGAAATGAATTCCAGCTATGGGGTCAACGCCACTCCTCCTTGGGAATGGTTCCCTTTCCTTTGTTTTTTTCTTAAGGTTTAGGTGCACACCCATGCACACTAATTAGGCAAGCAAGTAGGGACAACTTCCATAGGGTTAAAGGACTGGACCAGGGCCAAGTCAGGACTCCCTCCACTGCTGATGGTCAGTAGCCTTCCCCGGAAATGCTTTTTGGATCTGTTCCATGCCTCAGATCAGCCAAGTCTCTGCCATCATAGGACGTGTATGTTAAATGTCTAATCCCAAGGATCTTTCTATAAGGTCCTACTCAGTGACTCACTAACCCAATGGGAAGCTGCTGGGCCCCGCCCCACCCCACCTCGAGGACTCCCAGACCTTGACATTTGGGCGCTTGGGACAAATTTCCGTCTTCCTGGGTCACAGCATTGTTTCCAGACTGTCCATAAATCTCACTTTCTTCCTTTTGTCACCCCTTCCAACTTAGCCTATTTGAAGATGCCAGTCTGCCACTTCATTGGGGCAGAAGTGACCCCTGGGTTTAGGTCAGTCTTCTTCACTCACCTAGACACCTCCCCCACTTGATGCCCTCTCCCATGGCTGTCCCACTTGTATTTCCCAAAGAGATAAACAATTCTAAAAGTTTGGCCATACATGAGCAACTGGGGTGAGCCTGGTCATCTCCTTGTCATATAGAAGATGATCTCATTTTATGCATAAGGAAACTAAGGTGTGGTGACTTGCCCAAGGTTACAAGGTAGTTAACATCAAATGTAGGATTCGAATACAGGTCCTCTAAGCCATACCAGTGGCTACCACTCTAGGCTACTGTGTCCATGAAGGTGCTGTTCTCATCGCTGCTCTCTTTAGCCCTAGCCCTTTATCACTTCCTTTGAGACCAAGGGCTCCCTAATATTTATAGTCTGACATTTTGATAAATTTGGAGACTATCAGAACTAAAGATCATCTCATTCACTCCCCCTCATTTTACAAAGAAACTGAGAACCCTGAGGGGAGGGCAGCAAAGTTTGCTCGTTGAAAGTCACGGAGAACATTAATGTTTGAAGCCTTCCTAGGACTCTGGTCTCCTGACTCAGTCCACTCACTTGACTGATTTTCTAAAGTGAGTGGAAGTGGTGGGAAAAGCCACATCAAGGTCCTGAGGCAGACATGGCACTGGCACTGTTGCTTCATGGGCTGAGCAGGTAAGGGCTCGTGGCTTTTAACTAGAGGGGAGATAATAACTCACAGTTCTCTAGGGATGGAGTGGAAATGTGGCCAGTCTATGCTACAGATTCTTCCGCTGTGAAGGAGCCAAATCCCTTTTATTTCCTCGGTGGCCTTGTCTCATTTTAACACCACACACACACACACACACACACACACACACACACACACACAGAGCTGTGGGCACGCTTTAGCCTCTAAGGCTGGTAGCCTCAGCCTGCTTTGCAGAAGACCACCTCAGACTGAGTTCCATTTTTTAAATACACTTTCAGAGTCAGGCTTGGAATCCAGGGTTGGTGGGATGCTGGGGATCTTTGGGCTGCAAGGACAATCCACTCTCCACAATGCCTCTCTGTTCTAAGGCCTCAATTCCATTCAACAAATATGTATTAAGAAGGCACTGCACTTACAAAACCAAAATGGCCCTGGCCCTCAAGATGTTTCCAGTCTCTCACTTGGCAGGGAAAGGAAGAGAGAGCAAATGAAGGGTGGTGCCTAATCTTGAGCCTTTCTTGGGTAACCCATGGCACCCATCAAATGTTGGTCTCATCTGTCAAATGTGTTAACACTGGCACTCCCTCTTAGGACCATAGACTAAGGGCTGGGAGGGCCCTCAGACACCACCAGGTCAACCTCCTTGTTTTATAGATGAGGCAAATGGAGTTACCAAAGCTCACACAGGTGCTAGTGGCAGAGGGGGAATTCAAAGGCATGAACTCAGACTCTCAGATCCAATACTCTTCACCTGCTCTGGGTCCTGGAGCCCCTGGGAGCCACCTACATAGCAGAGATTCCTCCTCTGAATCATGTTTTTAAATGCATTAAAAAAACCCCATAGAATGACAAAGGAAACCAATCATGCTGAAATCTAGTCATCAAAATATTTTAAAAAATAAGTTCAAAGAGCCCCTGAAAAAGAAGGGTGAGCTCTTACCCCTTAGTACCTGTGTAGGACTTTAAGGCCCTCTGGACCCCTGCCTTCAATCCCCCCAGGAATCTCCTTCCTTGGCTATAAAATGGGAGTTGGGTAGGCTAGGGAAGGGTGCCAAAGTCTGTTTCAGTTTCTAAATCCTGGGATCTGAAAGAGACAGTATCAAAATGTACTGAGGGGAGGAGCATGAATGAGACTTCAACCTGCCCCTCATTTTCCAATCAGAGGCCCCTGCGGGTTCCCCGTCGGCCCTGTGCCCCCTCTCTCTAGGAAGCCCACCAACATTCCTTCTACTCGCTGTGCTAGACTAGCCAGGTGGGGCCCACCTGCTTTCTCATCTGTGTTTTTGGAAATAATCTTGGTGGTGTAGAAAGTCAGTATTTCTTCTTATCCATGAACCATGGACTAGAAATCGGTGACCCTGATGAATATACCTTTCCCCTTTGCACCTGCTTCGCCCCTCAGAGGCACTTAGTTTGCCCTGCCTCCTGTAACATCCATTTCTAGCGTTCCCTTTCATACCTCTAGTGAAGGGGGCCCTCCCTCCATCTCAAGGCAGCCCTCTCCACCGTATCTTTACAGACATCAAGCCTAAATCTGCCTGTCTGTGGCATGTACCCATGGCTCTTTTGAGATCAAACAGAGGAGCCTGATCCCCCTATACAGGATTGTCTTTCCAATACCTGATGTTCTGACCTCCCAGTTCCCTCCATCACTCGCCTTCTCTCCTTGAGGTGATACCTCCTCTGTTTTTCTGGCTTTCATGGTTGAAGTCTTGCCCTGATTCCTGGCTTGCCCCAAGGACCCAGAATCACCAGTAACAAGTAGAAAAGGGGAAGAAAACATAACTACCAGGGCTCTTGGGGTTCCTTGGTTTCATCAAGTTAAGGCACAAAGGTAGAGGCATCCCTCCCCATTCCCACTAAATGTAAACATGAAGTTGAGTTCATCCAGCACAGCTGGGGAACCAACTTTGTCCTGGAGTTATGGTCATCATTCAGGAGGTCTGTCAAATCAGAGGACAGAAGATTGATGACTGGGGGAATGGGTCAACTCGCGAGGCATCCATCCAGCGGTCCTTTTATAAGGCAGTTGTTGGGGGTTAGGGGAACATGAGAAGTCTTAGGCCCCTGTGGGTCCTGCCCAATGTGGTCAGGATTCATGAAATCACACAGTTCTGCTTGAAGGAACTGAGGCTAGTTCTGCCTGTGCGGGAGGGAAGACAGAGAAAGACATAGATTAGAATAGGAGCTCCCAAGGGTAGGGACTGTCTGAAGCTTTCCTCTGTACCCCCCAACATTTAGCATAGTACCAACCACACAGTAGGCCCTTCATAAATGCTTTTGGATGGATTCAAGAGAAGCCCTATGGTGAATTCTCTTTTCCTCAAGCTTCTAGACACAGGGAATCCTTAGGACCAGTCTTGAGTTAATTCAGCAGCATCCTCCTGCTTTTAAGAATGTTATTGAGACTCTTTTATTTCTTACATCCTTTCATTTGTAGACATATCCCTCCCTGGTCTTCTATCTGGCTACCTAACACTCATGCTAAAGATTTTCAAAAGATGAAGAAAAAAAAAACAGTTCAGTAAACCTTGTCTAACAGGACATGATATTTCATACCCATGCCCTTCTGTAAAAAAAAAAACCCTGATTCTCAAACTTTTTTATCTCAGGATCCCTTTATACTCTTAAAAATTATCAAGGATACTCACCTAAAGTGTTTTTGTTTATGTGGGTTTGGCCTGTATTTATGGTATTAGAAATGAAAACATCTTAGTATTAAAATGAAAACTTTTAACCTTGTGAATATCCTGAAAGGGCCTTGGGGGACCCCCTCAATTCCTCCAGACCACACTTTGAGAATGGATGTTGTAAAGCAAGGGTTCTTAACCAGGGACAGACTTTAGAGGATTCTGTGAATATTTTCTCAGCCTTTTAATTGAAATGATTTAAAAACATAATTCTGAGAAAAGGCCCCGATATCAGCCTCTCAGGTCTGTGGAAGGGGGCTGGCACACACCCAAAGATTAGGAATCTGTCCTCTCAAGTCTTCTGAATCCCCAACACAACTTAGAAACCCAGACCATGGCCCACTTTGAGGAAAGAAGGAAGACCATCCTTCCTCAGAGATCTGCTCAGATCTATCCCTTGGGGACTTCTGAGATGAGCAGGGCCATGCATCTGCTCTAAAGACATGGAAGACATGCCCTGCGCTTAGCTCATATCCCCTTCTCACTTTTGGCAGTCAACAAGTTCATCCACCCACACAGCCCAGCCTGTGGCTTCTGTGTGAGTCTGCAGGCCCCACCTAGACTGAGGCCCTCCAGGAGCCCCAGACCTTGTGCATTCCACTCAAACCCTCCACATGGAGGGTTCTCTCAAAGGTGAGAGAAAAGGTGGCCTGTAACCTCTGTGATGGCATCGTAGGTGATTAGGGCATCGTGTTAATAATTATGAGAAAGAGAACTGGGCATGGAGTCAGAAAGAGCCAAGTTCAAATCCAGGCTTAGACATTTACTAGCTGTGTGACCCAAGGCCTCTAATGGCCTCAGTTTCCTCAACTGTAAAAAGGGGCTAATAGTAGTACCTCCCAGGGTTGTTGTGAGGATTAAATGAGATATTTGTAAAGTCCTTAGAACAGTAAAGATGACCTGAGTTCAAATCCAGTCTTAGATACTAGTGGCGTGACCCAGGCCAAGTCACCTAACCTGTATCTGCCTCAGTTTCCTCAACTTCAAAATGGTAATAACAGTACCCACCTTCCAGGGTTGTTATGAGGACCAAATTAGATTTTTTAAAAGTGCTTAGCATGGTTCCTGGCACATGGTAGGCACTTAGTAATGCTCCCTTCTAGCTAACACTTCCATTGTGCTTTACCAAAGGGCCTTCTACATTATCTCATCTGATGCCCATTGTACATCTGAGGAAACTTAAATGATTTGTCCAGGCTCCTGCAGCTACTAAGCATCGACCCATTCTGTCTGGACCTGGGGAGCAGAGGGGTGGGGGGAGGTTGGAGCTGAAGAAGCAAACAGGGTAAAACTTGTAAAACATAAAGAGCTGCCCCAGAGTGGAGTCCACTGTCCTCCTCTGGAGATCTTCAGACTGGGACTGGGTAGCCCAATCGTCAGGGTTACTTTCAAGGGGATTTCCAGTCATGTGGGGCTGGGGCTGGATGATGCTGAAGGTCCTAGCACAGGTTCCTCGCCACAGCTGGACAGCTGAGACACCTCTTACCCTCTGGGCCTGGATGGCAGGTGGCCCGTCCCGCACCTTCTGACCCAATGGGAGCCAGCCAGGGAGAACACCACTCCATCTGGATGGTCTCACTCCCAGGCTGGAGGATGGCGGAGGGGTGGAATATGTGCCGAACCTTTGGCCCAGGTGTCTTTTCCTTACCCTGGCTCCTCTTGATTTCTTTTCAGCAGGAGCAGGTTTTCCCAGACATGTTCCCTTTCTCCCCAGCAACGAGGTGTTCATACCACCTTCTAGCAGCTGTGAACTCAATTAAGGGGATGTCTGTCTCTCTCTTCTGGGCCATTAGCAAGAAAGATGTTAAAACAAACAGTCTCCTAGCACTGATCCCAGCAATCCTGCGCCCCCCCCCCCCACCCGCCATAAACCATATCCCTTGGAGCGGATCCACTGTAATTCATCTTACACCATTATTTATGGCCCATTAGGCCAGAGCGAGCTCATTTTTTCAGGACTCTGCCATCTGACAACAAAATCCAGATGTTCCCTCTCCTGGGTCTGTCTTCCTCCCCTCCAGATTACTCAGGAAGTCTCAGGGATGGTCCTCAGGAGTCAGGCCTGGCCTGGATTCTCCCCCTGCCATTTCATAGGGGTTTAGGCTCCCGATGAGCCCTGCTCTGTCCCCCAGGCTGAGGGCACTTGTTGACAGCATCTGGCAGGCCTCCAGCTTGGGTAATTGAATCCTGCTCTCTTCAGTCCTAGGCTGTAGCCATTGGACCGAGCCTCTATCACTTGTTCTTCCCAGAGGCCTGTTTTACTTGCTAGGTCTATGAAGCAGTTGCCAAAGACCTCCTAGGAGGCAGCTGCATTTTGGCACCTGGCAAGTGATAGAGTGGGCTTGCTCTGAAGCTTGGGAGGGGGCCCAGAGAGAGCCAGGGCTTCCCATCCCACCTGACGCTCACCCCCTTCCATCTCCCTCCTCTAAGCTGTAAGTCTTTGTGATCCCATTTGGGCTTTTCTTGGCAGAGATCTTGGAATGATTTGCTACTTCCTTCTCCAGCTCATTTTACAGATAAGGAAAGTAAGGAAACTGAGGCCGAGTGAAATGACTTGCCCAGGGTCACGCAGCTATGAAGTGTCTGAGGCTGGATTTGAACTCAGGTCCTAGGCTCTCTCCACTAAGTCATCAGTTGCCTATTTCAAGCCTTGCTTTCTGATGTCTTTTAGTTCTAACTGCTTATTCCTTGTCCCTATGAGGACTGCATAGAGACGCCTGGGAGGCCTTTCAAAGCAGCAGTTCAAATTCTCCCTGCTCTGATACCCCTAACGTAAAGCCAACCTATGACTGTGAGAAGTCATAATAGTGACTGTTTTCCACATGACCAGTCCCACAGGCTCTCTTCATTTAAACACAACTTTTCCTAGTGTGGCATTCAAGGCCCTTCACAGTGTGGTACTACCTGACCTTTCCAGACATGTGATCCCCACCCCCACCTACCCTCTTCCCACTGACTGAAGCAAGACTATTCATGGTGTCCTGGTTCACATACTGTGTGGCTCCGAGATTGTGTGACCACGGGCAAGTCACTTGACTTCTCCAAGGCTTAGTCTCCTCACTTGTAAAATGGGGAACTTGGACTAATCCCTTAAGGCCCTTTCCAGCCCAAAATCCTACAGACCTCTTTAAGGGACTTGGTATCCTCATCTGTAAGACAGGGACAGTGTCTCTGGTTGTCAGAAAATGCTTTTGAACTCCCAGTCCACTAAAATAAATAATTGGCCATGTGGTTTTTGCTGTTAGGAAGGGCTCATTTTAGATCATGTGAGTGGCATGAACTGGTTTTTCCTAGTGTCTGACTTGGCCCTCTATATCCTCCAGCAGACCCGCCCCATTTGAATGTTGACCTCGTGGGTCTCTGTCTCCAGCTCTCATCCGCCTTCCCACACGTTGCTTCTCTCAGACTTCTTTAGAGGCTCCCAACTCATCTTTCATCTGCATTTTAGGCTTTATTGTATCCTGGTCAAACTGGTCTCTCAAGCTTCTTTCTGCCCTGGTTGGATTCATGGCAGACTCATGCTTCTACCCTGCCCCATATCTATCTCTCTCTCTCTCTCTCTCTCTCTCTCTCTCTCTCTCTCTCTCTCTCTCTCACACACACACACACACACACACTCACTCACTCACTCACTCACTCCTCTTATGGCTCAGTCCCATTTCTTCCATGAAGCGTTCTGTGACCTGCTCAGAGTGGCCACTTTCTTGACCTAACCGCTCTTCTACCTCTTATCACAAACTTATTTGTAGATCTTATCACACACCCTCCACGGCACTGGAAGCTCTTTGAAGGCAGGGGAAGTCTTGTTTTTCATCTTTGTACTGCCAGGGTCTGGCATCTACTACACATTCAATAGACTGAACCATAAGTTCCCTGAGGGTCTTCCATCTGTATGTCCCCCTAGCTGAAGCCCTTGTACACAGTAGGTGCCTAATGAGTATTTGTTAACCTTTCATAAGATGCTAGGAAACCTGGGGCTAGCGCTTGGCCACTAGAGGGGAGCAGAGGGTTGCAGATGACTTGGGCAGGCCGTGAAGGGACAGTTTCTGTGTCTGGATGGCCCCCAGGGCTAAGCATGGCACACACATGGTTTAGGCCAGTTACCAGGTGTGCTCCTGCCCTTCTGAAACCACAACTGGATCACTGCTTCCTCTGGGCCAGACCAAGCATCCTCATGCGTACAGTAGGGATAATCACAGCGTCTGCCTTCTGGGCTATGGCAATGATCATATGCAGTAGGGAAGGCACTTCATAAACCTCAAAGCCCCATGTGAGTGTGGGCTTTGTTACCATTATTACAAGGTTCTTTTTCTCCATCTCTTCTCATCTTCCCAAAAGTGTTCGGCAAGTGAGAGGAAAGCATCCGCATCTTGGCTGGGGCCTTGAGCTTGGGCGGAGCTCTGGATTTAAAATCAGAAAGACTTGGGCCTCAGTTTCCACCTGTAAAATGATGTGGCAGGACTAGAGGCCCCTTCTACAGCTGTGGTCCTAGGCCCCAATAGCTGTGAGCCCTAGCAAACCTTGAGGGTGGAGGAAGGGTATCTCACTCGCTGGGCCTCAGTTTGCTCATCTGTAGAACAAGGGATGCCATTTTGATGTCCTGTAAGGGCCCTTCTACTTCTAAGATGAGGATGTTATTCTAAGTCATCATGTTCATTCTCAAGAGTGAACTGGAGGAGTGCTTAGGGGTTAAGGATGGTCCCAGCATAATCAAGGATGTGCATGCTTCATAGGCCGCTCAACTTGGAAACCATCAAGTCCAGCATCCTCATTGTTTTTTGACGGATACTGGAGGGTTGGAGGGTAGGGCTAAGTTGTGCCTCCCTCCCCCCAGATCTGATTTCAGTCCCTCACCTTTTCTGTTCTGAGGCCACACTAATGTGCCTGCTGGCCTTATCCAAGGCCAAGATCCCCGTCTTTTTTTTTCCTGGTTGGGAGCTGGGTTGCTGGAGCTGGTCACTTACTTGAAATTAATTTACTGAGTCTGAAGCTTTAGTCTTTCAGCCTCCTGTCCCTCCCAAGGGGACCCAGGGCCTTGGATGAGAGGGGAAACTCTGGTTCAGACTTCCCCATGAAGTGACACTGTAAGGTATTCAATGTGGCAGAGGGGGCAAGGTATCCCTAAGGGGCAGGAGGGCAGAGGCTGTGCTGAGAATGTCAGACTCGGAGGGAGAAGGCAGTTAGAGCTGGAAGTACATTTAGGACTGATCTAGTCTAACCATTTCTTCATTTTACATAGTGGGAAACTGAGGCCAAAGAAGGAAAAAAAAAGGGATGTTTTTCCAAGGTCACATAGCTATTAGGAGGCAGACTTGGGGCTTCCTTCCTTCCATGGGAGCCTAATATTCTCTCTCCCTGTGACTTATAACCAAGAGTCATTTCT
This sequence comes from Potorous gilbertii, assembly GCA_028658325.1. Taxonomy (NCBI): domain Eukaryota; kingdom Metazoa; phylum Chordata; class Mammalia; order Diprotodontia; family Potoroidae; genus Potorous; species Potorous gilbertii. The sequence continues at coordinate 238,553,581 of CM053770.1, read as the reverse complement.
TCTCTGGGCCCATCTCCTGATGCATGTAATGAAGCTCATAAGGTCCTCATCTGCCCTCCTTCCCTGTATAGCTGGGGGGATCTGGGTAGGAAAACGTGGGCTGATGCATGGGCTGCCCCTCATCCCCCTCCTCCCCCCTGCTCCAGTACCTTTCTCTCCTTCCAGGATTAGCCTGGGTACTCCCTTTGCCCAGTCGGACATAACCACCCCTGCTGTGTCATTCAAGCAGGACTCGAGGTGACCTAAATCCTAAGGAAGCCACCAGAGACATCAGGAAAGGGCAGGCCAGGGGGGCCGTGAGGTTTCTATGGAGACATCACCTGGGGAAAGACTCTGGAAGGGGAGGATGGCTTCCTCTTTTTCATTTTCCTTTCCTCCCTTCCCTGCCAGGTGTTCTCCATGGCAACCCTTCTTCTCTGGAAGAGGCACAAGGCAGTGTTGCATCTGGTGGGGTGAGGGGCAAACTTGGGGTGAACCAGAGGACAGGAAAGGAACACCAGCTCCCTCCTGCAGTGGGTCACATATAGTGGAAAGAGAAGTGGATTTGGGGTATGAGGAGCTGGGCTCAAATTCAGACTTGAGTGGATCCATCTCTGGGCCTCAGTTTCCTCCTGTAAAATGAGGGGGCTAGACTGTCCGACTTTTAAGGTCCCTCTCCACACTAACTTGTTCTCTCTGGGCCTCCTTTTCCAATGCTTCCTAAAACAGGGATTTAGATTCAACAATCTTTAAGCTTTTTCTAAAATTGAGACATACAAGCTTAGGGAAGTTACGATAAGCCCAGGCTGCTTGCACACCCCAGAAGGGCAGGGGGAGAGGTGGTGGTCTATTCTGAGAAGGGTCTGATGGCAGGGAGCCTTAGGGAAAGCCCAGTCCTCCCTGAGCTGCAGGACCTGTGTTTGCCTGAGGTGCCATGTTCTGCCTGGGTGACAGAGGGCTGCATCTTCTGAGGCCCCTGTTGGCTCTAGGGCGGTGAACCTAGGCGATTCTGTCCTACCAGATGAAAGGTAATAAAAAAAAAATCCTCTTTATTACATCTAGAAAAAAAAATCCTTCTCCATGGCTCAGGAAGAAAGATCACAGGATTTAAGAGCCTGGAGGATCCTGGGAGATCACCTACTTTAGTCCTTTCTCCTTAAAGAAAAGGAAACTGGGGGTCAGGGAGGGGAAGCCATTTGTACAGACATACAAAGTCAGGATATGAACATGGGTCATCTGGGCCTAAGGCCAGGGTTCCTTCTACTAATTGTGAGGTGCATGATCCCCATTTTACAAGTAAGGAAATTAAGGCTTAGCAAGGTGAATTGCCTTGCCCAGAGTCACTTAGCTGGTAAGAGGCAGAGCCAGGGGCTTTCTGAAGTAGGCCAGGCTTGTGCACAATGCTCCCTTGTGAACCTTTCTCTGCCTCTTCTCCATTTATGTGAATCTTTCCCCTCAGTTCCCAGGGGGAGAGTCTATTTCTGTGACCAGGGAACATAAGCAGCCCATGTTATTAGCAGCATTCTTCCGCCTAAGTTGGGTCCTTTCGGCTGTGCTGAAAACTGTGAGATAAATTAGACACAATTCTGGCCTTCCAACAGCTCTCTGACTAAGGCATAGACAAATTCTTAAAGGACAAAAAAACAAAAATCCCTTTCCAAAGGGAAGCCACCAACTAGACCCAGCAATGGAGTCGGTTAACTATTTCTAGCAGAAACAACCAAGGCCATAGGTCAGATACCAGGTCAGGGCAGGAGAAGCTTGGGCAAGGCAGTCCCCTCTCTCCACTTTATTCTAGGGACAGGCATCTGGCCTGAAGCAGTCTGCTGAAAAGAGCCCCAGGTCAGAAAACAGAAAAGCCCGGCATGTTTGTTCTGGTTCTGGCTCATCTGACGAGGGCAGGGATGTCTCATATTTGACTTTGTATCTCCAGAGCCTAGCCCAGAGCCTGGCACATAAAATGGTTGATCACTTGATCTTGTGCAAGACTTATACAAATGTTCTCTCAGGGCCTCAGTTTCCTCACCTGTAAAATGAAGGCTGCATACCATTAGGGCTATTGGGATTCCCAGACTGATTGACACAGATTACAAATGTGAACATTATTGATTTAGAGCTAGAAATGGCCTTAGGAGATCAGCTAGCCCAACAAAGGCCCATAGAGAACAGTGACCTGGCAGAGCTGACACTTGAACTCAAGTCTCATAGTTCCCAAGTCAGGTGCCCTGTAATGCCAGCCTTGGTTAAGTGCCAGTTGGTGTTGCTGAACTTGCCCCCACGGCCTTCTTTTGTATTCTCTGTGACAAAGACTGACTCCCTAGGTAGGGGAAGAGGGAGGGATATTTTGCAAAGGAGGGTGATATAAAAACAAAAGATATCATAAAGAAAACTTTTGAAAAATGTCTACTTGTAGGGGTGGGTGGCATAAGTGGTACTGTGCATGGCCTGAGGGAAGGGCCAGAAAGAAAGGAGGGGAGGTGAGAAGCAGAGGACTGGGTCCTGGGAGGATCCCTACCTGAGATGCTGCTGTTGCTGTGGACGCCGTCGCCAGGGCTGTGGGTTCCTGGGTCCAGGGCTGGCCTCCTCACCACCACAAACTCCCCATCAGAGAAGGTCTCACTGGAGAGGGAACTGACCATGCCGTTGGTGGCACGAGTGCGCTTAAGCTTCCAGTTGAACTTGCCCCCTGAGCGTCTGCCCTCTTTGCTGGCAGCAGCTCTGTTGGTGGCCTCACTCTTCCCCGCTCGGACAGAGGGCTCCTTGGCCTTGAGCTTTGCTTCTACTCGTCGGCCTCCCTTACAGGTTGCCTCCTCTAGGGGTGGAGGGTCCATCTTGGGCAGCACTTGGTCTAGTGTGACCAGATCATGGAGAAAGCTCTCAAGGCGCCGGGCAGACTCGGAGCCTTCCCCACCTCCCTCCTGTGGTTCATCCTTCTCCCCGCCTCTGGTCTCCTGCTTCTCACGCGCCCAGCGCATCATCTCCCCAGGAGGTTGGCGGCTGCCTGCCATCAGGGCATACTTTGGGTTGATTAATTTACGTGCCACTGTGGAAGAATATTTGAGGCCCGTGAGGCCCAGTTCTCGGTACAGGTCCACCTCCTCTGAGATGGCATAGAGTTCCCGAAACTCCACATCAAAGGGCTCCACATGCTGCCCTGTCAATACCAGGAGAAGATTTCTATCCACATGAGAGGAGCGCCAAGTAAAGCTGGAAGGAGAAACAATGTGGTCTTGGCCCTACTCTGTCCTCCCCAAGCCCCAGCCTCTCCTGACTTCGGTTCCTGTGCTCCAAGAACATCAGGGTTGAAGAGATAAGAGGCTTCCTCCCCACACCTGCCCAGCTCAGGCTCAGCCTCACTCACCTGTAAGACCCCATAGCGACTTTGTCACCATCTACCATCAAGAACCGGGAGGACAGGGTTCCTCTGACCTTTCCCTCAGGCATGTAGAACCCAACACCAGGAACGCAGCGGGTTCGGATGTTCTGGTGGGGAGAGGAGACAGGAATCAAGGTCACTTTGACCTATTGGGCCTAGTTTGATTGTTTATATGAACAAGGCCAAAATGGCAAAAAGTGGGTTCCCCTGCTCTGCAGGCCCTTGGCCATACACTGCTTAAATGGTTTGAAACACTCTTCATCCCTGACCCCAGTGGAAAGCAGAGTGGTCACTATGCCCAGCAGACTCCCTTCCAGACAGCAATGAGGCTAGCCCTTACCCCATACTATGGACACCTAGTGAAGTGTCCCTCTGGAAAGGCAGATGAGGGCCAGGTCATGAATGTGTGAACGAAGGCTGGACCAGACCGCTCACCCAGAGCAGCAACCCTGACTCTTCCTGCCTTTTTGGCCTTCAATCATGAGGACTTAAATTGAAATCCTGCCTCAGATCCTCACTGGCTGAGCTACCTGGGGCAAGATATTGAATTTCTTAGAGTCTAATTTTCTTTCTCTGTAAAATGAGAATAAGCGTAGCATCCAGCCTATAGGGTTGTTGTGAGGATCCAATGAGATAGCGCTTCTAAAAGGCACTGCAAACCTGAAAGGGTTATACCACCAAGGACTCTGGGCTTTTCCACCATATTGGTGATGACTTGGTGATGATAAACACCAAGCAGGAGCTTTGCTTGAGAGAGGGCTGTATCAGAACCAAGGCCCCAGGAGCCCTCCTTCCCTCCTCACTCTGTGAGTGGAGGCCATAGGCGGGTATCTGTTATTTGCTTTGAATGTTAAGCTCATGTCTGGGTGGAGAGCAGAAAAGGTGGGAAGAAGAGGTGCCACTCCCTCTCAGAGAGTCTGGGCCTTTTCCCACCCTCCCTTTGGAGTTCTAGACCATACCCGGATTTGGAAATCATTGAGATCCAGGGTCCGGCACATCTCTAGAAAGAACTTGACGCCTGCCTCATCCAGAATTATGTACACGGGGACTCGTTTCTTATAGGCAGCATTGACAATGTCCTGGAAGATGTCCCTATCTGTGAAGAGGTCCATGACCACCGCAACAACCTGGAAAGTGAGGAACAGTGGCTTAGCACAGTGCACCACATACAGGAAGTGCCAAATAAATGCTTATTCACTGACAGTGGTTTCACCATTCCTAGGGATATGCCCAAACTCAGGAAGCAGGGACAACCCAGCATGGGGACGCAGCTTGGGCGGACACAACCACACTTAGAACTAGAAAGGAGAGCTTAAATAATGGCTAAAATTTATGTTGCTTCTGAAGATCTGTAAAACACTTTCCAGATATTATCGTTGATACTTTGGAAAGGGCTGAATTTGGACTCGGGAGATCAAATCTCAACCCTGAATAGACCTTAGCCTAAAGGTGCCAAGGTCTCCCAGGGCATCCTGGGTCATCTCCAGTTATCCTGATGAATATCTGGTCACTGGATCCGGATGACTCTGGAGGAGAAGTGAGGCTTCTGACCTGCACAGACCTCCCTCACTCAGAACAAAGTCAAGAGCAGGTCATGTCGTTATTTCTCTGATGGCGTGGTCTTCTTCTGCAACTAAGGACAAACACCACAACAACAAATCTGAGCCCGCAATAGCTATGTGATCCTGGGCAAGTCTGAATGAACTTCACCTCTGGGAGCCTCAGTTGCCTCATCTGTAAAATGGAGACAACAGTACCTGTAGAACTCACCTCTAAAGGCTGTTGTGATCATGAAATGGGACAGTGTGTGTAAAATCTGAAATCATAAAATGCTCAGGTATATGGCCTCTCTCCCCCAAAGAGGGAGGCACGGTTCACCATCAGTCTCCTGGAATCCAGACTTGGGCACTGACACTGACCAGATCTCTACTGCCAGGATTTTTTCCTTGGTTCTGCTCATTTTCCCCTGCATCAGTTCATGCAAGTCTTCCTGAGTCTCTCTGAAGTTTTTAATATTTCTCATTTCTTATGGCTCAGTGACTCCATTGTATTCAAATACCACAAATTGTTCAGCCCTGCCCCTTCAATGGACATGACTTCGGTGCCCTCCCTGCCCCTCAACATTGTATGTGTTCTGTATTTACTTTTACGTTCCTATGTTGCCTCCTCCAATGTTTTCCAAATTACATTGTGCTTACTGTGGTTATATTTTTCTGTCTCCTCTGCATCTGTACTCTTTTAGCCCAGGGGAATGTAATTTCCTTGAGGACAGGCATAGACTCTTTATTGTGTAATCAACATCTGGTGATTGACTGAGCCAGTGAAGGGTGGGTATCTTACAAGGGAGGCTCCATCCCAAGGAGAAATTATAGGACAAAGAAGTGTCCACACTGACGGGGAGGAAAGGAGTCAGCTCATTTACAAAAGCCACACAGTTGCACGACCATTATCTTTGATCTCCCCAAGGCTGGGCTGAACCTCGTCCTGTCTTCCCCCAGTGGAATCTCAGAGTCAAGGTCCTCGTTGGCCTTATTCTCATGACTCCCAAGTGTCCCAAACCACACCATTCTCAAATCTCATTTGGTTCAAGCCCAATTTTCTCACTTTGGCATTCAAGGCCCTTTACATTCATTCCCCTTTCTAATCTTTTCTCCCACTGTTCTTCCTCTGCAAACTGTTCACTTCAGCCAGGCTGGTTTCTTCATTGGCCCTCATATTGGGGTTGCCTATTCCTACCTCCAAGCCTTTGCTCATGCTGTTCTCTAGGTCTGATATGCCTTTCTTCCTCCTCCCTATGCACTCGGTTCACTCACTCCTCAAGGTCTAACTCTGTTTCTAAGAAATCTAAGAAGTGCCAGACCTGGAAGGGTCCTCAGAGGACAGCTAGCCCAACTGTCTCTGAGGCACAGAGAGGTGTCTTGCCCAAGTCCCACAAGTAAGCCTCAAAGGTAGGATGGGATGGGGAGTCATGAAACTAGGAAAAGAGAGGTCTCTAGTTAAGTGCTGTCCCCTCCCAGGACCACGAAGCCTCCAGTCTGAGACTGTACTAAGACTGTACCTGCTGTATTAGCTCTATAAACAGTAAAATATTTGTATTAAAAAAAATCCCTCTCTGCTCATGGCAAAGGAGTGATAATTATCCTGTGCTTGGACTCCATGGATGCCATCTGACATCCATCTCTGCTGTGTCAAGCCCATGACAGCCAGCCCTCTCCTTCCGGTGCTGCCAGGTTTTGTTCCTGCACAATGAGCAATCACCCAGGACAACCACAGGCTCTGAGCTCTCCATGTATGCTCTATGGAGAGAGATGGAGATACAAACACTTCCCCCTCTCCAGGGGTTGGCTGAACACCCTGTCCTAGGCTCAGAGTCCCAGAAAGAGATGTCAAGGTCACCTCTGTCTCTGTCTGCTCCTCCCTGCTGCCCACAAAGGGGCAGCACCCACAAGGAAAGGTTTATTTGAGCTGGCAGTCATTGGCAGAAGTCACTGGGCTGATAAGCCCACTGGGAGGCAGGCTGGCCTCTCCACTCTGATGTTCCAATGTTTCTGTCTGGTGCTTTCATTGTGCCGAGTGCATGTCTGGCTTCCTGCTAGAAAGTCAGGATAGGGGGAGATGGGAGACTTCCTTTACCTGCCATCCAGTTTTAATTAAACAGCCCAGCTCTGCTAATTTCCTCTCTGGGCTCCTTAATTACTACCAGATACTAAAAATAATGGAAGTCTTTGTTCAGTGCCAGCAGCAACTCTCCTTCTACCTTCCCCATGGGCCTGGTGAAACCACCAAAGGATGTGACTGTGAGAGCAGCACTAGCTCCCCAGTGGCCAGCTGACCGTGATGTCCCCACGGTGCTTCCCCCATCCCCCTCCAGTGACAGAGGCAATGAAAGCATTCCTGGAGCCAGGAGCTTACCGATTCTTTCAGTCCAGCCCCTTCATTTGGCAGATGAGGAAACAGGCCCTGAGAGGGGACATGACTTTCCCAAAGTTACATTCAAACTAAGCAAAATACAAGATATGGACCCAGCCCTCTTTCCATTATCCCATAAAAATTCCTTTTTATAGATGAAACAACTGAGAGAGACTCGAAGACAACTGTCAGATGACTTATCCAGGGTCACATGGCTGGGGTAAATGGGCCATGAAGGGAGCTAAGCACTCCAGGTCTACCCTTTTCTCTTTCATCCACCACCACTCATCCAGCAAAGTAGCCCAGCAGATAGAGCATGGGGTCTGGAGTCAGGAAAACCTGAGTTCTAATTCTGCCTTAGACACTAGCAGCTGCGTGACCCTAGGCCAGTCACAACCTGTCTGCCTCAGTTTCTTTAGTTGTAAAATGGGGATGATAACCTCACCTTCCTCCCAGGGTTGCTGTGAGAATCAAAGAGATGATATTTGTAAATTGCTCAGCACAGTGCCTCGCATACAGTAGGGGCTTAATAAATATTCATTCACTCTCTCCTTGTACTGGTTTTGGGTCAGGATTAATGGAAAGGGGGAATTCGTTGGGTCCAGAGGATCTGGGTTTAAATCTTGACTAGGTGTCTTTGGGCAAGTCACTTCATTCACCACCTTCTCAGGGGTCTCAGTTTCCCCCTCTGTAAAACAAGGGAGTTGGACTCAGCCTCTTGATGTCCCGTCTAGCTCTGGATTTCTGACCCTCTAATGTGACTGTGGACAAGCACTTAATATACCCAGGACTCAGTTTCTTCACCTGTAAATAAGGGACTCCAGGCTTCCGAGGTCTCTTCCCAGCTCCACGTCTGTGACTTGCCCAAGGTCACTATAGACAGTGAATGGAATCTGAACCTAGGTCCTCTGACTCCCAGGCCAGTGTCCTTGCCCCTTCTGGCCACACAACAGGGTGGAATGGGGAGAATCAGGTTATGAATCAGGTTTTAGAAATCAACCAATGAGCCAATGAGCATTTATTAAGCTCCCACTGTATTCCAGACTGGAGTTGGGAACATAAAGGCAAAAATGAAACAGGCACCGTCTTCAGGATGTTTACATCCTACCAACACGTCCAAGACCTGGAATGTGCACAGAAAGTGCCTAATACTTGTTGAAATAAATTTAATTTGAGCCTGGAAAGCTGGGAAGGGTTTTGTTCTCACCAGCCAGCATTACCGTAATTAATATTACCACAGCCTGGATGTTGTTTCTTCTCTCAACACGAACAAGGCCGATTACGACTCGCGCCATGGATGTTTTCTGACTCCGGCCTCGCTTTCCTCACTGCCCCTCCCGTGTCCCAACCAGCCTCATCCTTAAAGCTGAAGAAGACCTTTAGAGCCCTTCCAGCCCCGCCCCTTTCATTTTACAGATGAGGAAACTGAGGTTCAGAAAAGGCAGTGACTTAGATGAAGGCCCAGAGCTGGGTTTCCAGCTTTCACCAGATAGTACAGTGTGCACAAAGCACAGGGAATAAGTAGCCTGGTTTGTCGAGATTAGCAGGAGATAAAGCCAGAAAGGTCCTGCAGCAGTGGTAGATTGGGGGGAGGGGGGGGCTGAACATGGGGCTCTTCCTTGCCCCAGGTGGGGAGGATGGGGTGACTGCACAGCAAGGAGGGTCTCAGGCCCCCAAGACTTCCCTGTTGCCCTCTGGGAATGCTACCCTGGTCACAGAGATGTCATGAAGTGACACTAACACAAGTTCCAGAAACACACTCTTTCATACTCCTAGTTGATATCCCTAAAGAACTGTGCTTTCATATTTACAGTGACGGGGAGTTCACTACCGAAAATGCAGCCTCTTCTGTTATTGGACAGGTCTGATAAGAAAGTTCCTACTTAGAGGAACTCTCTGTAACCTTCCCCTACTGGTCCTTTTCTCTGGGCCCAAGTATGATTATCTGTATAGACTCTAGTAGTCCCTTCCTCTGTATCCCTCACAGGGTCTTTATAAGGTAGATCTGAAGACACAGTCCTTTATGAACTGTGGCATGATGGGAAAGAGCCAAGTATTAGGAGTCAGAAAATCAGGGTTCACATGCCAGTGCTGCCACCATGAGACTGTAGATAAATCACCTGAACCACTTGGCCTTTGTGAAAATGAGAGGGTTAGGCTACGTTAGATGTCTCTGAAGTCCCTTCTAGCTTTAGAGTTACAGTCCTATGATCTTAAGACTCATTGGCTAAATGATCTTGGGCAAATCCTATAATCTCTATGACTCAGTTTCCTCTTCTGTAAAATGAGGGGGATGGGCTAGATCAGAGTTTCTTCACCTTGGATTTGTGGACTTTAAAAAAAATGTATAAATATATGTGTAAATTGTCAATATAATTGGCTTCCTTTCTAACCCTGTGTATTTTATTTTATACATTTAGAAACATCCTGAGAAAGTGTTCACAGACTTTAACAGATCAACTTTCAAAGGACATACAATGACATACAAAACGTTAAGACCCTCTGCCAAGTCTGAGGTTAATTTCTGGCTCTAATAGTCTTTGACCCTATGGGTCTAAAAAGTTGAGAGAAAATCCACAAGCAAACATTTATTAAGCACCTACTGTTTGATCAGTACTGTGGTAGGCACAAGATTGTTGTTGCTCAGTTGTTTTGGTCCTGCGTGACTCTCCATGACCCCATTTGGGGTTTTCTTGGCAGAGATCCTAGAGAGGTTTGCCATTTCCTTCTCCAGGTCACTTTGCAGATGAGGAAACTGAGGCAAACAAGGGCTAAGTGACTTGCCCAGGTTCACAAGACTAGGAAGTGTCTGAGGCTGGATATGAACTCAGGGAGATGAGTCTTTCTTGACTGCAGGCCCTGCATTCCATCCACCAGTAGCTGCCTCAGGCAGGAGATACAAAGATAGAGACAAGTTAATTCCTGCCTTCCAGAAGCTTCTATTACATTAAACTGAGGGGATTACACCATAGTCAGAGATGTGCAAACCAAATCCAAAATAAAGTTTGTGGGGGGTTGGGAGAGGAAGACCTCACCCCACCCCCTCCAAGGCACAGAGAGGGGGAGTACTTGTCAGGAGTCCCATAGCTAGTAAATGGAGGTCAGGACTCAAACCCAGGCCTGATTCCCAGTCCAGACTTGACTTCCCAGCACATTCAGAGTCTTCCCAGCAAATCTAAAACATGCCAGGAAACATTAAGGTTCTGTCTCACTTTGTAGGCTTTCCCATGGCCAGTGACGTGACGTGTCTGGCACCAAGGCTTGGTTGGCTGCCAGTTACTAGGGGACACCTGCTCCTCCGCCATGATCCCTGAGGTGCAGGAAAACAAAAGGACCAGGCTGATGTGGGTACCACATAAGCAGTTAGCTCTAGTCCTGAGGGCAGGGAGGGAGGCCCAGGCAAGCCTCGCGGTAAAATAAGTTGACTCAAGTGGTGAACCCCGAATCCCACTTGGGAAAGCTAAAAGAATTCAAGGGAACATTTATTGAGCACCAAATATGTACCAAGCCCTGGGCTAGGACCTGAAGACAAATATGAAGAGAAAAATGAAACAGTCCTTACCCTCAAGGAGTTGATATTCTACTGGGTTGGATCCACATGAAAGCAGAGAAATAAGGTGCAAAATCATCTAAGCAGCAAATCAAATGCAGTTTGGAGGGCTAAACATTTATCAAGTGCCTACTATGTGGCAGGCCTTATGCTGGGGATACAAGAGGGGGCAAAAGACAATTCCTGCCCTCAAGGAGCTCACAACCCAATAAGGGAGACAGCTGCAAACTGACCATCCCAAGCACAAGCTTGACCCAGGCAGCCCACCATCCATAAACTCCAAGGGCTTCTGGACCAAAGGGAAAATCCGCTGTTGGCATTTGAGGCCCTTTATGCCCTGCCCCCTACCTTCGTGTACCCTCTGGTCTAGTGACTGACCTCTTTGCTGCTTCTCTCATAAGATACCCCATCTCTTGACTGTGGAAGTCAGTGTTCACTGGTGCCCCATCTCCTCTGCTTGGAACGCTTTCCCTCTTCTTCTCTGGCTTCTTCCAAAAGCCCAAAATTCCAGGCCCTACAAATTCCAGGATGTTTCCTTTGCTTTTTTCAGTTTATCCTGTTTCTAGCTTGCCTGCGCACAGGTATTTGCATGTTTTGCCCCCTTGCTAGACTTTGAGCTCCTGGAGAATACAAACTGTCTTTTTTTTTTTTCTTTTTTGTGTGTGTGTGTCCCTAGCAATTAGCACAATGCCTAACATCTAGTAGGTACTTAATAAATACTTGTGGACTGACTCAACCCCTTGCAAATAGTAGGGATTTCAAAAATGTAGGTGGAACTGAATTTCTTCACTTTCACTGGTGGTCCAAGCCTCTCTTCCTTTGTCAGGAGCACTCACCACCCACCCTTTAATTCCAATGCCAGTGCCAGATGGACATAACAATACATTTTAAACACTCCTCTGAGCTCCTCCTGAGACAGTCAGGACAGCCTGCAGGAGCAGTCTGGGCTCCTTCTAGAAATTCAACATCAAGGTGGAAATCCCTTCCACTTGTTCAGTCCTGGTGAGGCATCCCATTATTTCAAGAGGACGGACAGGCAGCCAGAGATACTGGTTACAACCCCAGCCTGAAGCCAGAACACACAGACCTGGGCTGGTCGGCATTAATTGTGGGAAGGGCCAATCTGACTCAAGGGTCAGCCAGTTCACCCATCATCTCACTTGCAGATGAGGAAACTGATGCAGAGAGAAAGGAATTAGCAGTTTTTTACAGTCTAGAGAAGCTTTTCCTTAGTTTTTTTCTTTTTTCTTTTTTTTTTTTTTTAAGAAACCCATATCTTCCATTCTAGGACAGAGAACTACCTCACTGCTGAGAAAATGTTGACAAAAAGGAGTCCTGTCAGGCTTTTTTCACGGAAGAATGAGGCTCATTTGTAAGGGACAGATAGATACAGGTAGACGCTGCTGAAGAGCTTGGAAATATGATGGCCCTTTTTGGAGAGAGTAAATATTTATATCACAGTCTTTTTTAATGGTCATTTCTGTTGATAGCTTTCGAATCCCTATCCCCTTCATTGCCAAATGCATTCTGTTTTTCCTCCAGGATCCAGAGAGCTATCCCTTGGGACAAAAAATAAAAAGGTGAGAGGAGAAAAAACGCACCGGCAAAATTCATCACATTGACCCAGTCTGACAGCACTTGGCACCCCACCTCTGGAAAGAAGATAGCAATGTATACTTGGTCTTTTCTCCTTCACCCTCTAATCTTTCCAACATTGTAAATATTTTCCAGAATCACAGGCCAGAAGGAGCTCGCGCAACAGACTACGGTTCTTTAAATTCAAGATGATCAAGTCCAAATTCCCCCCATTTTATAGGTAGGGAAACTGTGGCACAGAGAGGTTAATGAACTTGCCCTAAGACACATAGGTGATGAGAGAGCCAGGATTCAAACTAAAGTCTCCCGACCCTAGATCGGGGCTCTTTCCACTATATTTCAAATCAACTGCAAACTCCAATCCTATTGAAGCGATCAACAAATATTTATCAAGTGCCTACTATGTTGGGGATATTAGAAGAGGCAAAAGACAGACCCTTCAAAGAGCCCACAACCTAATGGGGGAGACAGCTAACACATAAGTACAAATAAGCTACAGACAGGAAATACGGGAAATAATGAATAGAAGGCATTAGAATGAAGAGGGGTTGGGGAAGGCTTCGTGTAGATGGTGGGATTTTACTTATGACTTAAAGGAAACCTGGGGGATCAGTAACCGGAGCTGAAGAGGGAGAATGGTCCAGGCAGGGGGACCACCGGAGACCACCCAAAGCCCAGAAAGGGAGGAGCCTGTTCATGGAGCATCCATCCAGGAGGCCAGCGTCACTGGATCAAAGAGACTCTGGAAAGGGAAGAGGGGGATAACCCTAGTGAAGGACTTTGAACAATCAATAGGAAATCTTGTATTTGATGATGGAGGCAATAGGGAGTTTATTGAGTAGTGGGGTGACAAGGTCGAACCTGCATTTAGGAAGATCATTAAATGAACTCGTGACTGTCTGAGTTCTGCAGTCTTACCTTGGAGGGTGTGGGGTGGGAGGGGGACATAGCTAAGCTCCAGCTGAGATAACTCTGCCTATTAGAAAGATGGAAAATAATGAGGTTCTGCCTCAAGCTGCTCATTAAAGAGGAGCATTAAGCATGCCCCCTCAAAGGTCCCAGAGAAAGGAAATCTCAGAGATCATCCACTCTCTATCCCTCCCCTTCTACTGATGTGTTAGGAAGATGCAGACTGGAGAGGGGAGCTAGGGGGCACAGAGGATACAGCACCCAGCCTGGAGTCAGGAAGACCAGAGTTCAAATCCAGCCCTAGCTGGGTGACCCTGGACAAGTCACTCAACTCTGTTTAACTCAGTTTCCTCATCTGTAAAATGAGCTGGAGAAGGAAATGGCAAATCACTTGAGTATCTTTGCAAAGAAAACCCCAAATAAGGTCATGGAGAGTCAGATATGAGTAAAACAACTGAACAAGAAAACTGGAGAAAGTCCTCAGTTGGGAACCAGGGAAAATTAAGTGCCTCCTCTGTGCCAGGCACTCTGCTAGATACACATTTAAAAAGGAAATAGTCCTTGGCCTTAGGAAGCCTCCATTCTATTGGATACAATATATTTATAGATAACTTAAGTACAAAGTAAATAAAAAAATAATGCACAGTTCTTTCAGTGGTTGAAAAAAGCATTCATAGTTTGTGGTGGGTGGCGCTATTGTGGGGTAGTTCCTGGACTGAGTCTTGAAGGGGGACACATGGTAAAGGAGAACATTGCATGCATGAGGAATAGCCCAGGCAAAGGCATGGAGGTGAGAGATAGGATGTCTTGTTCATGAAAAAAAAGGCTGCTAATTTAGCAAATATGTAGAGTGGGGAAAATAATGTGAAACCGTTCTGGGAAGAGAGGCTGGAGTCAGTTTGTAAATGACTTGAGTCCTGGGCTGGATAAAGGACAGAAGTGCTAAGCCAGACTGAAAGATGGGCTGGATTGTCAAGGGTCCTGGCTTGGAGGTATACTAGCCACTTGTTGGGGGAATACATTTCAGGCACTAGAAATAACTTGTACAAACGTAAAGATGTAGGAGACAGATGGCCCAAGTTTCAGAAATCTCATCATCCAATCTGGCTGGAAAGCACCGCTTGTGAAGGAAGAATGTGAAATAAGGCTGGGCAGACAGGGGAAATCAGATCACAGAGGGCCTTAAACACCATGGGTGTTAACTTCAGTAAAGCAATGGGGAGGTACTAAAGGGTTTTGAGTAACATAGGTCAGCAGCCATGGAGGAGATGGGGCTGCTGGACCTGGAATCTGGAGGTCTGACTACAGCCAGGTGAAAGGGAACCACGGTCTGAACTAGGGCGGGGGCTGGCTGGTCAGGGAGGGAGAATGGACAAGACTCAGCCACTGGATGACGATCGTGATGGTGGTAACAATAGCCAGCATCTGTTAGAGCTTCAAGACTGGCAAAGCACTTTACAAAGCTCATCTCAGTTGACACTCACAACAGCACCCCCTCCCATTTTACAGATGAAGAAACTGAGGCTGAGAGAGACTGAAGTGATAAGCCCAGGGTCACACAGTAAATGACTAAGGGTGGATTTGAACTCAGGCCTTCCTGACTCCAGGCCTGGAGCTCTAGCCAGGGTCACCTCACCAATGAGATGTGTGTTATGCTATGTGATATGATATGACATGTAATACAGCGAAATAGAAAAGTCAAGGATGACTATGGGGCTATCAGGAAGTGACTGGGAGGATGAAGGAAGGCAGGTTTTTTTTGGGGGGGGGATAATGAATTCTTCTATTGACGTGCTGATTTGCATTCAGACAGTGGGAAATGCCTAACAGACTCAGAAGGTAGAGCTAACGCAGTCGCTAAGAGGAGAGGGTTCAGCACGGAGCAGTACGTTTCCAGTTCGTTCGTACTCTAAGGTGAAAGAGGTTAGCAGGAGGGGACTGTGACCTGCCTAGGGTCACAGAACTAGGAAGAAAGGAAATTAGAATTTATTAAGTGCCTACTATATTCCAAGCATCATATTAAGTGCTTTATAAACATTGTCTCATGAGATCTTCACAACCTGGGAAGTAGGTGCTATAGTTATCCTCATTTTACAGATGAAGAACTTGAGGCAGGCAGAAGTTAAGTGACTTGCCCAAGGTCACATAGTGTCTGAAGTAGGATTTGAATTCAGTCTTCCTGACTACCCTTAATTCCTTTTTGAATCCAGGGTCTGGTACTCTGGGGTAAAGAACTTTAGATTTGGAAGTCAGAGGTAACTTGCTCAAGATTAAGTGACTTGCCCAGGATCACACAGCTAGTAACTATACATGCCTGAATTCATGAAGATGTCTTCCGGGTCCTAAGCCCAGGGTTCTACACACTGCCTTTACCTGGCTCATAGTAGGTCCTTAATAAAGGTGTGGAGAGGGACCAAGAGTTTGGGATAAATGGTGGTCAACCCTCATATTCAGAAAGAATCCACATGATGCCAGCAGATGGAGAGGAAGGCCCTCAGAGGACTAGATAGACTTAGGGATGAACATGGCCAGAGATTCCCTGGCAGGAGGTATGGTCAGGTCTTTCATCTGCATGTCCAATGGTGGGCTCACATCCACATGAGCTCCCAGAGCTAAACCTGGGAGCATCTGGAGTCTCTGGAGACCCAAGCCACAGGCTCTACCCAAAAGGGACCTCAGAAGCCATCCCGTCAAATTTAGAGAGGGGGAAATCCCTAAACCTGAGGCTCATCAGAATGGGGCCAGAGTCTCTTCCCTCATTTTACAGAAAAAGAAACCAAGACCCCAGGAAATGGAATTACTAACCAAAGTCATGGTGGCAGCAAGGGACAGAGCCTAGACAATTCATTCACCACAGCTGAGGGCCCTCGAGAGGAAGGTCTGCTTCCTCTCTTGCTCTTGCATTGACAATGCCTGGGACATGGAATCCTCTGGTTACCTAAATCTCTCCCCCAAATCCTGGGGCTTCCTTCTGGTCTGGGCACCCCTTGGCTCTCTGGAAAGGGTCTGTCAAGGTTTCTCCCTCCAGGATGTTTATTCTATGGCACTGGCCCAAGGGCTCTCGGGTTCAGCAACAAAGGAGCTTGGACCCACATCCTCTCAGCCACCTTTCCCTCTCCTCTATTTCCTCCTAAAGTAATAGCAGCTCTTGAAGAAAAGTCACTCTCTGAGACAGCAGGGGTCTCAGAGGCCATCTCCCTAACCTCTTAAAGAGGTCTCTATAATCACCCAGTGAAGGCTTTGTCTGAAGATCCTCAGGGAGGGGCAGCTGGCTAGTTTCCCCATCCTGCCCATTCTATTTGGGAGTAGCTAGGATTATCTGGAAATTTTAGCTTAGGGCAGGTCTACACTGGTCCCTCAGCAACAACTACTCTTTGTTCTGTTTTTGCCTTCTGGGACAAAGAGTACAAACTGGAGCCTTCCCCCACAAGAGAGCCCTTTGGATACTGGTATTCATTCAGTTTTTCACTCTAGGTCACAGATCCAGAACTAAAGGGACCTGGGAGACCCTCCAGTCTAACCTTATTTTGTAGAGAAGAAAACTTGAGACTTGCCCAGTCACATAAATATGTCATGATGATGTCTCCAGCTTGCACTGTCTACTCTCCTGCAAACATCCTCTTCTTGCAGGGGTGCAGGGCTCCACACCCCTCCCCAGCAGTCTCCTCCCAGCTCCCCTTTAAGTATGGTCTTTGACTAGTAAGCTTCACTCCCACCCACAACCATCAGGTATAAAAAGCAAACGTGGTCACAGACTGTAGGATCAAAAGTCTGACGCTGGGGGAAGAGCTCATTCCAGGAGAAGAAATCATCCAGAAGGGCCCTCCCCAAACCCCAAGGGCAGCATCTCCAGACAGGCCCTGGTGAAAGAGCCCACACCCAGTTGGGATAGTCAGAGCTAATGGTCCCAGGGAAGAAGGCAGTCAGTGCCTTCCAAAGACTCCTGGCCTCTCCCTCTCTCAAGCCAGGAGCCTTCTGGGAGAGTGAGTACACCCCAAAGTCTGAAAAGCAGGTGCAGGCAGGGGCAGAATTCTGGGCACTGCCTTGAGATATTTAACAAGAAAAAAAAGACAAACATCACCTACCTTGTCATTGGCCTGTCCTCCCAACATCTGCTCCTAGAATTGACTGCTTTAAAGGGCCCTGCAGGCAGTGGGTCGAGAATAGGATGGAAATGTGCTGTGGCCACTGCAGCAGAGGGAGTGGTGCCATGGGCCAGGGGACCCCAAATCAGGCTTTGATGCCCACTTTAACT
Source organism: Potorous gilbertii (assembly GCA_028658325.1). Classification (NCBI taxonomy): domain Eukaryota; kingdom Metazoa; phylum Chordata; class Mammalia; order Diprotodontia; family Potoroidae; genus Potorous; species Potorous gilbertii. The sequence goes on along the minus strand of CM053770.1, from coordinate 238,536,007 downwards.
CAGCGCTCCTTGCCAAGTATCAGGGCACTTGAAAGGACGTGGCAAGGCCAGCAACTGTGCTGGCTCTCTGCAGTGGACTGAGAGGAGGATGCCTGGGTCTGTACTAGGCATGTGGCAGAATTCACCCTGGATCCTGGGAGCAGATCTAGGCTGGAGGTGAAAAAGCCCTTAGGGCCATCCAGCCCAGTCCTCTCATTTTACAGAGGGAGAAACTGAGACCCAGAGAAGGGAAGTGACATGCTCAGGGTCATATCAGTACTAAGTAGCAAGGCCAAGATTTGCACCCACATTCAGTTTCCTATTGCCCTCTACCATTTTGAAGGGACCAGAAAGTTTATTCGTGCAAAAAATATTTATTGTCATTCAGTTATTTCTGTTGTGTCCAACTCTTCATGACCCCATTTGGGGTTTTCTTGGCAAAGATGCTAGAGTGGTTTGCCATTTCCTTCTCCAACTCATGTTTACAGATGAGTAAACTGAGTCAAACAGGGTTAAGTGACTTGCCCAGAGTCACATACCTAGTAAGTGTCTGAGGACAGATTTGAACTCATGAAGATGAGGCTTTCTGATTCCAGGCGCAATGCTCTGTGCACTATGGCACCTCCTAGCCTAGCTGCCCTAAATATTTATTAACCCTCTGTTGTATGTCTGGTGCAAGAGACAGAGGAAATAAAAACAGCCCTCAAGGTACATCAGTTCTATTGGGGAGAAACAACACAGACTTAGAAAATGAAACGCAGAGAAATACACAGAGTGCTAACAGTGGTAAGGAGAATCACTGCAGGCTTCCTGGAGGAGGCAGCAAGTTTGGAAGGAAGCAAGAGTTCCCATTCCACAAGATGTGGCTGCTGGGCTTTCAAATCTGGCAGCAATTTCAGCTTTCTGTCCAAGTTATCCAAGACCTACCTGGTCTCTACAGGTGACATTAAGATAACCCTGGAGTGTTTCCTTTACCCAGAGGGAGTCCAGGTAGATGTCACACAGCTAGGCAATGGCAGGATCCACATTCAGGGCCTCTGACTCAAAGTCCAGGACTCTTTTCTAGCATATCTGGTTCAAGCTACCTCCTCTTCCCCAAACCTGGAATACTTTCTTCCTCCCTTTCTTGGAAGCTTACCTATACTTCAGAGTCCTTTGCCAGCTGCCCACCTCTCCTTCCTCTGAGCTCCTCTGGGAACTTTTGAGTCTTTATCATTTACGATCCACTAGTCCTCACTTCATCATTGGCATCATTAACAGATACCTCACATTACATGCTGCTCATCCATCGGATTGGCAAGAAGAAAAATTACAAATATTGGAGGCACTTGAAGAAAACGGGCACGCTAACACATGGTTGCTTAAGGTCCAGCATTTCTGGAAAGCAGTTTGGCCTTGTGCTCCCTGGGTTTACTGACCATAAATACCTCTGACCCATCAATGCTACCCCTGCCCAGATTTAGTTCCTCAAAGAGATTGAAGAAAGATGAAAAGGATGCAGATGTACAAAAGAATTTTGGTGGTGCATTTTGGAAGAGGATCAGTGACATCATGGAGTGACGTCTTGAACTGGATTGAAGTGAAGCAGAGTTGTGAAAAGTCGTCAGTCTTACTCTCTCTTCCAGAATCAGGATAATTAGTGATAGCCTGGGATCTAGTGGACAACCTTGGTGTCTTCAACGTCTAACCAGGTTCGAAGGGCTCCAGCTGCCATCATGGCTGTGGGAACAGCTTGTTCCCACCTGTCCATTTCTCCAGGGGAAATCTTCACCTACTTGGGGTGGACATCTCCCTCACTCCCTAATGGGTGTGAGGTCTCTCAGTTACCCTCAGCCTGGTTTAGCTCATCTCTCAGTTTACTGGGGTGTGGCCACTGCCCATGCTACAGCTTCTTGAGCAACAGATGACAATTGGGGGACAGATGGACACCAAAGATAGATGAGCAGCGCTGAAAAGGTTCAGCAGCCCCCACACCAGAGGTGCTGGTCCTGCCTGAATACCCCATACATCCTTTTTGTGGTGGCAAGGAACTAGAAATTGAGAGGGTGCCCATAAGTTGGGGAATGGACACAAAAATATGGCATATGAACGTAATGGAATACTGTTGTGTTATAAGAAAGATGAAAGGAACAGTTTCAGAGAAACCTGAGAAGACTTGTACGAACCGATGCAGAGAGAAGTGAGCAGGACCAAGAGAACCATTTATACAATAATGCAACATTGAAAAGACAATTCTGAAAGACTTAAGAATGCTATCTACACAGTAACTAACCAGGAATCCAGAGGACTCATGATGAAACATTCTGCCTACCTCCTGTGGGAGAGCTGATAGACTCAGGGGGCAGAATCAGAGGGGTTTTGGACATGGCCAACATGGGAGTTTGTTTTGCTGTTACAAAAGTTTTGTTTTTCTTTTTTATTTCTCCCCAATGGGAGAGAAAAGAAAATAGATTTTTGTTCATTGAAAAAACTATATTTTAAAAAAGGACACAGCACTTTACAATGTATAAAAAGCCCTTTCCTCACAACAATCCTGCTGAGGTTTATTCCCTGTTTTACAGAGAAACTGAGGCTCTCAGAACCAAAATGCCTTGTCCAGGATGATGTAGCTAGTGGTAAGTATGTCTTCTGATGCCCCACGTTCTTTCCACTGTGCCTTGTCTTATCCTTCATGCCCATCAGGAATGTCTTCATGATGAATAATAAGGACTTTCTGCAAATTATAAGACCCTTGAGGGAAGGTGTATGTATGCGACTATATTCTGCCTCAGTCTCTCCATCCCCAAAGCTTGCCATACTATGCCTAAAATAGATGTGCAGTTAGTAAGTGTCCACAGACTGCCTTGCACATTCACCCTCAGCTGTGTTCTGGAGATGACCAAGAGAATTTATTGCCTTCCCTGCCACGGGGATGGTGGGAGTAAACACACACACAGAGAACGTCAGGTTGAGAGAATAGCTGGGAGCCCAGTCTGTCTGAAAGGCACAGTTAGTGATATTAGAGGAGAGAACTTGGCCTCACACCTCCCTACAAACAACTCCAGGTGGTCTTAAGGACCAGGCTGAAGAATCTATGTTTTATCCTAGTGACAATAGGAAATGTCATCAGTTAAGACATTCTGCCACTATCATTAGTGACAAAACTGCATGACGTCATATGAGCTTGGGCCAATTGCTTCCCACACCCCTGCCCCAGGCCTTAGTTTCCTCTTCTGTAAAATGAGGGAGGTTAGTGACTCAAACAAGGTAATATCAGTAAAACATTTAGCACAGTGCCTGGCACATAGAAAATTACTTCTTGTTCTCCTCACTTCCCTCTCTTAGGGGTCTCTTATAGTTTAATTTAAAGTTATTCTTGGATATATAACCCTGAGTCTCTGGGCAAAAGGCCTTATGCCTTCTTGTCACCCCCTACCATACACACACACTTCATAAAGTTGTCCAGTCAGGTAGGCCTGTTCTCCCTCATATTCCAGATTGTTTCTAGTTAAATTTTCTACTAGATCTATTTCCAAATCTGCCAGACCCCTGTCCTAGGCCTTCAGGGCCCTGCTCTGCTTCCTCACAGGTCCTCTACAGAGGGAGTGCTGAATATGAGACCTCATGCTCATCAAACTGATGTCTAGGAAGGTTAATCGACTTGCCCAGATCCACAGAGTTGCTAGATATCTGGGTAATGTGTGTGAATTTTTAACAAGGGCTCTCTAATGACCAGACCACTACACCAGGGGAAGAGACCTTAATGGTGGATATTTCAGGGGCCCTGGCAGACTCCCTTACTCGATAAACTTTTACTAAATACCTATAAACAATGTACTGTATTCGGTGTTGTGGGAGAGTAAAGAATAAAGCCTCAGATATGAACTAGTTTCTGATCCTGGGCAAGTTGCTTCACCCTATTTGCCTTGGTTTTCTCATCTGTAAAATGAAAGGGTTGGACTCCATGGTTTCCAAGAGTGCTTCCAATCAAGTTTCTTTAATATTCTACTTTAAGCTGCCTGGATATCTGCTCACAGCTGCTTTGTTCCCTTTTACGGACCTTGGAAAGAGTTTGCCAGCCCATCCTTTCTAACCAGCCTGGCCTCCTTGTGGTCACAGTTGTCCTAGCTTCCAGACAACGTGGCACAAAGAACAGGGGATCTGACAAGGGTCAAATTTGACTAATTTTGTGGCTTTGGGCACTTCTCCTTCTCTGAGTCTCAGTTTTCACGTTTCTAGACATGGGGATGAACATACATGTAACTCTCTACTTCACAGGGCTTTTTAAACCACAAAGACATTGAGACCAAACCTCTGATTTCACCTGCACAGGAAGCTTCCAGATGAAGAAACTTCCTCTGGCAAAGCAGGTCCACATCTCTCTGAAATGTGCCTGGGGCAGTGAGAGGTGAAGGGACTTGCCCAGGGTCACCCAGTCAGGCAGGCCCCCATCAGGTCTTCCTGCTCTGAGGCTGACTCATTGTCCACCACAGAAGTTGCCTTTCTCTTTTCAACCGCAAAGTTCTACAAAAGCATGAGTCATTTCAGCCCACAGCCAGGTGAACCATGTGGTCTCCCCAGCCAGCCCTACCTCAGTCAAAGGCTCCCTAGAGAAAACACTCCATCAGCACTGGGGTTGTGTAGGATCTCAGATCTAGAGGTGGAAGGGGCCCCAGAGGCCACGGAGTCCAACTCCCAATTTTATATATGGGGAAACTGAGGCCCGGGGAAAATTCCATATTCAGAGCTGGAAGGGACCCTAGAAACCATCTAGTCCAACCTTCTCATTTTAGATGGGAAAACTGATGTCTAGGAAGGTTAATCGACTTGCCCAGGTCCACAGAGCTGCTAGATATCTGAGCCAGGAGGCACACCATGGACTTCTCATTTCAAAGTCTAAACTATATCCATTAAGCCACCAGAAATTAGGCCATGCTGGCTAGAAGAAACTCAGGAGTAGGGGTAGAGCTGGTATTTATTTAGTTTGGAACAGAAAAGACTCAGCAGGGCCTACAATAGCCAGACATCTTCAGTTCTAGCTTTGGGTTGGGGATTCTCCCAGCTCCGAATTTCTGTAATTGGATGGATAGAAAGGCCAATGACTGCCAAAGTGAGCAGAGACATCTCTGGTGACCTATGCTGGGTGAATACAGACATACAGAATCCAGAGTGGGCAAGACCTTGGAGTTATCTAGCAAATCTGACCAAATCCCCTCTGCAGCAGCCCACAAATTGTCCATCTCTGCTGGATTCACTCCAGGGACGAGAGCTTCACTCACAGTTTACAAGGGACAGCTCCATTTGCTGGACAGTTCCTCTGATTTAAGCCCCCAGATCTTCCTCCCTGTAATTTTCACCTGTAATTGTCTGTCCTCTGGGGTCCAGTGAAACAAGTCTAATCTCTCCTCTCTCTGAGAGTCCTTCAGATATTTGGCAATGGAAAGCACACCTCCCCACTAATCCTTCTCTTTTTCAGGCTCGCCATCTCTAGGGCCTCCAGTCATTTTTCAGAGAGTGTAGTTTCAAGCCCCCTCATTAGCCTTATCCTTTTTCAGCTCTTTCATCTCTCCAGATATGATCTGGCCAGTGGGACAGTCACTTCCTTATTTTTCCAACCTATGAGATCTTAGGTAAATTCAATTAACCTGAGGCTACTCAGGTTAGTGTCAGAAGGAATTCGAGACCTGGAGTCAGGAAGGCCTGTTTTCAAATCTGGCTTCAGACTAGTTGTATGACCATGAGCAAGACACCTAACTACTCTGTGCCTCAATTTCCTCATCTGCAAAACAAAGGAATTTGACCCAGTGACTCCCAGCTCTAACACTATGATGCTCCTTTGTGAGAATACACTGCTTTATAGGGTTGCTGTGAGGATGAATATTTATAAATCATTTTATGAACTATAAATCATGAAAAGGGAAAACGAAAAGCCTAGTTTAATTTATTATATTAAAGCCTAGGGTCCCCTTTGATTTCTGGCCAGTCATGCTAATCTTGTAGTCGCTAAAATATGTCTTTTTCATGTTTTTCATCAACTGCTTTCTAGACACATCTTCCCCCATCCCACACTTGGGTGGTTGATTTTTTTTTGAACCCAGGTGCAGGATTTTCCACTGAATCATAAAAAACAATCATATCAGTTTCAAGAAACCATTGGTAGAGGAAAAGAGGATGGGTTCATCCAGATGAGTCTTCTCATTAAGATCCTAACCTATCTTGTCTATTCTCATCCTAAACTCCCTGACTCTCTTGTGATAATGCTTATAAAGGGGAAAGGGGGGGGGTGACTTTCCACATTCCCTCACCTACTCTATCCACCCTTAAGTCAGGGTCTCACTCAAAGCTCACCTCTTCTGCCTTATTGTTGGGGAAAAGCCAATGGTCTTCTCCACCAATGGGAGTGGGTAAGTAGGAGGCAGGTGAAGAAGGAATTGGAAGTAAGGCCTAAATCCTTCTACCTCACTGCTCATTCTTTCAGTGCACCTCCCCTCCCCTCCTCTTCCCTTTTCCCCATAGCCACTAAAGATACTCAGTTTCTGGCAGCCCTGGAGGAATGCCCTTCCATAGTCAAGCAGCTCCCTTCTCCCAGGTGAAAAGGAAGAAGGAAGAGTTCAGCTGAGTAGACCCAGAAGCTGGAGAAAAGCAGGGATAAGAATGCAGAGTAGAAAGTACAGTCTCCCAGTTGGGAGATTTGGGGCAAGAGTAAGATTGAATCCATGCTGAACTGAATTGAGCAGGACCCTAGGGATCATTCCAGTTCAGTTCTCTCACTTTACAAATGAGAGCACTGAAGTCAAGAAAAGGGAATCACTGGCCCAGGGCCACTCCTCTGGTCAGTGGTTAAGTCCAGGATTAGTACTCAGATCCTCTGACCTACTGCTCTTTCCCCTCACAGCTTATATCCAAGTGTCCTGCATACAGGAAGTACTCAAACATTTCTTGATAACCAGAGATGAGTTCATTCTTTTGTCTGTTTCCGTTGTAACAGTGTTTTTAACCAAAATCACAGATGAGTTCTGTGCTCTCCTTTTCCCTTAAGAATTGGCATCCCTGGTACAGGTGTTGAATCCAATGGAGATTCCCCTCCCACCCACCCCACCCACCCCCCACCCCCGTGCCATCTTCTCACAGCACCCCAGACCTGGCTCAGGGCATGGTAAATACTCAATCCATGATGATCAGACCCAGTTGGTTCAAGCCTGGCTTGTGCCAATATCATCCTCAATCCCTGACCTATGGAGCTCCCAGAGATCTTCATCTCCATCAGAGTTCAATGGAAAAAATTGAATCAGTCAGTCAACAAGTACTTCTAAGAAAGCCTGGTTCCCAGTACAGCCTCTCACAAACTGACCACCCCCTTCCCACTCTAAGCAACTCCCAGAGACTGTAAGGTGCATTGAGAGACATTTCTCTATCTGAGAGTTCTGTATCCAATGAAATCCTGTTATCTTCACATTATGTGAAGGGAGGTAATATATAAGGTAGATATAAGCCATGTACAGGGTCATGGTGGGGTGAAATAGAGAAAGACTTTACAGAGAGATCACTTCGCAGAGGCTGAGGGGAAGAGGGAGTGTATTCCAGGCACAGAAGCCAGCCTAGGAAGAGGCACAGAGCTGGTCCGAGAAACCACAAGAAGGTAGGCTGCAGGGCACATGGAGAAGAGAAATGTGTGAGAAGGCTGTAGTCTGGTCATGAAAGGCTTTAAATGGGAATTTTATATTTGATCACAGAGGTAACAGGGAACCACAGTTTATAGAGTAAGGGAATAATGTGTCAGACTTTTGCTTGAAAAAGACACTTTGGCAGATGGGTGAAAGATGAAAAGGAATACCAGGGTTGAAGTTCCACGTTTCCTAATCTAGAAAATAAAGGGATTGGAGTCGATGATCTCTAAAGTCCTTTCCAGCTCTGAGTCTGTGTGTCTTTATGTGTTGGGGGACAGCATAAATACAACCCTGTACAAGGTAGGCTTAGAGAAACTATCTGAACGGTAAAGGGTTAACATTTCTGTCCAGGATGTCCTGGACATCTCCCCTACCCCCAGTAGAATCCATCCAACTAAGTCTATCCTGGTCAGGTGGCCTGAGTAACAAAGCCAGAGCCCACCTCTTTTCCCCAAGACAGGAAGGGAACAAAGCCATTCCCACAGACAGCCCCACCTCCCTCAACCCAAGCCAACTTTTTCCAAAGGGCCTCTCCCCTCGACAACACAGGTACATGGGATTCTCAGCAAAGCAGGTCTGAGTCCAAAGGTGACTGGGACTAGGCAGGAAGTAGATCTCCATGTAGCAGGTTGGGGCAAAGGTTGGAATCTGCAAGGGGAGTTTTGCAAAAGGAACCCCTCCCCCACCCCAGCAACCCATTAAAGCTAGGGGTGTCCTTCCTGGGGAGCCTCTCCTGATCAGACCAGACGCCAAGTGCTCTGCTCCCCCACCCCTTCCCACACAGCAGGCTTCCCAGTTCATCCCCTGCTTGGCCCCAGGGTATAGTGGCTTGGGGGTGGGGCCTTAGATGCTAAACACACCTGGAGAGGTGTGGCTAGTCAACCAAACTAGCAAGACCAGAGAAGTGGGGGAGGGGAGAGAAAAAAGCAGATACTTTTCAGTTTGGTAGTTTTAGGGCAGGTTTATAGAGCACCTGTCTCATCAAGGTCCTATGATGTAGAGAGTGCAAATGTGTTTTTCACCTCTATACAGAAAAAAAACCTGAGGCGAAGTGACCTCGGATGGCCACCTGGTCCTGGCAGGTGCCCAAGCCTGGAGAGGTCAGAGATAGCACAAGAAGGAGAAAACCACGTTACATTCCAGAGCCACGTCAGAAGCCAATACCTGGGGGCCTGGGGAGCGATGGGAAGGAGGGAAGAGACCTAGGAGGGACAGCGGTAGTCAGAACACAATCTGCTCCCTGTTCAGGGTGCAGAGCCTGGTCAGGAGATTCAGAGGACCTAGGTTCAAATCCTCCTTCTCATGTGTATTACTGCGAGGACCTGGCCGTTCGTTTCACCTCGGTGGGCCTCAGTTTCCTCATCTGTATAAGAGGATTGGAGCAGATGCCCTGAAGTTTCCGCCAGCACGTAATTCTGTGATCTTAGGACATTCACCCCCTGGCCACATCTCTACAATTCTATACCCTGATAACCTCGGGAGGAAATGATGAAATTGACAGCTCTATAATGCTGTGGGGTGGGCACCAAGAGGGCAGGCTGGCGAGGCCCAGGAGCAGCATTAGAATCTGCTAGCTGCTGGCTGAGCAAGCCAGGGCAAATCGTCTCAGTGGGGGCCTAATCTACTGGACACTGCCCTCTAGGGTCCCTTCCAGCATGAGAGCCTGTGATTCCAGGACCCATTAGGGGCCTCTCACCCAGCAGCCTTTCAGGCCCGGCCTTGCCTGGGAGGGGAAGGGTTCCATCGGTTTGCGGTCTGGGTGGGCCGGGGAGGGGGGGCGCACTCTAGGGCGCAGGGAGCGGGGAGCCCCTACCTTCTGGGCCTGCTGGATCATCGTCCTGATCACCTCCTTGAGGTGGGGTGCCTTCTCCTCCTTGGGTGGGTGGGTGAACAGGGTGACGCGACTGACACCCCGGTAGTAGCCGTTGTCTGTCCAGCCCAGATCGAGCGGGGGTACCTCGGTATCCGAACGGTCAGGCCAGTAGGCCAGCGAAGCGGACGGCGCGGCGGGGGTGGGGTCCTGGCCCTTGGTCTTGCCCCTGCCCTTGGCAAGGCCCGGCTTCTGCACTTCATAGGGGCGCCAGTCGGTGCGGAGGGCCTGGCGCTCGGGTCTGGACAGAAAGTCCCGAAGCTGCTCCTTGGTCAGCACGTCCTGATAGGCCCGGTCCCCGGAGACCAGCAGCGCCTCCAGGGCTGCCCGCCGCCTCTCGCAGTAGTAGAAGGCAGCCTGCGCCTCCGTCACCTTCTGGTTCACGTGCGCCTCGTCCAGGCAGCCCAGCTGAGACTCGGCCATGGCTGTAGAATTCCCCTGGTCTCCAGGCTTCGGCCCCCAGCGCACCTGGGAGCCCACGGCGGGGCGGGGCTGGGCCCGGGACTCACCTGGCGGGAGCTCCGCCCACTCCCACCCTCCCGGCCGGGCGCTGGCCAATCCGCGCGGGGCAGCTTAGGGCGGGGTAGGACCAGCCGACTGCCCCGGCTCTGCACAGCGCAGTCCGGTGCTCCCTGGGGCGTGGAAGAGGAGCGCTGCCCGGGCTAGGGCGGGGAGAAGAGGTGTGCGGGAAAGGGAGGTGGCCCACTCCGCTCCAGCTAGCTCCCCTCCTCGGGGAACCACCGCGATTTCTCGGGAAAGAGGCGAACATGTGCTCCGGGCGGCTAGATCCATTTTATGGAACGTTGGAGTGGGGATTCTGAGATCCCTTCCTTCCACCTCTGCCCTTTTGTGATTCTCATTTGGGGCAAGCCACTTCCACCAGCCTCAGTTTCCTCGTTTGTAAATGGGGGAGAGGGAGGAGGAATAATTCATTTCTGTGGCCTGCCTTTTTTCGCTTCACATTATTAAACAAATTCCGTTTATTTAGAGCCCTGCAGTAGAGGAGATATCCAAACTGAAAATGAAACGTGATCCCCTCTCTTACCGAACTTAGAGTATCCTAGTAAGAGACTCCAGTACCGAACATACACTCTCTGTTTCTTTCCATTAGCAGATGCGTAGGTCAGGGGAGAAAACCCGACTGGGGTTTCCACTAGGAAGGAAGACTTGCTGTGGTCTTTGTAGTGGCTTTCTTCCACACAGAACCACACCCTCAGGCCACTTTGGGCCTCTCCAGCACCAGACTGGCAGGGAGTCAGACACCTAAAACAACCTAGTCTTTGTTCCTCCGTTTCCTTCACATAGTCCCTGTTGAAATCAATCAACAAACATCTATTAAGCACCTACTGTGAGCCAGACAAGGAGCCCCTAGGTCTAGGCAAGTGTCTGAAAGACTTATCTCCCTGAGTTCAAATCTGGCCATACTTCCTAGGTGTGTGAGCCCAGGCAGGTTCCTTAACCCAGTTTGTCTCCATTTCCTCCTCTGTAAACCGAGCTGGAGAAGAAAATGGCATATCACTCCAGGATCTTTGCCAAGAAAACCCCTAATGGGGTCATGAAGAGTTCAACACAACTGATCAACAAGGAAGACAGATACTGAGCTATTTTCCCAAATAACCCAATTTCCTAGTTTCTTTAGTCTCATCAAGTCAATTTCTTCCTTCTACCTCAACCACACCCAGGGATGATTATACCACGGATTTTGCTATGGCTAAAAGTGTCTACTTCCTTAAGAACTCTGAATTTTCTTTGTCCAACAATAATCTTTCATCTCTTCAGATTTTCTCATGCCTCACTCTTTTCCCATGGTGACCTGCAATGCCAACGTTGTTCAGTTGCCCTGGGCTAATACTGACTGATGTTGGCCTTGCAGATCACAAGGCCTCACTTGAGAACCTAGAGGGCCACATGTGACCTGGAGGCCGAAAATTCCCCACCCCTGACCCAGGCTGTCACCTCTGTTCTAGCTGTGCTCTTCTCCCTTCCAAGTCTTGACCCTTTGGTGAATCGAGCCAACTCTACACTGTTTCTCACTCTTAAATCCTTTGTTCCCTTGCATATCCCTCCTCATTTCTGCCCTCATGGCATCTCTCCCATCTGTCTTCTGCTCTCTACTCCCACAGCTGGACGATTGCAATAACATTCTACCTGGACTCCCTATCTCAAGGCTCTCTCCATTCTAAATTTGACCCCCACACAGCTGTAGGTATGACCAGATAACACCCCCAATGTCCCCGAACACTCAATGAATTCCAGCAGCTTCTTTGTCACCTCTTAGATCAAATACGAACCTCTCTGTTTGATGGGTAAGGGTTTTCACCACCTGGGGCCTTCCTACCTTTCCAGTCTTCTTACATCTTATTCCATTCCATGATCCAGCCATCCTGGCGCACTACAGTGGTGTCATCTCCCACTTACATGCCTTTGCACTAGCTGTGCCCTCTGCCCAGAATGCTCTCTTTCTGAACCTCTCTGCATCTAAGAATCCCTAGCTTCCTTTAAGATTCAGCTCTAGAGTTACCTCCTCTAAGGAAGATACTCTCCAAGTACCCCAAGTGCTAATACCATCCCCTCCAAGGTCATCTTTCGTTTACTTTCCATGTACCTTGTACATTCTGGTTTCTACTTATTGTTTCCCCCAATTAGAACATGGGCTTCTTGAGGGGAGGCCCTGTTTTGTCCCCAGCTAGTCCAGAGTCCAACACAAAGCAAGTGCTTAATGAATGCTTGTTGACTGATTGACTGATAGAAAAACAAAAAAGAAACAATTCCCTCCCTTGAGCAGTTGACACTCTCTTGGGGGAGATGACTCAGACACATTTAAGTATATACAAAAAAAGGTAAATCCAAATCCCAGGCAAGTCAAGACATCACCAGTGATGTCACTGGTCCTCTTCAAAAAGGAAGGACCACCCACAAAAATCATAGTACAATGGAAAAAACCACTGACTTGGGAGTATGAGGACCTGGGTTCAAATTTTACCTCTTCTACTTTCTATCTGTGGGGGGCGCAATTCAACCTCAGATGAGGCAAGTGGCTAAATGGTCTCTGTCAGCTCAAGATTGATGACTTGGTTCAGGCTGACCTGGGCCATCTGGTGTCCCCTGGAGGAGGGCCCCAGGACAAGGCTGGCCCCACTTTCCCTCTCCGTAGTAGCAGGAAATAGATCCCCAAATCAGAAGATAGAGTGCTGGACTTGGAATCAGAAAGGTCTGGGGTGAATTTGCCTCATATACTCACCAGCTGTCTGACAATGGAAAGTCAGACTTAACCTATGACCTTAACTTAACCTCTCTGTTATCCTCCTTTTTAACACGATGTGTTAAATGACCTCTAAGGTCCCTTCTAGTCCAGTCTACGAACCTGTGCTCCCTCTTGCCTCACTGGTCTCACTTCAGGACTAAATAAGCTAAAGGGTAATTGATTCTGTCTCCTCAGTCCAATCCATCCATATTCTGGAGTGGCAGATTCCTGGGGTTGTCAACCCAATTCAGCATCTCAGGTTTCCCCTTTAAAAAACCAACAGAAATGCAACCACATAGCACATGGGGCTTCTAACCAGCCTTCCCATTTTAATTTAAAGCACGTGTGTGTTTTCAGCCACAGAGGCTGCCAGAGGACTGATTACTATATTAGAGTTTCAAAATATGTGTTTGAGCACCGAGGAGCACCACAGACACACTTTCTCTCTCTCTCTCCTCTCCCCCCTCTCTTTTTCTCTCCCTCTCTCTTTCCCTCCCTCCTCTCCTCTCTCTGTTTCTCTCTCATAGCTAGTGCAGCTTAGCAGCTTCCCATTGGGTTAAATACAATCTTAGTCATTTACATAATTTGGGGCAGCTGTTGCAATACAGCTTAAATCTCTTCTTTTCAGAGATTTTCAGACCACCTTGGGCTTGGGGTCTCACTGCTCTCGTTCTCTACCTGCTTGGCCTTTTTGCCTCCAGGAACATTTCAGAGATAACAATGTTATCCGACATTTACATAGCGTTTACTATGTGCCAGGCGCTAAGCACATTACAAATATTATCTCATTTGATCCTAACAACCACCTGGGAGGAAGATGCTTTTATGATCCTCATTTTACAGATGGGAAATAGAGCTTAAGTGACTTGCCTAGGGTCAGACCGATACTATGGGATTTGAACTCAGGTCTTCCCTCTTCCTAACTCCAGACCCTGTGCTTTGTACTAGACCGCCCAGTTGTCACACAAAGGTGTGAGGGAAAGAGAGAGTCAGATGACCATAGGTCTAGAGGTGGAAGATGTCTCTGAAGTCATTTAGACCAATGGCTTCCCAGGCAAGAAACTGAGGACCAGGAAAGTTAAGTAGTTACCCAAGGTCACATAGCTAAAGTGACAGAAGAGAGCTGGACACATGTTCTCTTTTGTCAAATCCAGAGCTCTTTTAATAAAAAAAAAATGTTTGTTGAAGCCCTCTGATTTGCAAGGCACGGGGTATATATTCAAGACTAAGATGAGCCCTACCCTCAGAAAGTTTCCACTCTCCTCTGCGGACCTTCACTATCCTTTCCAGAGGAAGAAGGTGGCATTGGGGTGCATAGCCGTGGATCAGCGGCTGGACTTTCATGACTGCCATATTGATTGCTTACTACGGCACTGGGAAGATAAAAATAAAGCCAAAAGAGTCCCTGCCCACAAGGAGCTTACATTCTCAACGAGCATGCTTTCCGCAGCAGCTGACTGAGGTCTTGACTACAACCGTAGAGGAGTCCGTTCTATTCCAGGAAAATAAAACCCTAGCTCCTTCTCTGCATGAGCTGGTCCTGCCTCCAATTTTCCCAGAGCCAGGGGGGATGAGATATCCCCAAGATCTCAAGCTCTGATCGCAGCATCTTCTCTGAGGTGGTCACGCATCTCCCCTGAGGAGTGACGTGACTCAGTGGGCCGTTTCCGTCAGCCTCCTCCTCCTCCCTCTCAGCCGCCCACCCTGTCTCCCCAACCCTCTTCTCTTGGCTCTTCTCCTTCCCCGTCCTGGCAGTGTGTTCAACAAAGCTGACACCTCATAGTTAACATTAATTGTAGCCGGGCTCATCCGCCGCACGCGCTCCTTTCCCCAGTCCTCCTGTGTAATTTGATTCCCTAAATAGCCCACCTCATGTTACAGCCTTAAATAAGATTCCCACTGGTGGCGGGGGTGGGGGGAGGTTGTCCCCCTTTGTAGCAATTAGTGTCACAAGCGCCTGTTATAAAACTTTGGGTGCTCTGAGTCTCCCTGGAAAATCGTCTTTTGCTCAAGTGAATTTACATCTCATTACAGTACCGAGGGGGTCGTGTCATCGCGTCTTTACTGAAGAGGAGTGTTTAGAACTCCGGGATGTAGAACTCTCCATTTGGAGCAGGAAGAGACTTTGGAGGCTTGAGTCCAAGTCCAACATTTAATAGAGCAGGAGATGTGGTGAATGACTGGGGAGTCACCCATCTCGGGGAGGTGGAGCTGAGCATAAAGGGTGGCACCACGGTGGGCCGACAGCTGGCACCAGGCTGGCACAGGTCCGAGGTTGTCATCCCAGGGTCACTGACCAGCCCTCACCTCCAATGGTTCAGGGAAAAGAGTTCTGGATTTGGCACTGGAGGACCCATGCTCTGCTCGGTAACCACCTGTGCAACCTCGGCTAAGTCGCACCTATTCTATCTTCAGTTTTCTGAGGATTACATGTGAGATGTAACTGGGTGAGATGACCTCTAAGATGTAGCTGAGTTGTCTCTCTGTGACCTTGACAGCTCACCCCCTGCTGCTCTCAACCTAGGACACCAGCCCTAGGGCCCTGGTTGTGAAGGTTTGTGTGTTCATCTCATAGTCCCTTAGATCCCATCTACCCCAGCTCCCTCCTTTCTACCTGCCCTCACCTAGCCCTGGCCTAGCCCCAGCCACTTCACAGTTCCGGCCCCAGCCACTTCACAGTTCCGGAAGCATAATCAAATCAGCTTACTGGAAAGGTTATGCCAATCAACTCCCCAAGGGCTCCTTCACCATCCTTGTGGATCCCTAAACAAAACTCTCTCCCTGGTTAGCATCTCTCTCTCTCTCTCTCTTTCTCCATATATATATATATGTATATATATATATATACATACATATATATATATATATATATGTATGTATATATATATACATATATATACATATATATATGTATATATATATATGTATGTATGTATGTATGTATACTTCCTGAGAGCAGGAACTATCTCACTTTTGGATTTGAAACCCTTGCAGTTAGAGTAGTATTTAATAAATATTTTTTCATCCATCCATCCATTCATCCATCCATCCATTCATCCATCTATCCATCCTATCTTGGTAAGGCTCACCTTGATGAATAATGGAAAAGCTGGCCTCAGATAACCCCTGAAATAACTGAATTTCAACCATAAGAACAGAATACATAGAATACACGTAACTATAGATACAATAGAAATGGAAAGTCTTCAGGTCTTCAAGTTCAGTATTCTATCTACTGCACCATCTAACTGCCTGGGATCCTGTCTTGGATGGTGTAGTAGGTAGACAGTTGCCCCTGCAATCAAGAAGACCTGGTTTCGAATCCCACCAGCTATGTTTAGTGCCTGGGAGACAATGGGCAAACCACTTCCCTGGCTTCTTCACCTGTAAAATCAGGGCAAGAGTAATTGTATTTCTTGTTTGTCTCCTAGGGGCATGGTGAGGCCCAAGGAGGTCATGTACACAAAGGTCTCTGCACACTCTCAGTCTCTGTATGCTCCTGTGGTTGGCTCAGGGAGGGACTGGAGTTCCCAGGAGAACAAATACCAGCTCAGGGGAGGCTCCTTCTTGCTTTCGGCCAAAGATCAGATCAGAGATTTAGAACTGAGGGACCATGAAGGTCTATCTAGCCTGACCCCCTTATTGTAGAGAGGGGATATCTAGGGACTTATCAAGGTCACACAGGGCCACAACTCCTCCTTCTTGCAGCCCTAGCTGCTCAGTCTGGTACCCAGGGAAGTCTTTAGTGTCCTCAGGGCAGGTGAGGCGTGAAGGGAGTGACCTCGCAGCCAATGGAGGACAGATGAGTCAGGCTGGCCAATGTCAGCTCTTCCTTTCTGGATTCTCTTTCTCCCTTGCTTACTGGAGTTTTGCTGGACTTCCTAGAAATCCCTGCCTCGGGTGGGCTGGACCCGATGCCTTTGGGGACCTTGACTCCCTCCCAGACCCCTTGGTTTATCTGTTTCAGCCACTGAGAGTTCCATCTGATCCCTGGCTAAAAAGTGATCCCTTTGGCCAGAGTTGTGAGGCACTTGGTGTGCTATGGACTGACTTTCCTCTAGAAGATGAGGCATTGAGTCTAGGTTGTCTCTAAGATTCCTTTCTGCTCTAAAAAGGTGTTTCTGACCCTATACCAGCTGCTAGTCCATTGACCCACACTTACTGAGCACCTACCTATTCTATTCAATCCATTAATGTTTCTATGTGCCTGTCATGTGCTAGGTGCTGGGGATAGAAACTCCGCAGTGAAACAGGCATGGCCTCCGCAGAGCCAAAAATGAAGGAGCTGGGCCTAGGAACTGATGAGGTTCCTTGAATGCCAATTCCAAATCTGAACTGAGGGGAGCAAGCGCTCAGGGGGCTATTTGGCAACCTTAGTCATATCAGTTCAGATCAGGAGCCGAAAGGGACCAGAGAGGCCAACTAGCTCAATTCCTTCTTTTTATCAGGGATATTTAGGGACATTAATTGACTTGCCCAGGCTGTAAGGGCCAGAAATAGGTTTTGAATTAAGCTCCCTCTGACTTTAAATCCAGCACCATCCTCCCTGGGATCTTGCCACCTCATCCTCACTCTGGCACCCGTCCTCCCTGCCCTCTTTCCACTCCTTATTCTGAGAAGAGTAATCCAATCCTAACCAACAGGATCTCTGGGAAGGGTGTGTCTATGGGCTGCCCAGAGTTCTCCTACCAACCTTGTGTTTTTCCAGCCCATAAATCCCTATCTCATCTGCCACTTGGGTACAAGGACCATCTCACTCTTGAATTTGCACCCCCAGTGCTTAGCACATATTAGGTATTTGAAAAGTCATTATTCTGTTCATTCATGCATACATACATACATACACACATCACATGACCTGCCAACTGAAGGAAGACTTAGGTCCAGCCTTCTTTGTGTTATGTATTTGTGCACCCAGTTATGGAAATATTTAGAAAGGGAAATAGTGATCCCAAAGGACCAGCATGAATTCATCAATGAAGGTTAGTCATGCTAAACTAAGCTCACTTCCATTTCTAACAGGAATATTAGATTGGGGGATGCTGTATCTAGTCCTTTACACTGGGGCCAAGCCTGCCTTTACATGATGACCTTTCAGACGTCCTTGGGGACAGGGAATTGTCATCAAGAGAGTTTACCTTCATTTCAGCAAAGCATTTGACAAACTCTTTCATTTGATTCTTTTGCATGAGGTGGCAAAGTACTGGCATAATGAGGACAGGTGATGGGGTTTGAGCTAGGGTAGCAAAATTGAGAAAGTTCTTACATCTTCTATAGCATGGAAACAAAAGGACTTAGCATTGATTATGAAGAAAAATTCCCACCATGACTGGAAGGTGAACTCTGGTCTGGTCTCCTCTCAATAGATTTGATCAATAGATTTGGAATAGATCGAGTGGAAGAAGCACTCCTGGGAAGCTCTGTTTGGCTCTGCATGGTGTACACTTTTATCAGTAACTTGGATAAAAGAGTAGATGGAATGCTTATGACATTTTCACATGGCACAATACTGAGGTAGGCTAGGTAATGAATAGTTTGGATGGCAAAACCCAGACCCCAAAAGATTCCAACTGGCTTGAGTTCTGGGCTGAATCTAAAGAGATAAAACTAAATTGGGATAAATGTCAAGTCTTTTATGGGTCCAAAACACCAACTTCATAAGTACAAGATAGTGGAGAGGGATGTGTTGAGACAGAAAGCCATCTGAAAGAGATCTGGGGATTTTACTGAGCTCACTCATAAAGCAGGTATCACAAGTGAGCTTAGAGCCTCCAAAATGAATGTGGGTTCAGGCTGCATTGAGGGACATAGTTTCCAGGACTGCTAAGGAAATGCTAGCCTCAATAAGCTTTCTCTGCCTTTGACAGAGGACTGGAGGACTGTCCACCTCTGGGTAACACATTTTTAGGAAGGGCTTTGATCAGCTGGAAAACGACCCGAGGAAGGAGTAGGTAATGAGCAGCCTTGGGCCAATGCCCTAGGAAGGTCTAGGGATGTTCAACAGCAGAAGAGAAGGCTGGAGGGAAAAGCCATCACTGTCTCCAAGTCTCTGAAGGGCTGTCATGAAGAGGTGAGATTCTACTTTTCTCTGCTTGGCCCCAGAGGAAAAGACCAGGCACAGCAGTGACTGGGACTGTAGTAATTTTAGGTTCAATATCAGACATGCTACAATCAAAGCAGTCCCAAAGCAGAAGAAAGGTCATGGGTCATTCTTTTCCTCCCTTTATCCCCACCCCAGAATGGGTGGGGGTGGGGTCTTCAGGCAAAGACTGGAGGAGCTCTTGCTGGAGCTGGTGTGAATGGTTCTGATGTTTGGATATCAGTGGGACCTGGTGGCCTCTGAGTTTCTTTCCAGCTTTGAGATTCTGTTATTTTGATACTTTAATTTTATGTTTAAAAAAAGTACATGCACACTTCAGTTATTTAGGATCTTACCTTCTACAAATCTGCCTCTGCTTGACTATCCCCTCGAGGTCTAAGGGCTGGCTTCTAACAGGTATCCATACCTCCCTGAACCCCCAGCATCTTTGTTCTCCCCAGACTCGTCTGAACCTACCATAGACACAACCCACCTAGACCTGTGTTCAAAAGCGGCATGCCAGGCACCTAGCAACACCTCAGACCACAGGCATAGCTGAGGAAGTAGCATGCCATGCTTAAGTAGCAGATGCCCAGGAGGAAACTTGGATATGTCAAGAAGAGGTACCCAAGTTGGAAAATGGCCAAGAGTAACACTGGTTTATTTCTGACCTGATGGCACTTGGCAGCCTGGGAAACCTCTGGCGGATGACAGTGACTTGCTGGGAATCTGGCATAGAAGCTGGTACAGCCAAGGCTTCTTGGAAGGGTGAGAAGGAGAGACCTAAGGCTTCCTCATGTGACCCTAAGGTCAATCCAAGCAGTGTGGGTTTGTGCGGGTTACTTAACTCCTGCCCCCATGTTGGCCCACTTTCCAGTTTAGTTTGGGCATAAGAGACAGCAGGGGAGGCATGGAAAGAACCTTGGGTTAGGGGTCAGAGGACACAACCAGGTGACCTTGGGTTAATCACTGCCCCTCTCTGTACCTCATTTTCCTCACCTGTAACATGGGGCTAATATCACCTGCCCTGCCCATCTCAGAGTATCGGCTGAGACAATGTGTAAGAAAGTGTTGTTTTGTCCATTGTAAAGTCCTATAAAAATGTGAGGTATTGTCTTGAGTGTGGAATAAAGGTATGTGTACATATATGTGCTAACCCTCTGACCTCAGCTTCACAGACTGGTAGAGTTCTAAAGCATATGTTTCATTCAGCCTCTCATTTTATAGACAAAGAAACTAAGGCCTGTGGGGCTCGTATGTTTAGAGCCAGAAAGGACTTCAGAGGCCATTTGGGCTGCCCTGGTCCTATCCTCAAGCCCTATCCATTTTAATAAGCACATTAAGGATATCCTCGTGTTCTTGTATATTATAAGAATATTTTTCCTTTTTCTTTCTTTTCAGCTATTTCTTTATAACATTCGTTAAAAATTTTTTGGAGTTCTAAATTTTCTCTTTCTCCAGATTCTCAGTTACCCATTGAGAAAGCTAAAAAAATCATAGCAATTATACAGGTGAAGTTATGCAAAATATATTGAGGATAAAGCTATGTCATGCACAACCTCAGCACCTATACATGCAATTAAATACCGGAGAAGGTCTAACTCGCCTGTCTTATATTTCCAGAAATCTCAGTTTGGCTCCTGTGTCCTTTAAAGTTTCCTCCACCTCTCCCCTCATCTTGTATCACTTGGCTATCTCCAAACAAGGCGTATGTCCCTGCTTTTGCTGCCGGTAGTGATGGGCCATTTCAACTGTCTGTTGAGAAGGCACCAGAAGTTATTTCCAGCTTCAGGACATATAATCCTAAATCAATCTTTAGTTAACAAAACTGATAGATTATAAGCTCCCTGAAGGCAGGGAATGTTTCTTTCTTTGTCATAAGATGTCTAGCGTTTAGCCGGTGCAGTTTAGTTTAGCACACAGTAGGCATTTAATTTGATTGTGAAATTAAATTGGAAAAAAAGATCAGGAAACAACATAGACATGGTGTCACCAGCACCTGAGAGCTCTCCCCAAAGGAATGCTGGGAGTGAGAATCTTCCTGGGCCAACCTTGCACTGATGACTCCAGTGTCCAGAGTGGCCCAACTCCATGTCCTTCCAGGATGACTGAGGATGTGATACCCTGCTTTTTAACCTAAGTCCTGACTATAGAGCAGGCATCCTCCCAGCCAGAGCCCGGATTTATTCTGGATCTGATGGCAACATGATTTCCCCAAAGCTCTCTCTGCTTTGTATCTTTTGGTGTAATCATTCTCTTGATCACCATTTTGTGTTCAACTAACTTTGCAGATCTCCAGGGCCATGTCAACCTGTCCCCAAAGCTGGCCATGTTGCTCCTATCCCCCATATTGGTTGGGAGCTGAAGAAGTTGGGTAGAACTGCTGAGAGCTGAGTTGGTGTTTAGCTTCCCAGTGTTTGTACCATCCTTTTCATTCTTCATTTTTGCCAATAATGAGTCTTTACAGGAATCCTGGGAGAATCTGTGACCTCTTTGCCTGGGGAGCTCCCAGCATGGAAAATATCTCAGCCAAGCAGATCTCACACTCTATGACTTAACTCATGGTTCTCAACCTTTGTGTGTCCTGAGCCCCTCTGGCAGGCTGGTGGAGCCCCTGGCCCCTTCTCAAAATGTTTTTAAATAATGAAAGGAAATGCTGAATTTCAGTTAAAAGTTAATGAAAAATAATCTGACCATTGACTGTGAATCCCAGGATAAAAACCCCTGGTTTAATAAGAAACAGGTCCTAGGGTGTTCCCTGAGGAGCAAGGACAGTTAAGTGACTTGCCCAGGGTCACACAGTAATTGCCAGAGAGGGATGGGGCCCAAGTCTGCCTGACTCCAAACCCATTGTTGGATCCCCTAGATCAGGGTGGGGAATCTGCCCTAGATCATCCTAGAAACCTGTTTCTGTTTCCTCTAACTAATGTGTAAAGGGCTGGCATGTGGGACAGGGATTAACCTTTTTGGGTTTAGTCCCAGAGGGAAGAATCCAAATCCTGATTTTGGAGCTGGAAAGATCTTGAGAGGCTGGATAGAATCTTTCATTTTACAAATGAAGAAACTGAGGTCTGGAGAGGGGGTGTGCGTGTTGGTCTTTGTTGCCGAAGAAGACCATGCCATCAAAGAAATGGTGACAAGACTTGCACTTGACTTTGTTGTGAGTGAGGGAGAGCTGGGCAGGTCACCAACCTCACTTCTCCTCCAGAGCCTTCTGAATCCAGTGACCAGATATTCATCCGCATGACTGGAGATGACCCAGGATGAGGCAATTGGGGTTAAGTGACTTGCCCAAGGTCACACAGCTAGTGAGTGTCAAGTGTCTGAGGTGAGATTTGAATTCAGGTCCTCCCGATTCCTGCACTGGGGATCTATCCACTGCACCATTTAGCTGCCCCAAAGAGAGGGGAAGGGACTCACCTAAGGTCACACAGGCAGGAAATGGCAGAGATGGAATTTGAACCCGGGTCCTTGGACTCCATGTGAGGTAGTGCTTTCTCTGCAATTCTGCTCTGCCCCCATCACTCACCTGATATGGTGTGGGGAGATGGCCTTGAAATAGTTCAAGAATTCTGCAATTTTAATTTTGTGATGTGGACAGGAAAAGTCTTCCTTATAATTGATTCCTTTAGCAGAAATTTAAGTTTTTCCTGGTGCATTGAAGGTTTCTAGACCCAAATGAATCAGGCTCCACTCATCATCCTTGCATGCTTGACTTTTCTCACTCCAGTTAAACTCACAGTTCCCCAAATTTGTTCACTACCCCCCTGCCCCAACATCTTCACCTGCTGAAATCCTATCATCTGCTATCATTCATCACAATATCATAGAATTCAGAGCAAGAAGGGACCATAGAGATCATCCAGCTTGACCATGTGATTTTACAGATTGGATAACTGAGGCCCAACACGGGACAGTGACTTGCTTGGTGGTATGGGATTGGACAGGGGTGGGGGGAGGGGGAGGATAGAAATTAGTGGAGAGGGGAGCAAGAATGCCAGATTTGGAGTCAGGAAAACCTAAGTAAATCCTGCCTTAGATAATTATTAGCTTGTGACCCTGGGTAAGGTCTGAGCCACTGTCTGCCTCAGTTTCCTCACCTATAAAATGGAGAAAATAATAGCACCTACCTCCTGGGGATATTGTGAGGATAAAGTAAAATCATATTTGTAAAGGGCTTCACAAACCTGAAAGTGCTATAGAAATGCTAGCTAGACATTGTTATTGTGACCCAAAGCCACAAGCAGAGTAGGAAATGTAGTGGGTTTTTTCAGGGACCAGAGATTACCTCCAGAAAGACTTCTTGATCTCCCTAGTTAGAAATAGCAAGGATGATGATGGTGATAGTGGTGATTAATAATACAACTACATATAGATACTGCTTTAAGATGTACAAAGGAAACCATCCCATTTATATTGATTGTAGATATACTCTGTATTTAATTATTTGTGTATATGTCCTTCTCCTCTCCCATAGTAGGTGTAAGTCCTTTGAAGGCAGGCAGGGACTGTTTTCAGGTTGCTAGGGGTCACAATTGAATAGAGAGCTGGCACTGGAGTCTGGAAGACCTGAGTTCAAATCCAGCCTCAGATACTTACTAGCCATGTGACCCTGGGAAAGTTACTTAACTGTTTGCCTCAGCTTCCTTCTCTGTAAAATGAGTTGCAGAAGGAAATGGCAAACCCCTCCAATATCTTTGCCAAGAAAATCCCAAATGGGGTTGGAAAACAACTGAACAAAAGGGACCACTTTCACTCTTCTCAGTTTCCCCCCCGTACCTAGCATAGTGCCTGGTATAAGGCAAGAACTTAGTAAATGTTTGTTAAATCCAATTCCCCGAATTGATCTTTCCCTCCTGGGAATTCTCTCTAAGCATTTGGGTCTTTCCATTTTTTTTTTAAATCCAGTTATTTATGTCCTTATATACGTCACCTCCTAGACTGTAAGGTCCCTGAAGACAGGAGCCATAGGTGACCTCTTTTTAAACTGGATGATAAAGTAGCTCATCCCTCCGGTCCCTTCCAGCTGTTTGAGGATTTGTAAATTCTACCCACTTACTCACTTTGGGCCCAAGTATGAACACGTCCTGGTTTCTCTCTTTGGGATAAGGTCTAGACTTGTGGTTTCACTGGTATAGGGAACTTCTTCCTCCTCCAGAGCAAGTCTTCACCTTCACTGGAGCTTGGGGTCCCAGAGGGTTGCCTGGGTGGGCAAGGAGAGGTTTGGTGACTTGCCAGGTTCTTAGGGTCAGTCTGTATGGGAGGCAAGGCTCTAACCGAAGCCTTCTTTCCATCTGCTCCCTCTAAGGCTTTACAATCGCCTTTGCTGGCTATTGTGAAAAGGGGCTGAATATCCCCACCCCAGAAGGGCTATTCTGATTTTCGAAGAGAACCTTGGGCAGACAGTGGCGTGGGCCAAGTGCACAATCAAGTTAATGCAGCCTCTGCCAGCTGTGAGCAGACCCTAAACTGGTCTAACAGGAACTTACTTCTTCTCTGGAAGTTCCCTGCTCCACAGACACGCACAGGGACTTCCTCAGAACCCGGATGCAACACTTAACCTCTTTTCTGCTTGCCTTTCTTTTGAGTCTCTCAGATTGGGTCCTGATTTGTGGAATTCTCTCCCCTCCTCTCTTTCGCTGCTTCCATTTTCCGGGGCTCTGAGCACTCATCACATTGGCTGCTGGTGAAAGTGACCAGACTCACTTGTTCCTGGGCATCCTGGGCATTCTTCCAAGGTCTCAGAGGGAGGAGACTTCCTTCAGCTCCTCCATTTCCTTCCAGTGACTGATTTCTATGGAAGAGACCAGACCTGCCTGGCTGCCCAGGTTTTCTGAACCTCTGACTTCAGCCCCCAAACTTGGCGAGACTGTGGACCTCAGATGGGGTAATGTCACTAGGCATCTTCAATTCATGTGACTCCAGACAGATCCTTTTCAAAACAGCATTTGAACCAACACTACCATATTCTTGGTATTGGAAGAATTCAGGAAGCCCTGAATGTGCAGGACAGTCCATCTTCATCTAATGCTGCATGAGCCCCCACCTCTGGTCCCCAAGGTTGGCGCCTTCCTGCCCACTCCAGCCTCTGACCAGGGCACATATGTCCGGGTGGCCTGCAGGGCCCCTTGCTGGCATTCCAGATTTCTTGGATAACATCTCAGGGATCAGAATGTACAGGCAAGAGCCAGGCCCCCCAAACCTCCCCATCTCTGCCTCAGCTTCTTCTCATCCCCCCAAGGAGAGAGCGACCTGCTGAAAACATATGGTTTGCAAATATCATGCAACCAAACATTGCTTGTGACTTTTATTTACTGTTGTTTTCTTCCATTGACACAGCACAAAAATAGCTCCGAAGCCTGTGCTTTTATTCCCCTCCCTTCTCTCTCAGCACCTTCTTTTGTGCCCTCCACTCCCGCCCATCGCTTCCTGCCCCAGCCCTGTCTTCCTTTGCTTCTAATTTCTCCTTCCAATGGTGCAGTTTCTCATTTTAAAGTCTCCTTCCTCCTCTTTCTTCTCTCTCTTCTCTCCCTCTGTTCTCTCTCCCCCTTCC
>CM053770.1:238492645-238510136 GCA_028658325.1 Potorous gilbertii | reverse complement strand
GAAGCCTGTGCTTTTATTCCCCTCCCTTCTCTCTCAGCACCTTCTTTTGTGCCCTCCACTCCCGCCCATCGCTTCCTGCCCCAGCCCTGTCTTCCTTTGCTTCTAATTTCTCCTTCCAATGGTGCAGTTTCTCATTTTAAAGTCTCCTTCCTCCTCTTTCTTCTCTCTCTTCTCTCCCTCTGTTCTCTCTCCCCCTTCCTCTTTCTGTTCTCCCTCTCCTTCCCTCCCACTTTCTCTCTCCTCCTCTCTCCTCTCTCCCCCCCCTCTCCCTCTCTCTCGTTTCCTCCCTCCCTTTCTTCCACTCTCCCCCACCCCAAATCTCTAAATCTCTTTCTCCTGACTCCACTTCACCTCTTTCCTGCTTTCCTTTTTTTTGATCCTCTCAGACTGTGCCCTGATCTTTGGAAATCTCTCCCCTCCTGTTTTCCCCCTTTCCTGGTCGCTCATCACTATCCTGCCCCCACCCTTTCCCGGCTATTTTCTCGTCTTTCCTGCAGATCCCCTGCTGCTCCCCTGATGGTCCCATTGTGAACCTCCCTTTTTCTCTGGGGCCCTGGATGATCAGAATACACATTCTACTGGGGGGCATTCTTCAGGACCAGAGCTGCTTTTCCTCCCGCACCCCTCCTTTCCTCTAGCAGGAAGTAGGATAAGAGAGAAAAGAGAGAAGGGCTGGTTCCCCATCCCCCACCCTCCCTGTTGCCGTACTGTCACCTTTGTCCCAGAGCCTTCGCTTCACTGTAAAGGCAGGAGAAGAATCTTTCAATGTGGGCGCATGTGCTGGGCATGCAAGTTGCCCCATAGAGAGGAGTCCCCAGCAGGGCCCTCCTCCTTTTCCCAACTCTCCTGCCAATGACTTATGCCCCATTCCTAGTGCTACCCCCCAACTAGTTTCATAAACACCTGGCATCTTCTCCAGGAGAGCCTGGGATGGGGGAATGGGAATTCTTTCTCTGCAAAGCCATGACAAGCATTTTACAAAGGCAGGCCTGGTGGCTGGATAGCCTGGGACGCCTCACAGATTCAACATCTACCCCAGGGCCACATTTAATTAAGCTCCTCAGGTATTCGCATGAAGCCATGTCTCCTTCCAGTGCCACGGAGTCAGACAGCTCCAAAACAGAGAAAATCAAGAGGGGCATCCTTGGCAGTTATCAGCACAACTGTCCCTCACACTCTGGTTCCTAGGTCTCAGAGCACTTTGCAAAATCCACCCTCTTTCTTCTCCCAAGGAAAAGAAAGCTCTTGTTCAAGTGGCTTGTGAAAAGGCTTGACCTTGCTTGACCTGTGGCATCTCAGTCTCTTCATCTCTGCCATGGGGGTATATGAACCATGTGGTAGCTTTGAGGATGATGGATCAGCAAATGCATGGCGAGCCATCCTGATGAATGGCTGATGTCAACTCAGTGGTGCCTGGATACTTAGAAGAGAAGCTTGGGAAAGCCAGGACTTCCTAAGAGGCCCATGGCAGAATTCCTAGGATGCATGCCTCTTCCCTCACTCTCGTTGGGAGGCAGTGTGGTTCCATGGTGAGAACATTAGGAATCGAGGTTCAGACCCTGACTCTTGTGCTTACAACACCTGGGACCTTCCTGGGACTCAATTTTTGCATCTCTAGATTGATGGGATTGGGTTAGAGCAGGGATTCTCATCCTGGGACCTCTGAATCTATCTATCTAAATATATAGCTAGACATATACCTATATAGATATAGACAGATGTACCTAGTTTCCTTTGTAATCCTCTGTACTTTATCGTATGCATTTAAAACCATGATTATGAGGAGTCCACAGGTTTCCTTAGACTGTCTGTCCAAGGGGTCTTCCTGATTCCTAGTCCTGTGCTCTGTCCCCCACACCCCCACTTTGTCTCTCCTTTCTCTGCCCTTGTCACTGCCTTACTCAACCACGGCCTAGAAGCCACCTCCTTGCAGAGTAGAGAGCTGGAACCTGCTGCGACCTCTGAAGGGGAGTTCAGCTGGCAGCGTTGGGGTGGGGCAGGGAGTGGGTGGCAGGCTGAAACTTGCCCTAACCGAACACCATTGCTCCCCTGTTGTTCTCCACCCCACTTTGGGGTCTTAGGGAAGGCCCAGGAGGGGGGCAGAAGGGAATGCAGAGGTAGTTTATAGAGGACGGTTTTCCTCCACCTTCTGCTCTCTTCCTGAGGGAGAGACGGAAGTGGAATAAAAATGACCTCCCACTTGGGTGCCTTTTATAGTAACTAATTTATCAGCCACCTCATCAATAAATTACAGTAGTAAAACAATGTGTGTACGCAAATGTGCAGCTTAAGCCTCTGCAGGAGAATCCCTGTCCCCTTCCCCCCTCGGTGCCTGGCTCAGGCTCAGGCCCTGGCCCGGCTGGCATCAGCGGAGGAGCGGGGTCACATAGTTGGCTGGGAAGAGGCCCAGTCTGTTGTTCAGTCTGCCGGTCCACCAGGAGGGGTTGGAGCTGTCCAGGACCTCGACCACCTCACCAGTGCAAAAGCCGAGTTCATCCTCTTCCTCTGCCTCAAAGTCATACAGGGCTCGTGCCCAACGCACTCTCTGGGTGGGGCAGGGGAGTGGGGAAGAGGCAGAAAGAAATGAGTCAGGGGACTCCAAGGCTCCTCCATTCCCTCCTCCCTACCTTACCCCCAGGGGCAAAGCCAGGAACCCAGGTGGAATTCAAGGCAATTTGAGGCTTGAGGTGTTCATGGGAAGCCCAATTTCCTCTGGGAAATCATTCCTGCTCCCGGAGGAAAAGCTTCCTAGCAAGACTTTGTTCAGATCCTGGGACTCCTGGTGTGGAAACACCCCACTGATGCAGATCAGTAACCGTCTCTGAGAGGAGGCTAGAGCACTATGGTTAGACAATGTGCGTGTGTCAGAGAACCCAGGTCTTCCTGATTCCAAGACTCATGCTGCCTCCGACCTGAAGACTGAAACTGTCCAAAACAGAGCTTCAGGCTGTCTCAGAGGTGGTGGGATCCCCTTGAGTGGAGGCTGGATGGCCCTTACTTGGGGATATGAGGGTGGGGATTCTTGTTCAGATCATTCCTTGTTTGTCTTTAGAGAACCGTGTGCATTTCATCGGACCATAAGGTCAGGGACTGTTTCAATTTTGTTCATTGTAACATTTACCAACATGTAGCAGAGTGCTTGGCACCTAGTAGGTGCTTTATAAGTGATTGTTGGTTGATCAGTTAACTGACTGAGGTATGGTTTGGGGGCAGCTGGACCTCGATTAGGCAGGAAGGGAAATGTCTACTTCTTGACCCTGGCTCCTTCATGAGGACCTCTTTGACCTCCTGAAACCATAGGTGGAAAGCTTGAAACAGAAGGACCTTCTACAAACAAGAGAAGGGAGGCTGCCTGCCAGCTATTCCCAGTCTACTTTCCTTCTACTTTGGTGCAGCAGGGCACAGTATCCCCTTCTCTGCTATGCCCACTGGACTCTCTGGCTTCCTTCAGGGTCTCTGGCAGGGAGACCTTTTCTGACCCCACCCCCCAGTTATTACTGTTTTCTTCTTCCTGAGATTATTTTGTGTTAAGGAGCTCAGCTCTAAAGCTAGAAAGGACCCTAGAAGTCACCAAGTCCAGCCCCCCCCCCACTCTATAGAAGAAAGAACTCACCCAGGGACATTAAGTGACTTGTCCAAAGTCTCCTGGGTAGGACATATCTGCCCAAGTCAGTGGTGTCATTTTATATAAATTGGATATCTTCTTATTAGGGAAGGGTTTTTCCTCTCCCAATTGGAATGTCCACTCCTTGGGGGCAGGGACCAATCCCCTTCTGTCTTTGTACCATGCCAGTGCATGGTAGGGGCTTACTAAAAGCTTGTTACCTTGATTAAAAGGCCAGCTTGGGAGTCCTGAGAAGTCTCTGCTCTCCAGCTAATTCCTCTAAATCACTTCTGAGATTCTTTCAGTGACAGAAACAAACTGGCCTCAAGCTTGTAATAACAGAGCTTGCAGATACTGTCACGGAGCCAGGATGGATGGGAGAGGAGTTGTCATGTGGGCAGATGCTGCCCAGAGGGTGGCCCTGCCTCACTTGGGTGTGCTGACTGGAGGCAAATGCCCTTGGCAAATATCGGTGCCTCCAAGACTTCCAGGACCCCAGGGTCAAGCTGGACCAGGGAGGCGAATGATACTTTCTGCACAGGGAACAGAACTATGGATTTCCTGCTGGGAACTGGATTGCACAGGAGGAGGGAACCTCTGGAAAGCCAATCTTCACCCAGGCCTGAAGACCTCCTATGACAGTGGGGAACCCTCTGCCTCCAGGGCTGCCTGCCTGTTCCACTGCCTTTCAAACAGGGCCTCTCAGGCCCTGAGGAGGAACCCCTCCCACTTCTCCCTGGCTGCTATAATCCCTGCCATGGCAGAATGCCGGCACCCCAATCAAACCCTGCACTTCTATTAGCCTTAGCAGGCCCAGGGAGGGATCCCCAGCAGGTGTGCCCCATGTAGGGGCTTATTTCTGCCCACTGCTCTCTGGTCTCCTTCCAGTAAATGCGAGGCCAGGGGCAAGGCAAGTAGGTACAAGATGGGACAACATGATGGGAGGGTACCAAGCTGAATTCTCCTGCAGCCATCAGCTGGAGTCAGAAGGGCTAGCTCTAGGCCTGCGATGGTTCATCCGGGTCCCTGCTGCTGCCCCACTGGTCTTAGTGCCCACAGTCCTGAGGGACAGGGAAAACAGCCCTCCCCTCCTCCTCCCTCCCTCCCTCCCCATCTTCTTCCTGTTGCCTGGGAGAAGTCAGGAAAGGCTGATGCCTACCCCAATCATCTGCAGCTGCTCAGGATCTGTGTGCCTCCGGTGCATGAGGGTGGGGTTCATCTCAGGGCTCATCCTGTGCCCATCACTGATGTCAAAGCTGCCCCCTCGACGGTCCTGGGAAGGGAGAGGGATCATTAGTACTCTCTGAGAGAGGGAAAAAAAGGCCTTATCTGGAGCAGACTCAATGTCCTCATCTGTCAAAGGGGTATAATAACATTCTGATACTTGCTTCCTGTGTGGCCCAGGGCAAGCCACTTAAACCCTCTGGGCCTGTTTATTCTGTAAAATTAGGAAAGTGGGCTCAGCAACCTCTAAGGTCCCTTTGGCTCTGAATCTCATTATCCTCCCTCTCCCCTCAGCAGTGTTTCAAGGAAAAGGTTTTATAGATGTTAAAGCACTCTGTAACTACAGGCTATTATTGTTAATATTATGGATTATTACTGTTGTAGTGGCATATATAGGTGTAAGACCTGAAGAGAACTCCTCATTTTACAGATGGGGAAACTGAGGCCTAGAACAGAGCATTGACTTTCCCAAGTCCTCTGATTTCATATCCAGTGCTCTTTATATCAGTTAATATTCTGATAGGGCTAATTAATAATGCTGGCAGGACCTGCCTCCTAGAGCGGTTGTGAGGAAGGTACTTTGTAACCCTTAAAGTAATTGGAGAAATGTGAATGATTTAAATTTGGGTTTAAACAATGGCTCTGTCATGTATTATCAATGTGACCTCTGGCTAAGGCATTTTACTTTTCTGGACCTCAGTTTCCCCATCTGTAAAATGGGGCAGACTAGCTGGCCTCTGAGATCTCCTCTAAGCCACTCTTTGGACCTCAGTTTCCTTTTCTGTAAAATGAGACACAAAGTGGCTCTAAGGTCCCTTCTAGCTCTCAAGTCAAGAGCCCGTAACTATAGCTGAAGGTACCCTGAAGGTTAGAGACCCTGGACAATGTGAATCCAAGGAAAAGGTCAACAAGCTTTTTTCCAGTGGCCTAATGGTCACCTGGGTTCTCCTATAATGCTTCAAAGTCTGACCTCACTTGCTTGAGTTCTCTCCTTACCTTGGACACAGGCACCCTTGACCACAAGCTCCCTACACCTCTCATGGTCAGATGGTTTTTCATCTTGACTGGTTCTTGGACATCAGACTTGCCTTCTCTTTTCTCCCCTCACCCTCAGATTCTCACCAGAAGCTTGGCCAGCTTAGGAAGACCTGACAGAACTTACATGCCCCTATGCTAAGCTTCCAAGAGCCTTTACTCTTTGTCTTGAGGCAACAGGAGGGGCTGAGTCCATCAGTGCTAACCCTGAGATACCACCAAGAACTCTTGGCTTGAGTTGAGGGGCACTCTGCACAGACGACCCAGAGTGCTCTGAACCAAAGGCAGCCTGCTTCTAACCTCTCTTGATTCCTCATCACTTACTAGTGGGAGAACATCTTATCAGTCTACGACTTCATCTCCCTTTATCCTGTAAGATATTCCCATGTAACAGATGAACAAAGTGGGGGTCAGAGAAATGAAGTGACTTGCCTAGGGTCACTCGGTAGGTCAGTGGGAGACGGAGGATCTGAAACCATGGCCTCCTGACTCCAACATCTTTCTCTCTTTGTCTTACAGCCAAAACCAGTCCTGTTGCTGACCCAGCTATGGGCCCAAGCCAACTACCTCCTTCTTGCCCCCCTACCACACTCCAGGTTCCTTCTCCTAGGGTACCGGCTGAAGTTGATGATGCTGCTGGTACCGCTGTTGCTGCTGCTGTTGGTAGTGGTACTGTTGGGACATCATTGAAGTCAATTGCTGCTGTGGCAATGGTTGCTGCTGCTGTGGTGGTGGCTGCTGCACCTGGTAATGGGATTGGAGGGCAGGAGGGTGATCAGACAGTTTCCTATTCGTCGAAGGACGTGTCTCTTCTCCGCCACCTCCACTGATGTGAAGCCCTTCCTGGAGCCGTCGTTCTAGGCTCCCACCCCACCGGTCCTAGCAGGATAACAAAGGGAGTCATAGGTCACATCAGATGCCTCAAAGGATGCTACATCTAGAATCAGAAGGGACTTCCACTAGTCTAGCCCTCTCATTATACAAGGAAGAAACCAACACATAGAGAAGTGATAAATGGCAAAGACAGGATTTGAACTCATGACTTCCAAGTCTACAGTTTACCAAGAGCTTTCCCCACAAAAACTTTGTGATGAGGGGGCACAAACATTAACTTTCCCAATTTACAGATGAAGAAACAGGCTCAGAAAGGGAAAGGGTCTTGGCCCACTTCCTCCCACCAGCTCCCAACTTTGCCTACCTAGCACTAGCCTTTTCCTGATTCATTTATCCATAATAAGCTTTTATTAAGCACTAACTACGTGCCAGGCATAGTGCTAAGCACTGGGTTCAGGCCTCCTTTCTTCCATGATCACCAGAAGTCCAGGAAGTAGGTGTTGAGGGTCAGCTCAAAGGAAGGGATCCATTCTAGTCCCCACACTTTTTCACAAGGGGATCTCCAAATTTCCCAGATACACTAAGGCTGCTTGAAACTTGAGAAATTCCCAAGTCTGGAATCTCTCACTCACAGACTTGTACATTAGCTCATGCTAACCCCTCCACAGCCCCCTCTCAGAATGTTCCCCTCAGGTCTAGATTTAGGGTTCTTTTCTTATCCTAGGACTTTCTAGTCTGTTCTATCTCAGTTGTATCAGTTAGAGGGACTGGATAATAGCACTTCTCTTGTATTCCTTTACATATCCTAGGAACTGGAAGCCTTGATTATCCATTTCTGGTTTTGTAGCCTGAGAACTGAAAGGCTCTGAGGTCATCTAGTCCAATGCTCTCATTTTACAGTGGAGGAAACTGAGGCCCAGGAGAGGTAGAACTTGCCCAAAGACACATAAGTCACAGGCAGGATTTGAACCCACATCTTTGGACTCCAGAGTCATTGCTCCTTCCACTGTATCATGGTTCAAGGAACTTTCTGAAACTAGAACTGCCGCATCTCTTCTATCTAAACTGGCATGCATCCTTGCTGAGCACACCCCCTTGCCCCCTCTTCTCAGGTTTTCTGGCTGGACTCCCCTTGTCCAGTGGACCAGGATGATTTCCCTCCTCTTTGTTTTTATGGTTCTGTTCTTTCCCAATAGTTCTAGCCAGTGCCCGCTTCTAGCCCTCTGATAGCTCCTCCCAAAATGAGTTCATGTGTGTGTTTGTTCTTCGTTGCTGAAGAAGACCATGCCATCAGAGAAATGATTTGCACCTGACTTTGTTTTGAGTGAGGGATGGCTGTGCAGGTCACCAGCCTCACTTCTCCTCCAGAGCCATCTGAATCCAGTGACCAAATATTCATTAGGATGACTGGAGATGACCCAGGATGAGGTAATTTGGGGTTAAGTGACGCCCAAGGTCCCACAGCTAGTGAGTGTCAAGTGTCTGAGGTGAGATTTGAATTCAGATCCTCCTGACTCCTGCATTGGTGCTCTATCCATTGCGCCACCCAGCTGCCCCACCCAAAATGAGTTCATAGCTTCTGACAGAATGGTTATGTTAATTAAACCTATAAATAAGAACTACTCACCCATGCATATCTCATTTTAAGGGTGACAGTGTGCTATCCTCCTGAGGAAGCTTTGAGGTTACATCATAGAACCCTGGAAGGGACCTTAGAGGTCCTTTATCCCAATCTCCCTCCTTGTACAGAGGAGGAAACAGAGTCTCAAAGAAGGGAGTGACTTGCTCCAGGTAGGAGAGATGATAAGTAGCAGGGGAAAGATTCGAACCCAAGTCCTCTGACTCCTGACTTAGTGGTCTTTTCTCAGCACCATTATATTTCTAGTCTCCCCTTTTACTGAGAAGGAAACTGAGGCCCAGAGAGGACAGGACTAGAATCCAGGTCTTTTTTTTACCTCTGGACTGGCTCTCTAGCCATTGTACCATTTTTGTCTCCATTTTAAAGATAAACTGAGGCAATGTGATATGACTGTTTGGGATCTCAGAGCTAGGCAGGGTTGGAGATACTCCATTGCCTGACTATGCCTTTGCTCTCCCACATTCCTGGAGTTCTCCTACTGCCTCTCAGCCTCCTGGCTTCCTTCAAGGCTCAGTTCAAACTCTACTTTTTGTGGGAGCTTTTTTCTAGTCCCATGCTTCACCTTGCCTCTAGTGTCTCCACTCTATAACCTGCCCTGCCCCCAGGAACCCTGTATGTATCTTGTATGTATCTAGTTATTGGCACACTGTCTCCCCATTCAAATCAGTTTCACTCAATGATAAGTAGTTGAGCACTCATCATATACATGGCTCAATTACATTCCATTCAAATGTTTTTGCTTTTCCTTCCATTTCTTCTGTTTTTGCCCCAATACTTCCTATGGTGTCCCGCACATTGTAGATTCTTAATAAATACTTGTTAACTCACTGATTGTTGTAGAAATGGTGCTCTCACATCTGATGCTCTTTCTCCACGGGGTTCCATTCCCCGTGGGCTGTCCCCAGGTGCTACCAGGTCTTCTCGGCTCCCATCCCTAAGGTAGATTTGCTTCTGCTTTGAGATGGAGGAAGTCCGGTAGAAATTCACCAGTTGGTTCAGAGACTGAAACTTCTCTGTCCACAGGAAGTAGTGGCCCTTGGCATCTCTCATGACCTTGAAGTGTTGGACATCTTCTTCATGCCTGGGCCCAAGCAAAACCCAAAGGGGACATTACAAAGGAAGATCCTTCCACAAATGCACCTCCAGGAGACTCATCTGGAGGGATGCTGGCAGTCTTGTGGGAACTGTAAGTACCTATGTCAAGACCTACCCCAGCCTGGATATGCAGCTCTGTCTGAGGAGGATGAGAGCAGCAGCCCAGCCACAACCTCGGAGGGAACAGCAGGACAGGTGTTCCTTCCCACAACACAAGAGGGATTTTATGTCAGCAGAGAGCCATTTTACAAGCCAGATTCTGTTAAGGACACTCAAACCAGCCTCTCTACTAGAGATAAAATACAATCAAATAAACCCCAACCACTAGCAAACATTGCTGTGAGTTCCTTAATACCAAAGAGTGGTCAAGGACTCTTTCAAAACTCATCTGGTATGTGAAGTACCTGAAGGGCTGTCCTGGGGAAGAGAGATTACTCTGATTCTGCTTGGCCCTAGACAGTGATGGGAAGGGAGGAGGGCGTCCAGGGTGGGGAGCATAGTGGAGAATCAAATTTCAGCTTAAAGTCAAGAAAACTTTCCTAGTACTTGGATCTACCAAAAAAAAAAAAACAAAAACCAAAAACCAAAAACAAAAGCCCAACCCCACATCGAACAATCTTCTTTGGAAAGTCGTGGTACCCATTGTTAAAGGGGAAGGAGTAGGGCCTTTATGACCAGTCATCTAAGATAGACCATCATTCTAAGGTCAAAGATCGTAGGACTGAAGGGGAAAAAGGAACTCAGAGACAGACTCCAAAGACTGGAAGTCAATGGGAGGAAGACCACCCAAGGGAAAACTTGCCTCATTCCCTCCTCTGTCCAATGGACAAACCAGATGACTCTAGGTCTTTTTCAGCTTTTACATAACTAAAAATTTACTAGGACTCCCTCTTGAGGACCTTCCATAACTGGTCAACAAGAATTTACAATAGTGAATAATAGTTGGCATTAATACAACGCTTTTTTCTTTTACAAAGTGCTTTCTCATTTGACCTTCACAACTTGGGGAGGTAGGTGCTGTCATTATCCCCATTTTACAGATGGCAGAGAGTGACTTGCCCAGGACCACTCTGCTAATGAGCCTCCGAGGTTGGGTTTGAACGTGGGTCTTTCTGACTTCAAGCTCGATGATCTGTGTGCACTGTGTCACCTCCTAGCTATTCCTACAAACCAGGCAAATGCATGAATCCTTGGAAGGATTAGATTTTGTTTGACTTGGCCCCAGAAAGCGGAATTAGCAGTAATGGGAGAAATGGCAGAGCGAGGTTTGGACCTGAAGGTTCCCAAGGATAAGAGCTGGCCTAAAGTAGGGTAGGGCTGCCTTGAAAGGAGCCTTCTCCATGGAGGTCCTCAGGGAAAGGCCAGCAGTCACTTGGTGGGAATGAAGGAGAGAGGAGTCTCAACCATCAATGGATTCAACTTGAGGGCTTCTAAGATCCCATGAACCATCCCAAGTTCTCATTAGGAGAGGCTGATACAGGGGCAGAGTGGCTGAATTTTATTCACTGGTCATTGGGACAGGAGACCAAGAAGACCGCCATGAAGCAAGCTGTTGCCCTTCTACCTCCAGAGAAGAGGCAGACCTAAAATGCAGAATGAAACTTGGGTGTTTGGACTTGGCCAATGGGAGACCTTGTCTTGTTGACTATGAATATTGGTTATGAGAGCTTTATTTTTATTTTAAAAAATTTGTTCAATAAAAGGAGGGGACAGGAGGGAGAGAGAATAAATGCTTGAAAAAAATGGACAAATCCATTGAGAGAGGTGAGTTTCATTCCAGCGGAATATAAACTCCTTGAGGTCAGAGAATATTCTATCTTTTTATACTTATAGCATATAGTTTAGCGCTGGAAACATAAGAGGTACTTAGTGAATATTGATTCAGGCAATCAGTGGAGGGATGAGAATGTATTAAATACCTGCTGTATTCCAGGCCCCCTGCCTGGTTTTAGAGACACAAAGACAAAAGCGAAAGTCTTTGTCTTCAAAGACCCTACCTTTGGGGTAGGGTCCATACAGAATAGGTGTTAGATAATTTGGGGGGCAAAGCACTAGATATAGGGGTACCTTGAGGCCACAGGTTCCCTACCTCTGCTAGAATCATAGATTTAGAACTCAAAGGACCTTAGAGGTCATGGACTCCAACCCTCTCATTTTATAGACAAGGAAACTGAGGCACAGAGAGATGGAAACTTGCCCAGAATCACTCAGCTGGTTGGTTATCTGAGGTGGAATTTGAAATCAGGACTTGACTCCTAGACCAGTGCCCTATGTGCTTTACTGTACTACCAGCAACCTGACAGAGTGGGTAGAATTGGGAAAAGCCTTATGCAGAATTTGAACCTTGGAGGAAATCAGGAATTGTAAGAAGCCTAAGTGAAGAGAGGAATGAGACGGCTTGGAGGTGAGAG
Source organism: Potorous gilbertii (assembly GCA_028658325.1). Classification (NCBI taxonomy): domain Eukaryota; kingdom Metazoa; phylum Chordata; class Mammalia; order Diprotodontia; family Potoroidae; genus Potorous; species Potorous gilbertii. The sequence continues at coordinate 238,498,294 of CM053770.1, read as the reverse complement.
ATGGAGTTGTTGAATGGTTTATGCCCATTTTGCATTTGATGAAACTGAGGCTCAGGATCACAAGTTTGTCCATTCTAGATCTGATCCTCAAGCTTGTGTCTCCTTGACTCTGACGTTGCCCTGTCCCACCTGCCCTTGCCTGCCTGAGATTATGGATGGGAAGGGGCTTGGTAAATTGTTGAGAGTGATGTGGCTGTTAGCTATTGTGGTTGTTAACTTCATCGCTGGGTGGCGGCTCTTTCCATTTCAAGGCTCCTAACTTGCTTGGGAGGAGGAAGAGCAGGGGTCGGGGGAGGGGTGGGAGGAGATGTTATCCCAAGGAAGTTCTGATTGTTTGTTTGCTATCTTTAATCTAAGGGCTAAAGTTTAGAAACAACTACACTTCCATTATCAGGAGGATTCCCAGTTGAAGGTCAGGGCTGGAGTAGTCTAACCCATTATAAAGCTGGAATTCTTGCCTCACAGGCAAAGTGAGTCTATGAGAAAGAATACTGAGGCAGCGCATCCCTGTCCCTCCTAGGCTGAGTCTGAGCCCCTGTGGCTGAGCCAAGGGACCCCACCCACCCACCTCCCTGGCAAGAGGAAGCAGGAAGGCAGAGCAGGAAGGCAGTGGCCCATGTTGAAGGCCAGCCTTGTCCGCACTGAACCTGGGGCAAGGGCACCTGGCTGCAGGACCTCAGTCAGAGTGCACAGAGTTGTGGGTAAGCCTCAGCCATCTGGGATCTGGGATGGTGCCTTGGATGGCTGTGGATGGAGGTGATGGGCTCCCCTTCCATCCTGCGGAAAAGCCCTGCCTGCCCTATGGTCATTCCATCTCTGGTTCCAGGTTCTGGTTACAACTGGCCGGGTGGGGGTCTTTAGAAATAAGGTACCAGAACTGAGGCTGGCCTCTGGGCTGTCTGGGAGGCTACTTCCAATGCTTACTAGCTGGGCATGGGAGAGAGAATTCCTATTAAAAGATGGGTCTCTGGACTGCATGATGAGATGCTCCTGCCCAGATTTATGGTCCATCCAGCACAATAATAATGTCCATCACGCTAATGAGGAGACATATTGCTATGGCAAAGGAAAATGGCCCTCCCCAGCCCTCACTGCCCATGATGTTGAAATTGGAGGTAAAGCAGACTTAACAAGAAAGAGGGTTGGAGCAGCCAAGGATGTTTTTGATGTCAAGGACATCAACAGGCCCTTGGTAGATTCTCTTTCAGTCTCCTCAGATCCTGGGGCCAGCTGGATGTATGAAGCCATGAAATCTCCCAGGGCTCAATCTTCCCAACTGTAAAGTGAGGGGGGTTGGATTAGATGGCCTCCAAGGTCCCATCTAGGATCCCCCATCCCGAAATTGAAAATCAGAGAGGATGGAGCTAGTTTGAAAGAACCATCTGATTCCATCCCTTCCTTCTACAGATGAGGAAACTGAGGCTTACCCAAGGGCATGAAGCAAGTTAGTGCCAGGTCCTGGATTCCAAGCCAGGGCTCCTGATTCTATACCAGTGGTCTCTCAGTTTTTACACATGGATTCTCTGGACTACATGGGGGACCTCTTGGTGTGGCAGCTCCCTTCACAGAGACATATTGCGGTCTGTCTATGGCTTAGTTGTTGTTCAATCGTTTCAGTCTTGTCCAACTCTCTGTGACCTCAGTTGCGGTTTTCTTGACAGAGATACTGGAGTTGCCCACCATTTCCTTCTTCAGCTCATTTTATGGATGAGGAAACTGAGGCAAAGAGGGTGAAGTGACTTTCCCAGAGTCACATAGCTAGTGAGTGTCTGAGGCCAAATTTGAACTCAGGTCTTTCTTGATTCTAGGCCAGGTGCAGTATCCACTGTGCCACCTAGTTGCTGATAGCTTAGTAGATAAATGCTAAGGAATGGGTTAGCATTAGAAATTAAAGTGATCTGCTCAGGGTCACTCAACTACCACATGTCAGAGGAAGGATTTGAACCCAAATCTCCTTGACTTCAAGCCTAACACCCTGTTCCTATTGCCTCTAATATGCATTATGGCAAAATCAGAAACAAAAGCTGAGGCTCTTTGGGCAGTTTAGCCCTCACTGATTTGGCGTTTGTGACTTCTCTCATTGGACCTGGGCTGGAAGAAGCATCTGCTCAGAAATGAACTGGAATGTTGTCTCTCTTTGTAGAGACTGAGCTACCTGAGGTCAGGCATTGCTCCTTCTTTTTGTCTTTTTTTCTGCCTGATACACAGGGACACTTAATAAATGCACTGATCGATCACCAAGCTGGGACTAGTCTGTGCATCTCATGTGACACATATGTGAGAAACTGAGGCCCAGAGACTTGTCCAGGACCATACAGCAGTTTGTCATTGTGATTAGCACTGGAGTCTTCTTTTACTTCCCCCTAATTCAGTTCTGTTCTGCTTGATCAATTTTTAGGTAAACTTCTACTGTGCTACCGGAGCAAACTTCCAAGGGGAACGTTTAACCTGCCAAAGGGATGAGACTATATTCAAACACCCTGGCAACCCCACAGTTGGATGGAAGCTGTTGTTATGCTAATTACAAATCATTTCTCTGTGGATGGAAATAGAAATGATTTGCAATCAACATAACAATAATATTAAAACAGACCTCTGCAGGGCTCCTAATTTGTTAACCTAGATTGTGATTAGAGTACTTAAAAGTAATAAACAGCAATTATTTAAAAAATAGGGAGGAATTGGAAGGAGGGCCCCCCCCTTCACTGTCCCACTATGAGTTTCGCTGGAGAGTCTGCCCTCTGTGCCCTTGAAGACAAAACTCATTCCCTGCTTGCATGCTTGCATATGGGTCCCAGGAGCAGCCATGACCTTCTGTCTCTGATTGATGACCCGAATGACCAGGGATGTGTTCTTTGGTCAATGTCTGTCTTTTGGTTCAGTCTCCAGGTTTTGGCCTGCACCAGGGTCATGTTGGTGAGGCAACTGGCTATCTCATGGATAAATTGATGAAAGAGCATCAAGAAGATCTGGGTTCACATCCCACCTCAGACCTTGTGTAGGTCATGTAACAGCATGTAACAGCTCTCAGCCTCGGTTTCCTTATCTGGAAGGTGGGAGGAGTAATAGTACCCCCAGGGCTGTTGTGAGGATACAGTGAGTTGATGATGGATGGCAATACCTAGCTTATTACCTCATTGGATCCTTACAACCACACTGTTCTTCTGTTACTATCCCTATTTTACAATGGAAGAAACTGAGGCAGGTAGAGGTTAAATGTCTTGCCCAGGGTCATAACAGTTAGCTTGAGGCCAGATTTGAACTCAGGTCTTCCTGACTCTATCCTCCTCTTCACTTAGATGGATACGAAGTGTTTTCCACACCTTCAAGGGCTAAACAAAGCCAGCTGTTACTCTGGTTGATATTTTCATGTTGTCATCTTATATTCAGTGACTCATGAAATCATAAATTTAGAACTGGGAGAGACCTCCTAGGACACCAGTTCATAACAATGAGAATGGTTAGTGTGTCTAAAGTACATTTCTGACATTATCTACCTTGTTTAATCCAGTCCAGATGAGGAAACTGAGGGATGGATCCTTTAAGTTGACTTGCCCAAGGTCACTTAGCTCAATAGTTACAGGACCAAATAGCTCTAGAGTTAGAGGGAATACCACACATCTTCTGGTCTAATTCCTCATTTTATAGAGAAAGAAACAGGCTTACAGGAGGAAAATCACTTATCCAAGGTCATCAAGGAAGTAAGCAGCAGCAGTAGGACTTGAACCTGGTCCTCTGCAGAGCCAATGGACATCCCCCCATACTCTGCCTCCTCCTTTTATCAGCCTTTCAGGTATCCAAGGCAGCAGCATTCTCTATCTGAGGCAGCAGCATCCTCCCACCCCAGTGTGTTCCCCTCCTTTTAGAGAGAAGGAAGCTGCTGCCTAAAGAGAGAGAGAAGAGCTGGCTGGAGGTGACATGGACAGACACTTGAACTTGGAGTCCCAGGAACTGAGTTCAGATTCTACTTCAGTCCTTCACTTCCTGTGTAGCCCCTAGGTGAGTCACTTACATCTGTTTCAAGTCATTCTTTGGAGTGGTAGCCATCCAGGAGCAGTGGCTGCCCTGGTCTCTAGGCTGTGGTCAATCCTTTATCTGGCCCCTCCAACTCTTTCCTCTCTGATGTCCCCCATGAGGATGGGGAAGCTTCCTCAGAATAATTGTCAGCACATCATAAATGCTTGTTGATTGACTAAGTGATGGGCAGACTTGGTAGACATTCCCAGAATGACCACAGAATCCTCTTGTGGTCAGGCTGCTGCTGAGCCTCCCCAAATATTGAACATTGCTGGGCCTTGGGATGCCAGACAGAGGCCAGGCCCACCCAAAGCAGGGTTTCTGAGGAGGACTTTTGTGGAGTATTAGTGAGAGTACCGACAAGTCAGAATTTACCCTCTAAATCTGGAATATGAGGGAGTCCTGGGCTGTCCCCTGCCTCCCTTGGCTCCTAGCCTCCTCCTCCCTGTGTGCTCACATATCTCAAGACTTCCAAAGGCATGGTTCCTTGAGTCAGTCCCTCAGATCCCCCATGCCAGGCAGGCAGCTAGCTACCTGGTAGCACCAGTCAGTACCTGACAGAAATGGAGAAATCCCCAGGTGAGCTCTGGCTGGCTCGGATGATGAAGAAACCGACGTCCTTGCCCATGAGCAAATTCTCTGCTTCATGCCGGGAGATGTCCTCATGAAACCAGCTGTGATTGGGGGGACAGAGAAGGGAAACAATGATGAGGAAGAGGGGGAGCCAAGGGCACAGAAAGGAGAGGAGAACAGGGAAAATGGACCAGGGCCGGGGGTGGGGCTGAGATGGACAAGGGACTGGAGGAAACTCCTTCCTCTGAAACAAAACGGATCCTCTAATTTTTTTTCAGGCAGTAAATCTCACCGAAGTGATTGTCCAGCTGGGAAACCTTGAGTCATAGAAATATACTGGGTATAGAGTCAGGGACAATGTATGAGTGAGTCATTGCTGGAAGGGGCATGAGGACCAGCTGCGGGGTGAGAAGGGCTGCTGGGAGGATGCTCCAGAGGGAGAATCCTTCATTCCTGTTTTTGGGGCAAAGGACCAGAAAATTCCATGGGAACAGAGAGTGAAAAGAGAGTGGTGGCCCCCAGAACAACGAGGAGGCGGGGAGGCTCGATAAATGTGCTGCTTAATAAAAGTTCAGTGATTGATTGATTGAATGATAGGGGCCTGGATTTAGAGCCACAAGGGACCTGGGGGCCACCTAGCCCAGCCTGTCATTTTACAGAGGAGGAAACTGAGGCCCAGAGAGTTGAAGAGCCTTGTCCAATATCACCTGGCAGAGCCAGGCAGAATTCAAACTCAGATCTTCAGACCTTTTCCTACTGTCCTTACATTCTTTCTACTGTACCTCCTGTAGGGACTAAGGATCCGCTAAGGATTTCTGAGCAGGAGACTGATAGCCCAGAGCAATACACATTTATTAGTCTCTTACTGTGTTCAGACCTCTGCACTGACTTGGCCCAATCTATGTATAAAAGAGATTCTCCTGGGAGTGATATAAAAGATACATGGGAAGAGGGAAGAGAATGGAGCTTGGAGGGTCAAGGGAAGTGTATTCTTTTTTTTTTTAAATTTTATTTATTTATAAATGTTCTACAATCACTTCCTTAAAATTAAGATTTTAT
>CM053770.1:238428366-238492145 GCA_028658325.1 Potorous gilbertii | reverse complement strand
GAGAGAGAGGAGAGAGAGAGAATGAGAGAGAGAGAGGGGGGAGAGAGAGAGGGAGAGAGAGAGAATGAGAGAGAGGAGAGAGAGAGAGAATGAGAGAGAGGAGAGAGAGAGAATGAGAGAGAGGAGAGAGAGAGAATGAGAGAGAGGAGAGAGAGAGAATGAGAGAGAGGAGAGAGAGCGAATGAGAGAGAGAGAGAGGGAGAGAGAGAAGGAGAGAGAGAGAGGGAGAGAGAGAATGAGAGAGAGAGGAGAGAGAGAGAATGAGAGAGAGAGGAGAGAGAGGGAGAGAGAGAGAATGAGAGAGAGGAGAGAGAGAGAGGGAGAGAGAGAGGGAGAGAGAGAATCAGAGGGAGAGAGAGAGAGAATGAGACAGAGGGGAGAGAGAGGGAGAGAGAGAGAGAGAGAGAGAGAGAGAGAGAGAGAGAGAGAGAGAGAGAGAGAGAATGAGAGACAGAGAAACAGAGACAGAGACAGAGACACGAAGACAGAGAGAGACAGAGAAGGAAGATGCGAACCCTCGGGGGGGCCTGGGGTGTGGGCTCAGGTAAGTAGCCGGTCTTAGTGAGGAGGAGAGGGGGCTTCTTGTTCTGAAACCAGAGGATTTTGAGGGGCATCTCTAGGGCAAATATTCACCAATTTAAACAAGAGCTAATTAGAGACCTCAAGGCTAATTACTCATAGCTTTGTAGGGGGCAGGTGAATAACAAATAGTTATAGAAAAATGGGATGGCAGCATTGATTTCTATCCTGTTCTAAAAGTTACAAAGTGTTTTTGTCCCCGCACCCTTTTGGGAGATGATTGGCACAGTTTACTGATGATAAAACGGAGCCTCAGAGGATAAATGATTAACCAACTGATAAGCCATGGAGCACAGAATTTGAATTCAGGTCTGCTGCCTCCAGGGCCCAGACATACAACAGAACACATCATTTCTCAATCCACGATGCTCTGTAAAGAGAAGGGAACTGGGAATGGGGAGAGCTCAGTTTGATCCCCTGAGAACATGCCAAGACTTCCGACAGCCATTTAACTAACAGGCATCTATTAAGCGCCTACTGTGTGCCAGGCTCTATGTTGTGATTCTCACAGCAACCCTGGGAGGCAGGTGCTCCTATTACCTTCATGTTACAGTTGAGAAAACTGAGGCAAGCAGAGGGGAAGTGACTTGACCAAGGTCACAGATCTGAACTCAGATCTTCCTGACTCCACACCTAGAGCTCTATCCACTGAACCATCTAACTACCTGAGTTATAGCAACTGTATATATAGGTCTGTTTCTCTATTGAATTGTTTCATTTTTCAGTTGTGTCCAACTCTTTATGACCCTATTTGGGTTTTCTTGGCAAAGATACTGAAGTAGTTTGCTATTTCCTTTTCCAGCTCATTTGGTAGATGAGAAAACTGAGACAATAGGGTCAAGTGACTTGCCCAGGGTCACCCAGCCAGGAATTTGTGTGAAGATGGATCTGTACTCAGGTCTTCCTTGATTCCAGGACGAGCTTATACATATACATATACATATACATATACATACATACACACACACACACACACACACACACACACACACACACACACATACTATCTCCAAGTGGTTCCCTTCATTTCAGAAGGGTTCCCTGGTGCCCTGATGGTACTTACCTAGGGAAGCGAATGTCTATGAAATTCTTCGGTACGTAGCCCTCTTGACTCCTCAGCTCAGCTTTGAACCATTCATCTTGGCTGCTGAGAATCTGCATGGAAAAGAACCAGGCGTCCAGATGTTATCCTTGCCTATTTGTACCGCATACCTGACATCCCTTTTCCTTTTACCAAACCTTTGCACAAGCTGTTCCCAATGCCAGGTGTGCACATCTTCCTCGCCTCTAGCACACAGAGTCCTCTGACTTCCTTCAAAGTTCAACTCCAAGCCCACCTTAGATGTCATCTAGTCCCTCATTTAACAGAGGAGGAAACTGAGGTTTGGTAGTAGAGTGATAGGGCTAGTGCCTCTCCCTAGAAACTACTTTTGATCTTTCTATATGTCTTGCATTTACTCAGCTTTCTACACATTATTACCAAATTAGAGGATATTTGTGAACATAGTAAACATAAGCAAATGCTTACTCCTCCTCCCCTGCCTGCCCCCCCATCACAATGTAGGCTCCTTCAAGGCAGATACTGTTTGATCTTTGTGAACAAGGCCAGGAACTTAATAGGTGCTTAATGAATACTGTGGAATGAATGAATGAATGTGCTTCATAAAGAAAGAAGAAATGATTCCAAAGGGGAAAAAGAAAGGGGGAACCCCAAAGCATTTGTCTGTCCCCACCCATCACAGGGCCCTGGTGCTGTTCACAGCGGGGCTACTCCCTGACTTGTCAAGGATTGCCCCCACCCTTTACAGCTGATGGTTCTTCATTCAAACATCTAGAACGCAGACATTCTTGAGCTCAGAACCTCAGGGTCTTGCTCTCCCAGGGGTCTTCACAAACAACAGTCCGCTTTTCTGATCAAGAAAGCAGATGGTAATGTGCCAATAGAAGGAAGCCAGAGGAGATCCTCAAACACCCTGCCCTAGCCTGTGGATAGTGGAGGCAGAGAGAGGACCTGGCTTTCGTCCCTCGCCCGGCCTGACCTTGGTCAAGGCATTTCTAGGACTCTAAATTTAGGGTTAGCAGGGGCCTCCACGGCCTCAGCGCACATTTATTAAGTGCCTTTGGTGTTCCAGGCACTGGGCACACTACCTGGATGGGGTCTCTGACTTGTTGTTGTTAATAATAATAGCTCTTGTTCAAAGTTAGATGAGTTAATAATGACTAAGGATACCAAGAAAGGAGACTGCTGTTGACCTCAAGGAGATTACAGTCCACTGCTTGTAAGCAGATAAGTAAATAGAGGATAATTTGAGGAGAGGGAGAGTATTAACAAGGGAGGAGTGAATCTGGAAAGGCTCCAAGGAGAAGGTGACCCATGAGCTGTGCTGAGGAAAGGGAAGAATTCCCAGAGGTGGTGAGGAAGGTCTGTCCCACTCCCGTGGTACAACTTATGCTAATAATGTCCAGAGGTAGGAGATGACCCACCACTTTTTGAAGAACACCTAGAATTCTTGTCTGAATTAATGACACACGATACATATAAGGGGCCAATTGGGTGCCTGCTCTTAGGAGCTCATGGGATGGGGATGCTTTGTTTGGGACTGCTTTCTTTTTACAGATGGTGGGCTTGCCCATGAGCAATGTCACTGAGAGGCCTGGGGGATGGGCCCAGTGATGTCTTATCCAGGATAAGGACCTCTCCTTAAGCACCATCTGGTGGGGATGACCTGGTTGTCTCTGACCCATTGGTGTTGGGCCTGAAAGAAAAAGGGAGGTTATCTTTGTAGACTTCACGCTTTTCCCTTTTGGGACAGACCTCTTCTACATGAAATGAGTCTAGAAGGACAAAGCTGGAGATAAATTATAGTGAGTCTTTGGTGCCAGGCTGGAGGGTGTGGTATTTCCTAGAGGCAGTAAAGAGCCACTGAAGATTTATGAGCAGGAGAGTCACCCGGTCAGGGTATCTTAGGATAATTACTATTGAGATTTCTCTTTGGGAGTTTTAAGTAAATTACAAGGATTATCAAGACAGCTAGGTGGTGCACTGGGACAGAGTACTGAACTTGGAATCAGGAAGACTTGTCTTCATGAGTTTAATGTGACCTCAGGCACTTACTAGCTGTGTGACCCTGGTAAGTCACCCCACCTGTTTGCCTCAGCTTCCTCATCTGTAAAATGAGCTGGAGAAGAAATGACAAACCACTCCAGCCTCTCTGCCAAGAAAACCCCAAGACGGGGGTGATGAGGAGTTGGACATGATTGAGCAACAGTGCATTGATTACCAGGGAACAGCGTTCCTAGGTCTTTTTGTCCCCTTCTGGGTCTTGACCAAAGGTCAAGGTCAGAATCTCCTACACTAGTCCACATGAAAAGCTCTTTAGAATATCTGTAGATAATCCAGAGTAACCACTCTGGTCTTTTCAGCTCTTTGCCAAAGTCAGGCTCATGGTCTGGAGGTAGAGATTTGATAAGGAATGGTTGAATGGGAGGGACCAGGTGGGCTCTAAAAAGGGGCCTAAAAATGTTCTGAGTAACAGGGGCAGCTGGCCTGCTTCTCTGGAGGCCTGCTGGGAAAGGGATATGACAACCCTGCAAAGTTTGTGAAAAAAATATTATTTAACTGAATAGTTATAATGGCCAACTTGACCTTAGAGAAAAGGAGCCTTCCTTTCTTCTGCAGGAGGCGGGGACTATGGGTGTGGAATAGTGTGTATACCATCAGAGTTGGTTGATTTGTTAGTTGGCTTTGCTGAATTTCTTTTTTTTCATTTAAAAATGCAGAAAAGCTGAAATATTAAGTGCATACTTTTCAGGCCATAATACAATAAAAATCATATTCAATAAATATGGGAATAAAGGCAACAAAATAAATACAATAAAAATTATATTCAACAAATATTAACATTAATTAGAAATTAAATAATTTAATCCTAAAGAATGAGTAGACCAAAGAGCAAATCATAAAAACAATAATTTCAATAAAGAATGGAAAAACAATGAGACAGCATATCAAAAATGGGACACAGCTAAAGCATTACTCAGGGCACAATTTATATCTCTAAACGCTTACATCCATAAATTAGAGAAAGAACAGATCAATGAATCAGGCACAAGACTAAAAAACTTAACATAGAACAAACAAAAAATCTCAACTGAACACCAAATTGGAGATCCTGAAAATCAAAGAGAGATTAATAAAATTGAAAGTAAGAAAATCATTGAATTAATAAAACTAAGAACTGGTTTTATGAAAAAAATAGTAAAAGAGATAAGCCATTGCTAAATTTGATTTAAAAAAGAAGAAAACTAAATTATCAAGCATCAAAAATGAAAAGGGTGAATTCACCACTCATGAAGACGAAATTAAAGCAATTATTAAAAGTTATTTTGCTCAATTACATATACCAACAAGTCTGACAATCTAGGTGAAATGGATGAATATCTACAAAACCATGAAATGCCCAGATTAGCAGAAGAAGAAATAGAATACTTAAATAACTCTAAGAAAAAAAAAAATGAACAAGCCTTAAATGAGCTCCCTAAGAAAAAAATCCCCAGGACCAGATGGATTCAGAAGTGAATTCTGCCAAACATTTAAAGAACAATTAGTTCCAATACTACATAAACTATTTGGGGAAATAGGCAAACAGGGAGTACTACCAAATTCCTTTTTTGACACAAATATAGTGCTGATACCTAAATCAGGAAGAGCAAAAATGTAGAAAAGAAACATAGCACAAACCAATTTCCCTAATGGATACTGATGCAAAAATTTTAAATAAAATTTAAATAAAATACTAGCAAGGAGATTAAAACAATGCAAAGATCATACACTATGATAAAGTGAGATTTGTACCAGGGATGAAGGGCTAGTTCAATATTAGGAAAACTATCACCATAATTGACCAAATGACAAAATCAACATTAGCCATATGATTATCTCAATAGACGCACAGAAAGCTTTTGATGAAATATGATACCCATTCCTATTAAAAACACTAGAAAGCATAGGAATAAATGGAGCTTTCCTTATAATGATAAGTAATATCTGTCTAAAACCATCAGTAAGCATTATCTGTAATGGGATAAACTAGAAGATTGGGGTTGAAGCAAGGATGCTCATTGTTGCCATTATCATTCAATATTATTGTAGAAATGCTAGCTATAGCAATAAGAGAAGAAAAAGAAACTGAAGAAATTAGAATAGATAATGAAGAAATGAAACTATCACTCTTTGCAGATGATATGATGTATACTTAGGGAAATCTAGGATATTGGCTAAAAACTAGTTGAAATAATCAACAACTTTAGCAAAATTGAAGAAGGGAAAATAAACTCACATAAATCGTCATCATTTCATATATTACCACCAGAATTCAGCAGGAAGAGATAGAAAGAGAAATTCCAATCAAAAGAGCTGCAGATAATATAAAATACTTGGGATTCTACCTTCCAAGACAAATTAACTATATGTGAACACAATTACAAAACACTTTTCACACCAATAAAGTGAGACCTAAACCACTGGAGAAATATTAATTGCTTGGGTAGACTGAGCCAATATAATAAAAATGCCAATTTTACCTAAATTAATTTACTTACTCAGGCTATACCAATCAAATTACCAAAAAATATTTTATAGAGATAGAAAAAATAAGAACAAAATTCATCTGAAAGTACAAAATGTGAAGAATATCAAGGAAATCAATGGAAAAAAGTGTGAAGGAAAGTGGTTTAGCAGTACCAGATCTCAAACTGTATTACAAAGTGGTCATCATCAAAAGAATCCAGTACTGGCTTAGAAAGAAAGTGATGGATCAGTGGAATAAATGAGGCAACATGATATAGTAGTAAATGACCATAGTAATCTAGTGTTTGATAAATGCAAAGATCTAAGATTTTGGGACAAGAAATCACCATTTGAAAAAATAATTACTGGGAAAACTGGAAGGTGATTTGGCAGAAACAAGGTATAGACCAACATCTCAAACTGTATATCAAAATAAAGTCAAAATGGGTACATGATTTAGACATAAATGGAAAATTAGGGAAGTGTGGGATATTTTACCTGTCAGGTTTCTGGATAAGGGAAGTATTTGTGACCGAACAAGAGCATTATGGTCTATAAAATGGGTAATTTTGATTACATGAAATTAAAAAGGGTTTGCACAAACAAAACCAGAAAGGAAGCAAGAAACTGGGGAAATAAATTTTACAGCAACATTTTTGATAAAGTTCTCATTTCTCAAATATATAGAGAATTAAGTAAAATTTATAAGAATATGAGTCATTCCTCAACTGAGGCCAATTCACTGAATGGGTATTACCTCCCTCTAAGTGAGTACCTGAAAAAGCCTTAACCCAAAAAGGCCAAGGTCTCCCATTGAATCCTGAGATGTCTCCAGCCATCCTGACGAATATCTGGTCACTGGACCCAGATGGCTCAGGAGGAGAAAGTGAGGCTGGTGATCTTACACAGCCCTCTCTTACGCAAAACAAAGTCAAATGCAAGTTGTGTCATCATTTTTCTGATGTCATGGTCCTCTTTGAGAATGAAGGATGAACACAAACAAAATGGTCAAAGGATATGAAGTGGCAGTACTCAGAAGAAGAAATCATAGCTCTCTATAGTCATATGAAAAAATGCTCGAAATCACTATTCATTAGAGAAATGCACTTTAAAGCTATTCTAAGATATCAAGGTTCACACCTATCAAAATAGCTAATATCTTAGAAGAGGAAAATGACAAATATTGAATGGGATGTGGGAAAATGGGGACATTAATACACTGTTTATGGAGCTGTGAACTGATCTAATTATTCTGGAGAGCAATTTGAAACTATACCCAAAGGCTATAAATCCTTTGATCTAGTGATACCACTACTAGATCTGTATCTCAAAAAGATCAAAGAAAATTGAAAAGGACCTATATGTACAACAAAATTTGTAGTAGCTCTTTTTGTGGTGGCAAAGAATTGGAAATTGAGGGGATGCTAATCAGTTGAGGAATGGTATATGATTGTGATAGACTATTGTCCTATAAGAAATGATGAGCAAGATGCTCTCAGAAAAACCTGGGAGGACTTAGATGAACTGATGGAAAGCACATTGAGCAGAATCAAGGAAACATATAGCACCCAGAAACAGCAATATTGTGCAACAAGAACTGTGGATGACTTAGCTCTTCTCCCCAGTACAATGAATCAAGACAATCCCAAAGGATCTTCATAAAAAAGATCCGATGGAGATTGAATGCAGATCAAAGCATGCGTTTTTAAAACTTTCTTTATTTTTCTTCTTTTTGGTCTTTATTTTCTTTTGCAACATGGCTAATATGGAAATATGTTTTGCACAACTGCATACGTATAATCTATAGCAAATTGCTTGCCTTCTCAGGAAGGGGGGAAATGGAGAGAGGGAAAAAATTTGGAACTCAAAATTTAAAAAAAGAATGAGAAAAAAATAAAATAAAAATAAAAACTGAATGTTAGAAGAAAACTCTGGTTCAAATCCTGAACTCTTGAGCACTTCCTCTATCTATGCCTCAGTTCCTTCATTTGTTAAATGGGGAAAATAAAAATACCCATCTCCCAGGGTTATTGCGATGATGAGATGAGATAATGTAAGTAGAGCACTTTTCAAACCTTTATTGACATATCTGCTATTAAATAAATCACTAGGACTTCCCTGTGTTTTCTCATCTGAAAAACTGGCCATGTCCTTTCCTGATTTTCCTCCCTCTCTGGACTGTTATGAGGCTCAAACCTGGAGAATGTATCTGAAAATGATGCCTGGCTGAAAAGTACTCTCCAAATGGGAGGTTTGATGATGGTGGAAAACTACAGCTCAGAGAAGCAAAGACGGGGTCAGGAGTTCTTTCGAAATGCTGTGTGCAGAAGCTTTGAACTTAAAAGATTGGATTGAGGGAATAAAAATGGATGTCATCTTTGACAGCTGGAGAAATTGTTAAGGAAGAGCTTCCCAGGACCTTGAACACCTTGGCGAGTTCTGAGAGTGTGCATGTTCCAGCACCTGTAAGAGGTAATCAACATTCAAGCCCAGGGAGCTGGTCATCAAAGACTTAGGAGCATCTCACTCTTGAAAATCCCTTCTTCCCAATGGGGCAGACCCAGGGCATTCAGTCTGGGCAGTCAATGTTCAGTGCATAGATAAATGAGGATATTACTGAGAAAGTAATTTATAAATGGTCAGCATGTCTGGATTGTAGAATTTAAAGGGAGGAGGGACCTTGGAGGTGATGGAAGCTGATATCCTCATTTTACAGATGGGAAAGCTTAGGACCAGAGAGAGGAAAAGACTTGTCTACTGCTATGTAGGTAGGGAGATGCAAAGCTATAAGAAGGGCAGGCTACTGAATCTTTGCTCCAGAGTGCCCACAGCCCCTGCCACAGCCTGTCCTGGTCCTTCCCTCTCCCAGAGGCCTCTGCTGGACCTCTGCCCTGAGATTTCCTCCCCCATTTACTTTTTATCTGCTCCGGTCCCTTGAAGCCTGACGGATAAGAGATTGCAGGTTCATTCGTAGGCTGTTCAGGCTGTGCTGAAGGCATGCTTTCATCCCTTCCTTTCTGTGTCTGGGTTGAGGGGATGGTGCAAGGAGTGGTTTCCTCTTATCACTGTGGCAAGGGGCCTCCTGTTTCCTGTTCTCATCTCCTCATCAGTTTGGCTTCCTTATCTTCCATACCCATTATCTGAGTGCCAGCAGAGAGTTCTGGGTAAATGGGTGACGTTGTAGCCACTGAGGTTTACTGCGCTTTTATCTTTATGAAACTGCCAACCTTCTAGGATCAGATGAGATACTGTCTGCACTGAACAAAGTGCCTGGGTGTAGCAGGTGCTTAATTGATATTTCTTCCCTTTCCTTCTCAGGTGTGGGAAGAGAGAGGCATCACAGATAGTGGAAGGGCTGGATGGAACTGGGGGACTCCTGAAGACCCAGGATCATGAATTCAAACAGAAGGGGATTTTAGGGATCATTCAATTGCACCCACTCATTTCCCAGATGGAGAAACTAAGGCCCAGGGAAAGGAAATGACTTGCCTAAGGTTACAAAGATAGAAAGTGGCAGAGGCAGAATTTGAACACAGCTCCTCTGGCTCCAGAGAAACCATAGTTCTTTCCACTGATCGTCTAAAAGTCCTGGTAGGTCTGACTTGGGTCAGGATGGAAAGAAGTATGTTGAAATTAAATGTGAAAAAAACAGCAACAAAAACCAATGTGCATATCTTTCTCTGCCCTGCTCTTTCTTTCGTCTCTCTCTCTCTCTGTACTTTCTTGTTGATTATATCAATTCCCATGGGTTTATGGGCTCAAAGATTCAGGGCTGCAAGGGACCTTCGAGATCATTCAGTCCGCCCCTCCTATTTTACAGATGTGGAAAATGAGGTCCAGAAGGGTCGATTGATGTGTTCATGGTCACATAGGTTATTACTGTGTTTGCCCTTCATTCTCAAAGAGGACCATGACATTATCAAGATGATGACATGACTTGCAGTTGACTTTGATTTAAGTGAGGGAGGGTTGTGCAAGGTCACCAGCCTCACTGGTCTGATATTCAACAGGATGACTGGAGATGGCCCAGGATGCAGTGGGAGACCCTGGCCATTTTAGGCTAAAGTCTTATCAGATTCTCATTTTGAGTGAGATACACCCATTCAATGCATAGGCCTCTTTAAGTAGTTACTCAAGGATGGCCCCTTTTCATTAAAAAAAAAAATCAAACTGGGAGGGGAAAACCCCCAAGGTTCCTGGGTAAAAGAGAAGCAGTTACTATTTGATACACATGGTAATAAGTTGCAGAGTAGAATTTGAACCCAGATATGCCTCCAAATCCATATTCTGCACCCAATTTGTTTTAAATTATGGTTGTAGGTGTTCTCATATCCATGTAGTATTTGTAGAGTCTAGTGCAATGCTCAGCTGTGTATATGCTGCTCTTGTGTGCTCAAGGTTAGCTGTTCTAAGGCTTTTCACATGCTCTTGAAGGAATCTGTACCATCTCCACATATTCTGTTCAATTAGTATCACTATTAAAGACAAGAGAAGAAGAGGGTGAAGAAGAAGGAGAAGAAGAAGGAGGAGGAGGAGAGGAGGAGAAGGAGAAAGAAGAAGAAGGATAAGAAGAAGGAGGATGAGAAGGAGAAGGAGGAGAATAAGAAGAAGGAGAAGGAGGAGAAGAAGGAGGATGAGAGAGAGAGAGAGAGAGAGAGAGAGAGAGAGAGAGAGAGAGAGAGAATATAACAGATCCTTTTATATAGTTTCCAAGAGTTGAGAGTATTTATACCAGGATATCCAACTGGACAGTGACCCAGTAGTGGGGTAAGGAGTGGCTTCACCACTCCTTGCCTCCCCCCTCCCCCACTACTCTAGAAACAATACAAATGGCTTTGTGTAGCTCTGCCTCATTTAAATCCAATCCACGCACAAGTCAAGCACCACCTGGATGTCACTGGTCCTCTTCAAAAACCAAGGACAAATGGCAGCATCAGCACCACAAACAGTAACTGGCCTTTCTATGATGTTTCCAGACTGGTGAAGCTCTTAATGTGCACCCCATCACGAGTCTTACAACAACCTTTTGAGGTGGAGACTACAAGTATTTTTGTACTCATTTCACTGATGAGGAAACTGAGGCTTGACAAGTAGAGTTACTTGCCCAAAGTCACACAGCTCGGTAGTGCTATGCAGTGCTGTGCAGTGCTGGGTAGGTTTTGAACCCAGGCCTTTTTGCCTCCAGGGTCAGTACCCCTCCTTGGAAGGACACTCAGCTGCTTGTCCTTCTCTGATGGTTCCCTTGTGCCTCAGGCTCATGCAGAGAATGGCCTTTCTCCTTTTGTGGGGTGGAGGGGGTTGGGCTGTAGATCCAGAGTGGGTGATGCCTCTGGGGAGGACAGGAAAGGCCCAGGAGATCTTGTATCCTGAGGCTTGGGAGAGAAGGGGAAGGAGTCAAGGGTGAGTAGCAGCATCGTTGGGATGCTTGGGCAAGGATGTTGGAAAGGAAGCCCCCATGTCATTGTCCAATGGAGGAGGGAGGATCATGCTGCCGGCTGGCAGGGATGCCCCAATGCCAATGGAGAGCAAGCTCAGGCAGTCCTGGAGATGGCTGGCTTCCATGCAGCAGCCCAGACATTCCAGATTGAGGGAAGGGGAGGTCTAGAAGCTGCTCATGGCAAGGCCTGGGAATGGCTCTCTGCCCCTTGTGGTCAGCATCTGGGCCATCTCCAGACAGTGGGCCACAAACTAATGAATTATTGAGCATCCACAGCAACTGCTGTGACCACACCAGAGAATTTGGAAGTGCTGAAGGTAACCTGAGTCTGAGTTCATGTTTGACTATTAGTCAGATGGCCTTGAGGAGGTCACTTCCTTTCTCTGGAATCAGACAATCCCCAAGATCTCTTTGAGCTCCAAATTCTATGGGTTTCCTTTTCTATCAGTCGACAAAGCACCTCACCCCAACCCTAGAGCTGAAGCAAAATCCCCCAAAACAGACTCTGATGACACAGCATTTATGGGCCACACCTTATCTACTTATTTTCTGAATCTCTGTCCTGCCTTTAAACTGATATTAAAATGTTTTACTGATGCCTTTAATTTCTTGCGCTTTTTAAAATCATTGCCCAAAATATTCCATACTCACTCACCGTAGAACTCCTTCCTCTTACTTAAAAAGTTAAGAGTAAAGAAAAGCTCAAGGACTGAGCCTCTCGGTGTATTCTGCATTCCATCCCCATAATCCTCCACTTCTTTAATGGGAGGAGGTGGATTGATTTATATTTTCTGTTCTCCAAAACCAAGTTAGCAATGAATTAGAGTTCAGCTGCCTTCACGGGTTGTTTTTATTCATGTAGTCTAGTTCTCATGCATCAAACTCATTCTTAGAGGAAAATGGTGAGGCTCCCAATGGACCCAGACATCTAGCGTTGGTCTGATGACTTGCACTGTTCATCTTCCAGCAAGCTAAAAAACAAACAAACAGAAAACCACATGCTTCCCGGGGCTGTGTCTCTTACCTTCAGGACATCTCCCGTGTGAAAGCTTAACTCGTCCTCTCCAGAGGCATTGAAATCAAACTTGGCAATGGCCTCCATCTTTTGCTGGGGGAAGAGAGACAATTTGGTCATTCCCCCTTTCTGTGTGGGGAGGGGCAGCAGCCCAGCTGGTGGGCTTTTGAGTCCTT
This sequence comes from Potorous gilbertii, assembly GCA_028658325.1. Lineage (NCBI taxonomy): Eukaryota > Metazoa > Chordata > Mammalia > Diprotodontia > Potoroidae > Potorous > Potorous gilbertii. The sequence goes on along the minus strand of CM053770.1, from coordinate 238,479,369 downwards.
GGACCAGTCCGTAGACAGTGCCATCTGACTGTTCCTGAGAGGGAAATGCCACCCAGGGAGGGTGCCCGTTTCTGACTCAGACTCTAGACTCCTCAGGAGGACATTCCCCTGTGTTCCAGGGGTTCTCCCAAAGGCGGGTCCATGGAGGCAAGTCCCCCTCAGCCTCTCCATTTCCCCTTTATCGCTTTTTCCCTTTTGGGGGCCCTGCCAGGCCTGCCACCCACATCTTCTGTCAAGCCTGTTTCCTTCTGATAATGACCCAGGGCCAGGCCATCCTCTCAGACTGGAAGGAGGAGGGGCTGGCAGCCCTTTGGGGACAGTGAGATTGTCCTACAAATTTCGTAGAGGTTTTTCCATGGCAACTAGATCAAAGTGAGCATTTTTACGGTTTAGAGAACAGAAAGGCACCTTTATGGAGAGTGGGATGGCTTGGTCTATGTGTTAATCAGGTTCAAGGAAATTGTCGGGGACAGTTTACTCTCCTCTTAAGACCTTGGTTTTGCCCTTTCTAGGAAGGGGCTCATAAGAGCTGCAGTCCTCCCTCCAATTCTCTTCTCTGTCGGGGCTCAGCTCCGGCCACCTCCTCCCGGGAGACTTCCCTTCTATCCTTGGGGCGGAATGCTCTTTTCCTCCTCCTCAGACCACTTTCGATTGTTTCATTCATTTACATTCTCTATCCTCAGGTCATGGCCGTTCATCTTTATCTCCCAACCCCAACACTCGGCACGGTGCTATACACACAGTAGGCACTTAATAAATAAACTCCACTAAATCCATTGAGGACTTTGTTGAGGGTAAGTGAGCTCATTCACTGTCACTTAAGAAAGAAGCACTTTCTAAATTCTTGGAGCTATTGATTTCTCCTCCCCCTCAACCAAGGGCAGTGAAAAGTCTTTTCCATCCTCACCTGGAGAGTCTAAGGCCCTCCCCTCTGGGCTCAGCTATTGCCTTAGCCTTCTAATTAGCCTGACTCCAGTTTATTTCTCCCACAGCTGCCACAGCGATATTCCTAAAACACAGACTTGTGCTTTAGGAGGGTTCAAGGGAAAGAAAGTTGGATTTGGAGTCTGCTTACCTGTGTCTCAGACTTACTACCCGTGTGGTCTTGGCCAAGTCACTACCCCCCATGGGCATCGTTAGTATAGACAGCCTCTGAGGGCACTTCCAGCTCTAAAAGCTTTGCCCATTACTGTTTGGCTCAAAAAGCTGTTCTGGCTCCCTACCGTTTCTACAAGATACAAAAGCCTCTGGTTGGTGTCTAAAACACTCCACAGTCTGACTCCGGTCTGCTTTTCCAAACTACTTTTACATGACTCTCTCTGATAGACATTCTCCAATCATCAAACTGCTCCCTGTACGTGACAGACCATCTTCCACCTCTATGACTTTGCCTGGGTTGTGATCCATACCAGGAATGCCCTCCCTCCCCTCTCTTTAAGGCCCCACTGAAGTGCTACCTTCTACACACAAGGCCTTTCTTCATCCCCTTTGTTGTCTGTACCACCCTCCTCATCCTTAAATGACTTTGTCTATAAATTCGTAGACCTGGAAAGGACTTTAGAGGACATCTGGTCTAAATTCTTAGTTTTACAGATGAAGAAACTGAGACCCCAGACCATGAAATGGTTTGTGCAAAGTCACCTGAGCAGTAAGGTAGGAGAGGTGAGGATTTGAACCCAGGCCCCTTGATTGGAAATCTTTTCTCTCCACTATGCCCTGATGTGTCCATGCTGCTCACCCTTGGGGGGAATGAAAGCTCTATTATAGTATCCTCAGTGCCTAGCATAGTGCCAAGCACAGCACAGATGAAACAGCAAATAGAGAGCTCAGCCTGAATTCAGGGAGATATAATTGAGAATCCTGTTTCAGACAATTAGCCCTGTATGACCCTGGGCAAGTCACTTAACCATGTTTGCCTCAGTTTCCTCATCTCTAAATAATACCTCTGACCTCCCAGGGCTGCTGTGAGGACCTAATCGGCTCTAGAAATACAAGCTATAACAGATGGTCAGTAACTGTTTGTTGAACTAAATCTAGAGATTGATCTTATTATGACACCAGGCTTAGCCTCTGTGACCCATGGAGTCCTTGGACTCTGCGGTAAGGAGACCGGCTGTCAGGAAGACAGGAATCCTCAAAGCCGCAGTTTGGCAACAAAAACATTTCTGCTGCTGCTGGGAATTTGACTGCATCTCAAATGCTCACTGGAGGCTGGCTAACAAACAACTCTCCAGCAGTAATCACTTTCAATTACTAGTAAATTGGGACAGCGCCTTTGAGTGGGAAGGTCTCCCCCCACTTTTGCATCATCCATCTGGGGAGTTAGGACACAAGGAGACAGGGGAAGGGAGGCTCCTGGGTGGGAGCAGGGACAGCTCGAGATACCAGGGGGCCCTGGCCCACAGGCTGGCATGCCTCTGATAGAGCGTGGCAAGACCAGTGGCACTCCTCTGTGTGATCTGAGAAGATCGCCATCAGATGCCTGGGCCTCCTGATTCTAATCTAGAGCCTGGTGATGAGTCATGCCTGACACTGAGCCCCCAAAATAGACTGATTTCAGGTCCATTCCAGTTTTGCTCCTCAAATGTGTATTAAGCGCATATTGGTTCAAATCCCATCCTTCACATCCCTGCCTCTCTGCAATCATGACAGGCAGCCTGCCTCAGTGGATAGGGCACTGGAGTTGGAGTCAGCAGGACATAGGTTGCAATCCTATCTGTGACATTATCTATGTGACCTTGGACAATTACTTTCTCTTCTCTGGACCTCAGTTTACTCTTCTATAAAGTGAGAGGATTGAACCCTTGCACCTCTAATCTATGATTCTTGAAGTTCCGGAGTCTCTATTTCTTCTGATGTAAAACTGTAGTGATGTTATGGCCCCAGGCTTGCCAGGAGCAGCACAGGGACACTACTCAATGCCCATCATTGTGCTCATGTTCAGGGTCCTGTCCCAGATGCAGGAATGCAAAGATGAACCATCAGATCGTCTCTGCTCCCTAGGGGCTGATGGTCAGCTTGGGGATAGGGTGAGTATCCCAGTAAGTCTAATGAAGGAAGGCTGGGATGGGGATGTCAGGAAAGGCTTCCTTGAGGGGTGTCCTCTGAGTAGAGTTGAGAAGGATTCTGGGAGGCAGCCGTGAGGAGAGAGGGCATTGCAGAGGTGGGGGTGAGGACGGGAGATTTTGCAGTGGTTTTGAGAGCAGTGAGGGAAAGCCTCATGTGGGACCCAGCTGACCTTCCTATGCTACATGAGGGGGAGGAGACAAGACAAAGCAGGAGGATGGGATGTTTCTGGGTTTTCTCAGGAGCTGCTTTTTGGCTGTGTATCCTATACAAATGTGAATATCCATGAACCTATGTAACAGAGAAGGATATGCTGAGCATCCAGGACCCCCAGGGTCATTGTGCAGAATTATTAATCATAAAACCATAGTGCTAGAACTGAAAGGGATCTCAGAGGTCATTTATGCCAATACCCTCACCTACAGGTGAGGAAACTAAGGTCCAGAGTGGAAAGAATCTTGCCCCAGGTCTTCTAGGCTGTAAGGCAGAGAGCAGAGATTTGAACTCAGGTCTTCAGTCTCCAAATCCAGTGTCGCTTTCACTGAACGAATGCTCAGCTCTGATCACACTGCTTTATTGCTCAAGAAACCTTTGATGGATCCCTGCTGCTGACAGAGGCAGTTTGGTGGCTAGGGGCCTGGAGACAGGAAGGTGTAAGTTCAAATTTGATTTCAGACACTTATTAGTTTGGTGACCCTGGGTAAGTCACTTAACCTCAGCTTTCTCATTTATTAAACACAGATGACAATAGTACCTATCCCCCAGGGTTGTGAGGATGAAATAAGACCGTAATGGTAAAGCACTTAGCACAGTGCCTGGCACGTAGTTATTGCTGTTCAGTTGTTTCCATTGTATCTGACTCTTTGTGATCCCGTTTGGGGTTTTCTTGGCAAAAATACTTAAGTGGTTTGTCATTTCCTTCTCTAGTTCATTTTACAGATGAGGAAACTGAGGCAACCAGGATTAAATGACTTTCCCAAGGCCAGACTTGAACTTTGATCTTTCTGACTTCAGGCCCTGTACTCTGTTCACTGCACCACCTAGATGCCACATAGTAAGTGCAATATAAATGTTGGCTATTTTCATTATTGAATAAAGTTTAAACTCCCAATAACATATATTCTATACTTAGAAGCCCAGGACTTGGTTCAAATCCCAGCTCTTCTACTTAATAGCTGCATGGCCTTAGATGAGTCATTTCCTCTTTTTGAAACTCAATTTCTCCATCTATAAAAATGAAGGAGTTAAATTATATGGCATCTGAGGTCTCTTCTGGCTCTTAATTAATGAGCTGATATTAAAAAGCTATAGACTTCCCAGAGGGAGTCCTGCTTGAATGCTACTTATATTAAGGAATATTCATTTATCCCTGTGGTTTCTAGTGTTTTAATTAGTTTTTTGATTGACTCTTTAGGATTTTTAAAGTAAACCATCATATCATCCACAAAAGTTTCTTCTTTGCCTGGGCTTATTCCCTAATTTCTTTTTCTTATCTTACTGAGTTATCTAGTATTTTTAGCATTAAATGTTGAGTAGCAGTGGTGGTAGTCATTCATGCTTTCCCTTTGATCTTATTGGAAAGGTTTATTTTTCCAGACCACCTCCTGACTTTGGACTTTGTTAGGGCTGTGTCCTGTGCACTTCTGGAGGAAATGTTCAGACTGAGCTTATGTCCTTTTGGGGCCTTTTTGTGTTTTCTTGGGTTATTGAGGTTTGTACAGGATATTAGGAACAGTACAATCTAGAGACTTGTAAGTTTTCAATGTTCCTTAAGTAGTATTATTGTGGACAAAGTCTGAACACCACCTTGCTGGTCTGACCAGGATTTGGGTCAGAGCAGCACACATTTGGGTTTGCCCCTGTTTGAAGTTCCAGTAGACTGATGCTGAACTTAGGCATCACCAATTAGCTGGAGAGATCTACTGGTTCAGTGTCAGAACTGAAGTCTCTCCTTTGCTCTGGGATTCCTGTCCTGGTTATCACATTGAATGCTTTAGACCAGTCCTGGGGTCAGAGCCATCCAGCTACCATTTGCTCCTGACTGTATCCAGAGCCCACGGCCTGCAATTGTTCAACCATCATTCTTAGGCACCTTCCTCATTCCACTCTGCATTCATGACTGGGGTCTGAGTTGTGAACAATAGAAACCTCCATTGGCACCTATTTCTACATAATGCAAAGGTTGGGCCCTGCTGTCTGGGTCTGAGACTTCTTCTTGCCTTGATACACAGCTGACATCCTCTTTCAGTGCTGAGTGCATAGTGTTCTGCAGCCTAAATGTCACCCTGGTGTTTATAGACTTCACTCTCTGTCTCCCTGTTCTGATCTAGGTTGGAAATATCTCACTATGATTTGTTAAAAAAAAGATTTCACTATCAGGACTTGGTCTAGTACATTTTCTAGGTCTTTGTGGAAGAGATATGGCTTGGCTGGGCTTCTTGCTACTCTACCGTGCTCATTTTGTACTCTCCCTTCCTCTTGAACTGAAAAATAAGGAGCCTGAAATCCAGAAAGGGGAGTCCCAAGTCATAAGGAGGGTGTGTGGCATGAGTGTGGATTAGAACCCAGGGCTTCTGGGGCCAAAGCCAGGACTCTCTCCACAGCAGCCTTTCCAGGGAAGTTCACCAGGAGCTGGTCACTTTCTGAAATGCCTCTTCGGTCCACATCTGTGTAATCTTTTAAGGAATCTTAAAGCTGATCCCTCTCTGCCTCAAAAAAGCCATGGTACCTAGAGTTCGCAGTAGGATGGATTCTGTCCAGCAGGGGGCAGCAGGGCACACCGAGCCTGTCTCCAAACCCATCTTTTTCCCCCTGAAAGACTTCAATAATCAAATCAAGCAAAGCCCCCTGGAGGGTTGTGATGGATTCTTTTTCTCTCACCTCCCCCAATGAGGGCAGCGGTGGGTTTGCAGCGACAGTCCCCAGGAGTGCCCAATATGCTTTTTCTTTGAGAGTCTCTGGGCTCCAAGAATTTTCCCCTTTGGGTGCCCAGACTACAAGAAGGAGCCTGGGACAGTGGGTGGAGAGCTGGTTCTGGAGTCAAAGATGCCTGGGTTTGAATCCTGGCTTTGCCACTGGCTCCCTGTGTGACCTTGGAAAAATTGCTTCTCTCCCAGGGCCTCAGTTGCCCCCTGTGTAATCCATGCCAGCCCAAACCTCTCCTTTGCCAGAAGATGAAGTCAAGGTCCAGGGAGGTGACCTGCCCAAGGTCACACAGTCAGGCAGTGGCCAAGGAGAGACAAGAATCCATCTCTCCCAGAACTCAGACCCATGTTTGCTTTTAGAAACCTCCATTTTAAAGACGATTTTGCACATTCAGGACATTTTACCTTTCCCCTGTCCATAGTTAGCACATTCATTTTTCCCCTTTAAGCCCCAGGAAGGCATTAATCCCTGGAACGAGCAGAGTGAGGGAAGGCTGGGGGTTGGCAGGCTATTGTCCACGGTTTGTCAGGAAACAATCATCCATTAGCTGCTGATCTAGTCATGCCGAGTTAAGCTGAGAGGCAGCCCTGTGGGCCCTTCTTTGTGGCCCATCTATTCCTGTTCTGTGCTCAGGCAGGCTCCCAAACAATCATCCATTTCCACTACCAGGCCTTGAGATGTCTGCTGTGACAAATGACTGATGGGCAGTGAATTCTTTGGGGAGGGACCAGAAGCTGCAGACAGTGGGCTGGAGAAGTGGGGAGGCCAAGTGGCATTTCCTCCCTGACCTCTGAGTGGATCGACATGTCTGTCCATTCATGGTAACTCTGGAGCCCATGGGCAGAATCCTTTAGACAGGGCTGCCTCAGTGTATCCCTGAGACTCCACAATCTGCTATCTCTGTGGTAATGTGGGAACTTAGAAGGACCCTCCCATTGTAAAGGTGAGGAAACTAAGTCCTTGAGAGATGCAGGGATTTGGGTCAGAGGATAGCAGCAGATACAGGACTGGAAAGGACCTCAGAGGCCATCTAATCCACTTTCTCATTTTCTAGAGGAAACTGAGGCCTGGGCTACACCGGGAGTAAGTGATTGAGGCATGATTTGAATCCTGGTTCCTGGACTCCAAATCTAGTGCCCTCTCCCTGTATAGGGGTCCTTCCATCCTCAGCTGACACTCTCTCTGATCTTCCCAGGTGCCAGGTTTCAGGTCTGGGCACTCTGAGAGCATGAGGCAATTTTGCCGACCCTCCTGGGGGGTTGGTGGAGCGGATGCTCGGTTCTCCATCCTCATTTAATCAGCTCCCTCTCTCCTGGCTCTACAGGCCCTGCCGGGCTCCCTAGATTGCATTTTTCTCATGAATGCTTTTCCTCTTTTTAATCATCTTCCTCTTCTTCCTGAGAGGGCTTTTCACGGAGAGTGAAGGAGGAGAAAGGAAGGGGAGGACAGAGGGGGCGCCTGCTCAGACATCCTAAAAGACCAGGCTCTAGGCTGGACTTCCTGATCTGGAGTCAACATCTTGTTTTGAAAAATACTTGGGTAACTGTGCTTCAGTAGAATTGTTTTTCTTTGTATTTTTTATTTTATGCTTTTAACTTGGTTCTGAGAAGAGGCCGGTAGGTTTCACTAGACTGACTGTAAAAAGGGACTGAGATACAGCTCCCGACTTAGTAGAAAGAGTGCTGAACGGCAGCAGGAGAGATCTGGGTTTGAATCCCACCTCAGACACCATTAAAGCCACTTTCCCTCTCTGGGGGCCAGTTTCTTCATCTGCAAAATAGGTACAAAATAGAGTTCACAGTTTTGCTGTGAGGGCAAATGAAGGGTGGTAAAATGGGTAAAGGGCTGACCTAGACATCAGAAAGACCTGGGTTCTAGTTCTGCCTCCGACATTTACCAGTATGTAAAACCCTGGGCAAGTCACTGAACTTTTCAGTAGCCCAGGAAATATCTCAAGGCCAGAATTTGCGGAGCACATATTGATTTGTGTTGGTAAGCAGGCTCCAGGGACCCTCACATCCACCTTGCTCATTTTCAGAGGAAGAAACTAAGGATTAGAGGTAAAGTGTATCACACAAGTGGTCAACGTCTATGCTAAGATTTGAACCCGGGACCTCTGACTCCAAAAACGGAGTCTACTCTCCCATATTGCCTCCCTTTATTTGAAGATAATATTAAAATTCCTTAATCTGGCACTCAAGGCCCTCGATAATGAGTCTGATTTGCTTTTCTGATCTTTTATCTTCCCAGTAAGAGCCCCAGTTTAGTCACAGCTCCCAGAACTTTCTGGCTCATTCCCACCTCTAAACCTTTGCTCACATCTAGGACAAGCTCCTGTCTGCTCTCCACATCCTTCCCAAGCATCAAGGCCTCTCTTCCTGAAACCTTCTCTGGTCACTCTATCTACCATGAACTCTCTGTCCTTTTATTCTCTCCCTTCTCAGCTAGGTTAGCAGACAGTTCTGCAAGAGATATCTTGTGTACATTTTGGCAAAACATTGGATAAAGTCTTTCCTTGTGTATTTGCTGAGATGCTGAGGTGAGTGATGGATGAGTCTGCATTAAGGAGGATTCACAATTGGCTGAATGATCTCTGCCAAAAAGAACGAAGGGATCAGTGTCTTAGCCAGATTTCTCCTTGGGTTCTGTCCTTAGCTCTCTCGTATGTGACATTTAAATAATGACTTTGAAGTCATTAATTAAGCATCGAATATATGCTTACCGATGAGGGGGATGACTTGGAGGCTGGCAAGGCTGGGTGGCAATATCAGGCTCCCAAATTAGGCTGGAACAGTGGACCAAATCTACAAGATGAGACCAGAGAGACAAATGTAAACTTTATTTGGGCTCAAAAAAACAACAGCTTGAATACAGGGGTTTATGTGTAAAAGATCTAGACTTTTAGTAACAACAAATTCAATATGCTATAGCTGGGTGACCTTGGACAACTCATTTAATTTCTGTGATTCAGTGTCCTGGAAATGAGGAGTTTGGATTTGGCCTCTTCCACCTCTAAATCTATGATTCCATCATCAACCATATCATGTCACTGCTAAAAAATTCAGTAAGAGAATGGCTTAGCATCCCAAAGAGTTCCACTGTCCTGTGCTGGTCAGAGCTCTTCTATGGTCTCCCACATTTTAGAAGGGCACTGATAAATTGGAGAAGGAGAAGGAGGTGGCAGAGATGGTGGTTGATCCTATGTTATGTGAGGACAGGTGGAAGGAAATGAGATGTTTTAGCTGAAGCGAAAACAGGCAGGAAGGAGATGGCAGTAGTGTAGAAAACAATTTCAATCAATCAACAAGCATTTATTAAGTGCTGTGCCACAGGCACAGTCTCACCTAGGGTAGCTAGGTGGCACAATGAATAGAGTCCCAGGCATGGAGTCATCAAGATCCGAGTTCAAATCCAGGCTTAGACACTTACTAGCTGTGTGACTGTGGGCAAGTCACTTACCACTGTTTGCCTCAGTTTCTTCATCTATCAAATGAGCGGGAGAAAGAAATGGTAAACCACTCAATATCTCTACCAAGAGACCCCAGAAAGGGTCATGGAGAGTCAGACAGTCTCACCTGGAGAGGAGGGTAGCCCTTCCAGCCATCACCCCCATGGACTCTGGAGGTGGAGATGGGCTCAAAGAGAGGCCAACAAAGTGGGAGGGCTTTCAAATGTGGCAGTGCAGACTCTTGGAGGACCTGAAGGGAAGTATAGGGACAACAGTTCCCTTGGAGAGGAAGAAGGCTTCCCCATGGATGTTGACACCCTGGTACAAGTCTCCATTTGCTCCATGCTAGGTACAGGCTTGAAAAGAAGCCTGAAGCCATGTGGGCTAATTGCCTTCAAGGATCTTTATTATGTGGGAGAGAGATTGAAATTGTTCTAGTTAGAACTGGGACTAAGGAATGGAGTTCCCAGAAGGCAGAGATCAGCCCAAAATAAGGATTCCTGCTTCTATTAAGAAGAACAAGGCTGAATGGAAGGTGGAGATGGAGAAGGTCTAACCTAGAAGGAATCGTCCATTCATTAAATATCAACTATATACTAGGCTCAAAGGATAGAGAGACAGAGAATGAACCAGCCCCTACTCTCCCAAGAGGTTTAGGAGACAAATAAAAGTATCCATAGGAAAAATACTGAAGAGATAGCATGTGGTCTAGATACCAGGTCATGGGAGCTCGGAGGAAGCTACCCCCAACTAGCTGATCCCCGGTGGTTTGCTTGAACAGCCAGGCTGTGCAGTTATCTGCTGTAAACCTTAGTTCTCATTCCCAAATGAGAGATGAGGCTGGCCTCCCTCCATGCCCTCCTCTGGCCCCCTAGACCTTGGCCATGAGGAAAATTATGGTCAAGTGCTTGAGTGAAACATCAGGCTCCCCAGAAGTTGGTGGATTGTTCCTTTTAAAATGTAGCTCCACATGCAGAGCTCTCTAGACCTGGTCTCCATAAAATTCAACGTGGAGTGACAGGGAAGAAAGCAAAGGAGAGCGGGAAGGACCCATAAATGTAGAGGGAATATATTTTTTGGGGGAGGTCTGACAGGAATCCCAGTTAAGGAGCATGATGGTGGAGGGAGTGGCTGTTTGTAGTGGTTGGCTCCTCCTGGCGATCCCCATGGATGCTCTTCATGGCCTCCTTTAGCGGTATGGGGGGAGGGCTGGAGAGATCACTGGTATCTGGATTCCCACTGGCTGTATGACACTGGGTAAGTTACTTCTATCTCTGAGCCTCAGTTTCCTCACTTATAAAAAAGCAGTCTTCCATCTTAGTGCTTCCTTCTGGGACCAGCCCCACTCAATCCTTTCTAAATCTTGTTTGGATGTTAACTGTTTGCATGTTGCCCCTCCTTCCTCTTAGAGCAGGAACAGGTTTTTTCCCCCCTTTTTTTTGTATCCCCAGCACTTGGCCCAGTGTACACAGTAGGTGCTTGACAAAAATTAGTTGACTATAATGATGAGACAGCTAGGTTGTTCAGGGTATAGAGCTCAGAGCCTGGAGTTAGGAAGATCTAAATTCAAATCCAGCCTCAGCCACTGACTAGCTGTGTAACCTTGGCAAGTCACTCAACCTGTTTGTCTCAGTTTTCTCAACTCTTAAATGAGGATAAAAATTGCACCTACCTCCCATGGCTTGTTGTGAGAATCAAATGGGACCATAATTATAATGTGGCTGGCACACAGTAGGTGCTTAGTAAATACTTGTTCCCCTGTCCCCCACTATGCCCTCACAGGATTTTTCTGAGGATCGAGGAGATGTAAATACTTTGCAAGATTTAATGTAGGCAGTGTTAATGTCAGCCACCATAATTATTATTTATCATGTTTAAATGTTGGCTGCAGAGGGCTACAGTGACAAGCCCAGATTTCTTCCTTTGATTGATGTTTTTGAGTTCTGATGTTAATAAACCTATGTCACAGTCTCCTAATGAGGCAAACCTGTGGCATTCAATAGTATCTGATTCAATGTCCATTCGGCATCATGTGATCATAGACAAAGCTGCAGGGCACCTCGGATGCCATGAACTCCAACTATTTCCTTTTACAGATTGGGAAACAGAGGTTCACAGACACAGAGCTCAGGTAACTTGCCACAGTCACACAAGAGCTGGTGGCAGGAAAAGAATTTGAACTCTTTTCTTCTGATTCCAAATTCAGCATTTTCCCCATAGCACCAGGTATGTAATCAATCCTTTTTACAATGCTGTAAAGCAGTTTTACAAATATTATCTCATTCTATCTTCATAGCAACCCTGGGAGATTGGTACTATTATCATTCCCATTTCACATTTGAGGAAACTGAAGTAGACATACGTGAAGTGACTTGTTCAAGGTCACAAAGCTATGTGTCTGAGACTGGATTTGAACTCATGCCTTCCTGACTCCAGACCCAAAACTCTGTGGGCTACAGCACCCCCTAGCTTCCTAGCAGAGCACTTTTTCTTGAAAAAGTCCTGTCCATGGGGCAAGATAGGCACTTTTTGTTGTCCAAATCTGAGACACCTTTAGATTCTTGGTGTGGAAACTCCCTCTGTTAATCAAGACCAGCAACTCATCTATAACATATTCTTTTAGAATTTTCTTTGATTTTAATTCATATTGATATATTTTGGGTTTTTTTTAATAACTTCATTTCCCAATAGTCTATCCTCCTCACTTCCAAGAAAATCATCCATTATTTGTAGCAAAAAAATAGAAGAGAAAGGTGTGAGGGCTGGGGTTTGTGGAAGGAGATCAGTTCATCAGAACTACCCCTTGATGCAGTCTGACAATTTACACAATGTTCTACATCCATAGACCAACACCTCTACTAAACAGGTGCAAGCTGCATTTTCTCATTCTTTTTTAGGGCCAAAATCGGCCCTTGTAATTTTACAGGGTTCAGTTTTGTATAACTTTTTGTCTAAGAGATAGGTAGATGAGAGGGAATGGAGAGGCAACTTGGTACAGGGAAGAGAGTGGTGGACTTGGATGCTTATTCTACCTTCAGGCAAATCACTTCAGTTCCCTGAGTCTCAGTTTCCTCATATGGAAAATGAAGATAAAACTAGTACAGTTGTGGTAAGGATTAAATGATGTGTGTGTGTTTGTAGTTTTCTTTACAGATGAGGAAACTGAGGCAAACAGGGCTAAGTGATTTGCCCAGGGTCACATAGCTAGGAAGTATCTGAGGACAGATTTGAACTCAGGAAGAGGAGTCTTCCTGACTCCAGGCTTGGCACTATGACACCTATTTGCCAAAGAGATGCATATGTGTGTGTATGCAGACATGCAGATATACGTATAAATAAATTATATGTGTGTATATGTTTAGATAGTGTTTTATAAACCTGAAAAGTGCTCTAGAAATGCTAGCTGTTATTTCTCTTATTAATTTTCCAATTCCTCTTTCCTGGCTTTGTTTTCTGGCTGCCCTGCCTTCCCTGTTGTGCTAACAGCTGCTTTCCTCCAAGGTGTCATGACCAAAGGATGAACTCACTGACCTGACACTAGGGGAGTGCTTGTGAGAAGGACTCACTCATGAAAAATGACAGTATGCAGCCCAAATAACCTGCCACAAATGATGAAATGTTTAAAGAAAATCAAAACCAGCCATCTCCAAACTCTAACACTTGTAATTAAAATCACATGTAAGAAAAATGAGAGAATGTTCAGTCCCAGTTTTTCCTGACTGGAATCACAGTGATCCAATGACCAGGGACAGTGATTGGACCTGTGATTTCATTGGTACAGGGAACTCCCAGGAGAGAAAACTCCTTCTACTGGTGCAGGTAGGTACCTTCTCTCATATTTTCACAGGGCTACTCTATACATATCAACTGTAAAACTATTAAGCTCTCACAATCTTAAAGAGTTGCCTGAAGAAGTTAAACTGACCTTCACTGAGAAGTTAAATGACCCTCAAATCTCAAAGGGGAAAGAAGAAAGATCTTAGAACAGCAATGAAAAGACAAATTAACCGGATGATGAGAAAGATGGATGGTGGATGGCCCTAGGCTTGTCATTACAATGGTGTGGAGAAGGCCTGGTGAGGATACTCTCTCTGCCAATGTAGATCAGCACCCTTTCTTTGACTTAGAGTCTTTGGGAGCTTCCTAGGGCACTGAGAAGGTGACTTGTCCAACTTTATACAATCATGAACTCACGACTCCCTGTCATCAATAGCAGCTGTCTCTCCCCTAAGATGGGGCCTCTGATACAAGGTTAGTAAAGGTGCACATCAGTAACACTTCTGTGTCAAGGTGGAAGGCAGTCCATCTTGTTTCATTCCAGTCCTTCCAGACTTGACGGAGAGAATGGGGTTGGCACGTATTTCTGGGGGAGGTGTGATTCAGTCTCTGATGCTCATCCTTGTCTGGGAGTAACCCTGAACTCTCCAGGGTTCTGTCATTGGAGTGTGAGTGCTGACAGATATAGCCAGATACAAAAGGCATTAGGGACAGGCCCAGGGAGTTCATCCCCACGTCTGGCAGGGGACAGATGAGTCTGTCTGTCAGACCTGATTTTAAGTCCTAGAGAGAGCACCAGGAGGAGACAGGACCCAGAGAGCTTTGCAGTCCCAAAGGATCATGAATTAGCTGGGTCCCGCTCTCAGTCCATATTTTTCTCTAATGGCCTCTTTCAGAAAGATGGAGGGTCTTTATTTAAGTTAATAGGCAATTGCTCTTCAGAATGGAACTACACCTAGACAACAATTATTGCATTTGCAGCTTGGGATGGTGGATAAGGTATTGGACAGGGCAGCCTGGTTTAAATCTTGCCTTGGAAATTTCTGGCTGTATAACATTGAGAAACATATTAAGTCTTAGGCAATATTCTAAGATGCTAAATTCTATAGGGGAAGGGGAGAAGAGGAGGTGATTGGCTTGGGTGGGCAGAATTGTCACATTGGGAGTTTCTGTACTGAAAATCACAAGTCTCCTAATCACTGATTATGAACTGTAAGGGATCTGTGAGGCCCTTTAGTTTGACCCCCTCATTTTACAGATGGGGAAACTGGGTCCCAGAGAATAGAAGTAATTTCCCTAAGATTGTAGAGACAATAAGTTTTAGAGGTGATATTTGATATCAGGTCTTCCTTACCCAATGTCTAGCACTTTTCCCAATGTCCAAAAACTGTCATCTATGTATAATTTTATTGTGGAGAATAATTGCCTATTTGCTTAAATCATAAGCCACCATCAGTGTCAGGACTCAAATCTGAATCCTCTTACTCACGAAGCTTCTTCCACTAGACTGTGATGTTTCAGAGAGAAATCTTTGGCAGAAATAGGGCATCCTGAAATATTAGATTCACTGGTGGCTGTTACTTGCTTCTGGACATGGACCACATGTGGCTAATGTCACATATGCTCTTTTCTTTTCCTCCCTTCCAGTGACAACACACATGGTGATTGGCATCTGTAGGAGGGAATGTTTTAGATAAAAGATAAATATTTCAACTCAACAAACATTTATTAGGCACTTGGTGTACGTGAAGCACTGTGCCCAGTGTTGATCAGACACAAAACTGGGGTGGAGTAATGTGTAATTTGTCTCAGGGCACTGAATTTAGAGGGTGTTTACAGGACTTTAATTCCTTCAGAAGTATAAAAACGGGATAGAACATAAGCTTGAGAGTAGAGTAGAGAGTAGAGAGAGATAAGTTTTTGACTTTGTATCTCGGGTGACTAGCACGGTGCCTTTTGATTGAAGATTGATTGGATGAATTATTATTGAATGCTTGATTGAAACAACAGAGCTTAGTACCTAGCTAGGAACAATAATTATTTAAAACAAGAACTTACCAGATAGAGGGTGGGACAATCCATCCTCACCTCCCTCACTATTTTTTCCCCTTCGCTATAATGGGGTCCTCTGTATCAGCTTTAGATTAAAGTTCTTAGGTATGTTTCCTACCAATGTGGTGGTGTTATTCTATCTGACCTCTTCAAATGAAGAATGCTTTGTGCAAAATATCTAGTTATTTCTCTGTAAACAAAATATATCTGCCCTCAGGGTGTTTTTAATCTATTGGTGGCGATGATGGTGGAGGGGGACAATATACACACAGAATTTAGAGTCAGAGAGGACATTGATCGGGGTGGGGAGGCCACTCTAGTCCAACCCCCTTGGGTACATAGTTAAGTAAAACAAGGCAATTTGAAAGAGAGAGAGCAGTAACAACTGGGAGCTCATTAGAGGCAGCAGTCACGACTTTATATTAAGAAGAGGAGGAAAAAAAAGTGCAAATGCTCCCCAGCTCAAGACTCCCTGTTATCTCAGGATAAATCCAGACCCCTCTTTGCTATCTAGAGCCCTTCACCTCTCCCCCCGGCTCTGGTTTAAGCCTTCCAGTCTTATTATCCATTGCTCCCTTTCACGCTCCCAATGGCCCCGCCAGATTGGAATGCTCTTGTTTCTCATCTTTGGCTCTTAGGATCCAGCTCAGGTGTTACATCCTACAAGATAACTTTGCTCCTGGCCCCAGGGCTGGTACTCCACTGCTCCCCACATTAATTTGCTTTTATTTTGTATATAGTTACTTATTTATGCATACTTCTTGCACTTTCTTCCTCTGTATCCCTGGGACCTAGCCCTGTGCTGGACACAGTAGGCACTTTATACATGCAGAGGAAGGTGGCAGGCTTGGGAGATAGATGTTTACTATTTCCTTTTATGCTTCAGGCTAGCAAGGTAATCTTTAAGAGAAAGAATAGATTATGGGTTGGAATGACTGTATGCCATGAGTAGTAATTCATGAAGGAGCAAATGGAATCTCTGTTGGGCTTATAAAACGCTCGTGGGCATTTGTATGCAGGACCTGAAAACAATTTTCTAATAAGAAATCTCAGAGGATGATAAATGAGATTTTACCTGGTGTGCTTTGAGTTACTGAAAGAAAAGCCACCCCAAACCCAAGCCCAGGTAAGCTGAGATTGTGTTAGTACTCCACATTTAAATGGAAATGCCAAAGATGAAGTACAGTAGGGTTATAAATAATTGAGAAGAGACCGATCAAATGTTACTTCTCACTCCGTAATAGCCAGCATAATCAACTACTCTATCAGCTTCCATCTGCCTCTTTTTGATACATGAAATGTCGCTGTCTGCTGCTCTGACCGTGGCTTCCCAGAGGCTGGAAAGACCAGCAAGGAAGTCAGTTAATGAATCATCAAGCATTTATTAAGTGTTTGCTGTGTGGGGGGCCCCTGCTAGGTGCTGGGGTTATTTTGTTGGTGCTTAGTCATTTACAGTCAGTCTGACTCTCTGGGATCCATCTGGGGCTTTCTTGGAGTGGTTTGCCATTTCCTTCTCCAGTTCATTTTACAGAGGAGGAAACTGAGGCAAACTGCCCAGGGTCACACAGCTAGTAAGTGTGTGAGAGGGTGTGTATGTGAGAGGGTGTGAGTGTGTGTATGAGTATGTGTGAGTGTGTATGAGAGTATGTATGTGTGCTCTCTTTGCTTTGTCAAAGCATAGAGACATCCCCACTGATGGTTTGGGCCAGCAGAGAGAGTGCCACCTGGGCCCATCCCCTGGGGTATGTGCCATTGAGCAGTTCTTGCTCTGTGCTGCAGGGGGACACATGAGGCCAAGGGGGTGGGTGGGGCCCGTGGCCACAAGGAGGAAGGAGGGTTGCAAATGCATCCCCTGGCTGTTGGTTCTGGGCTCAGGTAATTACTTCTGTATGTTTGTGTCCTGCCTCCCCAACATTAAAAGCACTTTGGAGGCCTGGCTGGTGTTTGAGACCTGTTAGTGATAAAAATGGTGGCCTCTGACCCTTTGCCTTGCACATAGCTAGTCATCAAGATAGAATGAGGATGAGGATGATGGTTGGAATGAAGTCAGGGGCACAGGGGTAGAATGAATTGGATCAAAGGAGGGTTTTGTTTTTTGGTTTTGTTTTTTTTCAGGATGGGAGAGTGGAAAGAGTGTGGGATTGACTGAACTCAGAAAAGTCCTGGGTTCAAATACCACTTCTGACGCTGTCTAAACTCGGAGAAATAGTTTCGCCTCTTCCTGATCTGCAAAATGTGTATAATCATCCCTACAGGACAAGCAGGATAGCCCAGCAGATGACCTCGGAGTCAGAAAGACGAACTCAAACCCTGTCTCTGACCTGTGCTGGGCAAGTAACTTCATCTTTCACTGACCCAGGTGACGTTAAGGCCACAGTCTATGAGGGAACAAAAGGCTGAAGAAGAGGTGTTTGGTCTAGAAAGGGGAAGAGATGGTGCGTAGGGCCATGGTAGAAGGGATGGGCATGTTCCTTCCAGGGGCAAAGGCCAGGTTGATCCGATCATGGTCCCAGGGTCAGAGGAGGGGAGGGAATGCATCAGGTGATCAGGAGGTTGGCAAGGCTGCCAAGGAGATGACCAGGACCGAGGAAAGAGGTGAAGCACAGCTGAATCCTACCTGAAATAAAGAAGTAGCTGAGACAGTCACCAATCAAGTGACTGGGTAGGGGGTAGAGAGGCTATTCTGGGCAGACCTTGTGGTCTTAGTGGTGAGGAGGTCCTGAGGACATCCAGAAAATGAGCTGAAGTAGGGAGACCTCAGAGGTCATTTTACAGATGAGGAAACTGAGGCCCAGGGAGCAGAAGCAACTTTCCCAAGGCTATACAAATAATAAGTGTTTGAGGAGGATTGGAGTCTCAAATCAGTGCTTTTGAGGTTGGGGATGGGTGGGTATTGCTGTTTGAAATAGTTTCTCCTCTTCTGAATGGACATAAATCTCTACAGACTTCCCTTCCCCTCATTTTCTCCATTCCCTTTCCCTTTCCTTCCCCCCCCCCCACCCCTTTTGTAAAAGCATGGTGTGAGGAGCTTAGTTTGCAGGGGATGGGATGGAAAATGGTCTTTGTTGGGAAACACTTGATTTCTCTCCTCCCACCACAGGCTCTTCTGATAATGAGGGTTATTTCTTAGGGCTTTTCCATAACCTGGACCTAGAAAAGGTCACAGTCAATTCTGGGGGTCATGGAGCTATTGGCAGCTCTGCTTCCTGGGAATCAGAATCCTTCACATTTCTGACCACTCACTGAGCACGTCTCTCCCCAAGCCTTTTCCAAATTAATTTCTACATTTCCTACCAGGGTAGAAAAGGTGTCTCTCTATTTTTCCTTATTCAAGAAGGGATTCTTTTTTTTCTTTTTTAATCTCCAGTTTGACATGTGTTGTCTTTCAGTTGTGTCTTTATTTGTGACCCTATATGCAGTTTTCTTGGCAAAGATATTGGGGTAGTTTGCCATTTCCTCCTCCAGATCATTTTACAGATGAGGAAACTGAGACAAACAAGGTATTTGGGATGACATATCAGCTAAGTGTTTGGAGCAGGATTGGAACCCATTTTCCTAGGTTCAAGTCTGGTAGCTTGCCCACCACACCATGCCTCCATTCTACAAGTGAGGTCAGCAAAGTAAGAACAGGATTATAGTGATAGGAGAGGGAAATAACAACTAAGGGAAAGGCCTCTTGGAAGGGGAGGCCCCCTAGCTGAGTCTCAAAGGAAGTTTGGGTTCTGAGAGGCAGAAGTGAGGAGGGAGAGCATTCCAGGTAGAGGGTACAGTCTGTGCAAAAACATGGAGGGAGGAGATGGGATATTAGCTAGGGGAATAGGCCACGCTGGCACAAGGAGAAATTACCACACACTTAGCTTGAAAATATAGGCTATGGTGGGATTGTAAAGGATTTAAGTATTCATCAGAGAAGTGTCTTATTTCCCCAGCATCATCTAGACTCAGCACAAATCCCCTACATTTCCCAAGCTCCAAGTGCACTTTCCCCAGGATCTTTTCTCTTCCCCAGAGACTTTGAATACACATGGTCCTGCTCAAGCCCGCCTGAACACTAGCTGTAGGGAGGGTCCCACAAACCTGCTCGGCCTTGGAGCACCACTGGGGGGAGGTGACCTCCACCAGTGCCAGCCTCTCCTCTCTTGGAGATCTCAGCCTCTGGCAGGCCATATCCAGAGGGCAGAAATGCCCTTTGGAGAAATGCACCCACTCACGTCCTCCCCATCTTAGTTAGGCTAAGCATGGATCTACTCTGTCTCCCCACAGGTGCCTTCCCATTAGCTCTCAGTGGCAAGAACCATGCCGTTCCCATCATCTAGTACCTCTAACTGGCCTCAGTTCACATAAACTAAGTGCTGCTACCCACATGTTCTAGTCTCTCAGTAACTCCTCCACCACAATCTGCCCACAGGGCAGGTTTGACAAATATTCTAGGAACTGAGGTTCCATCATCTGTGGCTGGGAAGGGGCCTCACCTCCTTTTTAATAGTCCCAAAATGGGAGTGGGGAAAGGGCCAATAGCTAACAGTGGCATCACCCATGGGAACCCTCCTGGCTTCTTCATCCCATGGACGATGGATTCTTCATGAGAGGCAGCATGAGGCAGAACTATGCCTGGGTTCAAGTCCTTCCTCAGACATTAACCAGCCGTGTGACCCTCTGCAAGTCACCTATCATCTCTGGCCTCAGTTTCCCCATTTTTAAATGACCTCTAAAGTCCCTTCCAACTCTAAATTATTGAATTTGTGATCTACAAAGCATTGAAAGAGTGGGCCAAAAGCACCTCTGTTGCATGGGCAGCTCCATTAAACTAATGGAATTTCTGAAAAAATGATTGTCATCCAGTCAGTCACCCACTGTTTGTTCACCTTTATGCAAGGGAGAAATGCTACTTGTTACAGAGAAGATGATGGAGAAGGAGGTTTGGTCCCAGAGGACCCGAATTCAGATACTGACTCTGCCAATTGCTGCTGGTCAACTCCAGGAAAGCCACTTCACCTTCACAGGCCCCAATTTCTTTACTGGTAAAATGTAGCAGTTGACAAGAAGGCCTGTGAGGTCCATTCCAGCCCTAGACCTAGGCCTCCATCATACTATAACCGTGGCTAAGTCATTTCCCTTGTGAACCTGAAGTCTCTTGGAAAATGGGCACATTGAAGAAGATGATGCCTCTACGGTCCTCCACAGCTCCAGAGCCATGGTCTCATGATCCACAGAGAAGGCGCTACATGAATACAAGGCAGAATGTGAAGCAGGAGAGGAGTCTGGCTCCATGTCCTGGCCTTACCCTAGTTAGGGGTGGCCATTTATGGGAACAGAGAGCCACCCTCTCTCTTGCTGCCTTTTCAGGTACCAAGCAACACAATAGAGACCCAAAGCCAAAGGGAGTGTGCGTGCGTGTGTGTGTGTGTGTGTGTGTGTGTGTGTGTGTGTGTATGTGTGCGTGCGTGTGTATATGTGTGCATGTGCATGTGTGTGTATGTGTGTGCCTGCCAGTCCTTAAAAGCAAAACCCAACCGAATGACATCTGAGGATCTGCGTGGCTTCAGAGAAATGAAAACTGACAAAAGAAATTTCTAGTGCAGCCTGGAAGGAAGCCTGCTGGTCCCCATGCCTGCGGGGGTGGAGCCTGTGGTGAATCACCGGTTGCAGGTGCCTGAGCGTGGGATGGCTTCGGTGCAGTCCTAAACACGTCTTCCATCCCCCTCTGTGTATGTGACTGGTGAACAGTTGTCAGAGGACCGACCATCACACCCATTACCCAAAGCTTGCCCCCAACACACTCCCTAGTCTCTTATCTTCAGTCCCTCCCAGTCTATCAGCTCCTTCCCTACTGACTACAAACATGCTCGGGTCTCCCTCATACTCTCTAGCTAACATCCCCTACCTCTCCTCTCCTCTATTTCATACCCAGCAGGGAGGCAGCTTGTAGCTCAATGGAGGGAGTGCTGGGCCTGGAGTCAGGGAGAGCTGAGTTCAGATCCAGTCTCAGACACTTCAAGTTCTGAATCTTTGAACTGTGATCTACAAAGCATTAAAACAACGGGTCAAGAGGACATCAGGTGCATGGGCAGCTCCACTGAAACCATCAAACTAAAGGAATTTCTGAAAGAATAAGAGTCATGCAGTCACACATCCAATTTACACTGAGCTTGTGACCCGGGGCAAATCACTTAACCTCCGTTTGCCTCAGTTTCCTCACTTGTAAAATGGAGATAACAGTTGCCAGGGTTGTTGTGAAAATCAAAACAAATGAGATATTTGGTTTTTTTAAATCTCAAATTACATTTTTTCCAATTATATATAAAAACAATTTTCAACATTTTCTTAAATTTTGAGTTCCAAATTGTGATTAATAAATTACCTGGCAGATAGTAGGGACTATATAAATGCTTACTCTCTCACTCCCCTCTCTATACCTCCACTTCCTCTTCTCTCTGCAGTCTGACTTCCGACTTAATCTCTCAACTAAAATCTTCATCTCTGAAGTTACCAATAAATGACTTAATTGACAAGTCTAATATCTTTTCCTCAGTCCTTGTTCTCTCTTCTCCAGATGGCAGTTCTATATCTCTCTCTTGGTTTTCCTATCTGATCACTCTTCGGTCTCCTTTGCTGGGTCTTCATCCATGTCAAGTCCACTAATCATGCATATCCCCTAAGGCTCTACCCCAGATGCCCTTTCCTCTCTATACTCTGTCTCTTGGCAATTTCCTTGCTCCCACTGGTTCAGTTATCATCTCTTTGCAGATGACTCCCACAGTCAGATGTCTAACCTGTTTGTCTCCTGAGCTCCAGGCTAGAATTAGGAATTGCCCGATGCCTAGCACGTGAAGGGTGCTTAATCAATGCTTATGGACTGACATTTTGAACTGCATCTCCCATAGGCATCTTAACCTCATTGTCTTTCTCCTAAACTTACCCCTCTTCTCTGCTTCCTTCTGTCTGTCAGGGGCCCCATCACCCTTCCTGGGATCCAGATTTCTAACCTCAAATTGGTTCAGTAGGAGAGTCCATGGAAGGAAGAAAAATCTGAGAAGATGGCAAAGGTTTTACATGGCAAAGAGGATTTTATATTTGATCTTGTACATCAGTGGCATCAGATTCAAATAGAAACGGGTCCACTAGAAGCATGTATGAGGATCCCTGTGGACTGCATACTGACTTAGCTGTAAAATGTAATATTAATAAGTTATATTGTATTTTTCTTTATTTTGTTAAGCACTTTCCAATCACCTTTGGATCTGGCTTGGCTTTCCCAGGAGTTTCATGGGCCTGAATTGTGTCATGACTTTGACCCCTCCGCCATAGGCCATAGGGAGCTGCTGGAGGGGGACATGGTCAGATAATTCCTCTAGCATCAGGCTCAATACTCACTGTACTGTCACATTCCCTTGTAGAAAGGGCCCTTGCTTCTCCTGACTTTGTGGGCTTTGTTATTCTCAAGGAGCTGAACCTGAAAGTCAGACGCTGCTGAGGTGGCTTCTCGGGAGGATGGGAGGATGGGTGCAGCTCACAACAGGGAGGGCTCTGGAGCCACAAGAAAGAGTCGAGGCCTCTTGTGGGGGCAGCCTCAGAGGGAGGGGGCCTTCTTACATTCTGCCTTGGATCTATGAGTTTGAGTAAAGACAGTAAAAGAGGCCACTCAGACTTTTGGTTTTTACTTGAACTCACTCCCTGCAAACACACTTGGACTAAAGGGGGTCCCTCTTCCAGACATTTTTTTTATTTGGTTATAGACAGAGACTCTCAAATTAGAAAATCAAACAACCTGGAATGGGTCTTATTCTGTCCCTTGGCCATGAGGGAGATGCCAGCTGGGGCCTCCTTTCAGGTTGAGTTCAGTCTGAGAAATCGCTTTCTGCCTTTAATAAAGGTGTGATATTTACCTCTGTCCTTAATGCACCACTCCCAGGTGACTAGCAAATATTCCTATGGAGGACTGACAATGACATTAATCTGTGACTGAAGGCAGGAAATGATGGGAACACCCTTGTCATGTTGGGGAACCAAGCTCTCATCCTATGTCCCCTAAGCTAAGCAAGGGCACTGTGGTCATTGGGACAAAAACGAAAAGCCGATGAATCCAGACAGCTGATGTCTCTTGGTTGCTTGTATTTCACGGAACTAAGTAGAAGGGAGATAGGCCATGGGACAGGAGCCCAGAGAGATAGGACCTCTTCAGGTCATATGTATCCAGGCCATGTGCCACACTCCCTGGACAAACGTCAATGGGCCCTTCATTCACCATCTTGGAAAGTCATTTTTCCCTGTCCTCATCCCAAGCCTCAGTTTCTCTTTCTAATTATGAAGATAGCCAGACAAGGTGCTCCTAATCTGCTCCTTTCATTAGGGCTCTGGAACTTCCTGGCCCACGCATGATGGACAGCTCAGGTCAGCCCCACTTACAATATACTGAGTCAGCAAGGCCAGTTCTCTTGTGCCATGCATGGAATGGGTTTTCCAAACTACCCCTAAAGAGCCAGCCTTTGGGAAATCCCACCTGGTAGGTACATCTCAGGAAGCTGGTGTCTTCTGCCCTGAGCACAGTGCCCAACACATAGTAGGTGCTTACAAAATGTTTGTTGATGTGGTTTGACATTCCCCACATAAAGAAATGTATTATTTTTTAAATAGGAAAGCAAAGATGGTCCTGGAAATGCCCATCGTGCCTGTAATTCCTATTATGGGAGGCAATGGTGGATCATTTGAGCTCAGGAATTATGGGGCTACAGTAGGCCTCAAGCTGATGGGATATCTGCACTGTCAGGCACCAAAGGAGAGGTGAACCAACCTAGCCTAGGATGGCACTGAGCAGGCCGAACTTTCCATGCCAGTCAGTATGGGGACTAGGTTCCTGAATGGCCACTGCAAGTTCAGCCTGTATGAGATAGGGAGATCTAGTCTCAAAAGAGAAAGCGAGGGAACTCCTCTTTTCACACTACTCTCTAGGAGAGTTTTCTCTTTTTCAGATCAGGACTCAAGGAGTTAACTGCCTCTTGTTTTTTGGTTCCTCATTCCTCTTGATTGGTTGGTATATTTGTATAAGAGGCTGATGCACGAAAATCTGCCTTCAGGACCATAGTACTCCTCATAAGGCTCAGTTTGCCCTCTGGTCTATTCATACTATATCTTGGTAGTTATGGGATCATAATAGATAGGAAGGTGGGGAGATGGATAGACAGACAGACAGGTAGGTAGATGGATGGATAAATGGATAGACAGACAACACATTCGTTAAGGCCTTACTACATGCCAGAAAGAGTCTATTATGTATTATATGGGATCAATCTCTAAAAATGAATTTTGGAGCCCAAACAGTTTTATCCCTTTTCATACCAATACCACAACAAAATGCGACTTTGGAGAGAGAGGGCCATTTTGGAAAGAAGAGTGTGAAATGTCTTTCCCTTTCCTCTAAATTTGCAAGAATTGCCTCTTTAGCCCTCTTTCATTCAGGAAAGAGTGATGACTCCCTTCATGGGGAGCACGTGTGAAGTCCCCCAGATGCTAAATGCATGGGGAGTGGAATGGTTGATGGGAGCAGAAAGTAGCAATGGTTTAAAGTTCCACAATTACTGCCGAGTGCCTGTGACAATTTCATTCCTGATTCCCAATGTGCAGCCAGCATTGTGGCGATGCCAGGGGTCATTTACAAAAGAAAAATTGGCAAGAGTCCAATGAGGAAGAATTACTCCATCACTGATACAGAAGCTTGAGGGAAGCTGGCCCTGCCAAGCCACACGATGGTGTGGTGTTCATAACGAGCTGTGTTGTCAGACCACCCTCTGGGTTGATTGGGGTTTGTCCAGAGATACAACAGTAAGGAAATCAGGGCGAAAAATGGCTTTCAAACCAGTTTAACCCCAGACTCACTTTTGCAAATTGGAGTTGTCAGCAAGTGCTGATCTTACTGTAGCCTTCTTCCTCCCTCTCTCTTTTCTTTCCTGAAAAATACAAGAAACCCAGCAAATGGGAATCCTATATTTGCCTGTCTTCCATGTATAATATTTCATCTCCTGCCTGGGCTTTTTCAAGGTGGTTTCCACATCTAGAATAGAAGCTTTTTCTCTCTTTTGCCTCCTAGAATCTCTAGATTCCTTCAAGTTAAAGAGCCATCTCTTATATGGGGTCTCCCCCCAATCCTTCCAGCTCCTCTCCTTTTTGGAATGACTGTATGATTCTGGATATATTCTATAGATTTATGTGGATACAACTGCACCAGCCTCTTCCCTCCTTCCCATATCTTGGCTCATTCTTCTCTGCTAGATTTCCTCTAGGTTCAAAATCAGTCTAGTGGATATGGATATGTTAAAAAATTACCCCAAATTCAGAGTTCTCTAACACACACACATACCCCACATAGAGTGACCTGGAAAAAATGTCTTTCGTCTTCATCTCAAACTGCACTTTGGACTTGGACACAAGCCATGCCATGCATTTTAATAGTAATATAAATTTAATGTGGACACATTTAGCTGTGTGTCCCTGGGCAAGTCACTTGCCTCTCAGTGATCACAGGCAACCCTCTAAGACTAAGTTATAGAACAGATGTCAAGATAGAGTTTTTCCCCAGTAGTTCTTGCTACAAATTAAATCTCATCTCTATAGAAGCACAGGTAAATTTTTAAATGAAGAATAACAGGTCATAATACATCTTCCAATTTGATTGTTTCTTTTTTAGGGGGGGTGTCAGCTATTTCTTCTCTTTCCATCCCTACCTCTCTTTCCCTAATGAGAGGAAACATAGCCAGAAAGGTAAAAGAAACAGGGAACCTCCCCAAGCAGAGCTCCAGGATGAAGCAACCAAGTATCCATTTGTACCTGCTCTAACCAGGTTCAGGAAAGCTGATTGTTAAATTTTCAATGTGAGCATTCATTCAGTGGAAGTTGGCAAATGCTATGGATCAGGGAAGCTAGGTGGTGCAGTGACTAGAGCCCTGGAGTCAGGAGGACCCGAGTTCAAATCTGGTCTCAGACACTTATTAGCTAGCTGTGTGACCCTGGGCAAGTCACTTAATCCCAATCTCTCAAAAAAAATGCCACAGACAAGGCTCAATTCATTATTTTATTATTGTCTAGACTTTAAAAAATGATGGAGAAAAGTTAATAATAAAGATTAAATTTAAAAGTATATTGAGAGTCCTCTCCCCCCCATACCCTATAGAAATGATTGTTAAACTTTTACCAGCACATCACTGGCCTGTGGTCTGGACTCTTGTCATCTTACCAATAACTTGTCTTATTCTGGCCTGTTCTGTCCTTTGCTTCCCCTTCCTATCTGTAGTGGATCCTTAGCTCTTGCTCTGGTCTGGTTAACCCTCACTTAGTCTCTTGATCTGATTGCTGCTCCTGCTTTCAGTGGTGGGAGGACTCAGTGCCCAGCCCAAACTCAGAGCTTTGCTTGGCTGGAGAAGCATGAAATCTGGCATGGTCCTACTTCTTCCTTTCCTCCATCTTCTTTTGGGCTTTCTCCCCTAAAGAATGTTCTTTCAAGGTTAGAAGGTCCAGGGATCTGGGGAAATTCCAGGGTGTGTGAGCACACCCACACTCATACGTCCTCCATCCCAAAGTCTCCATGGTAACATTTCTGGGGGAAGGGGCAATTTAAACCTGGGCTATGATTGCCTGGATACATTTTGTTTCCTCTCCTCCCTTCCCCCATTCCAGCAAAATGGCAGCCCATGGAAGGTAGAGACTACTTCAGTCTTTGTAGCCCTAACACCTTAGATTGTACGTGGCACACTGAAGGTACTTAACAAATTGAATTGCAAGTCATTGTGCCCAAGGGATGTGGTTGACGGGGTAAAGAAGGAGGCACATAACCAAGGATTGTAATCAAGAAGGAATATGCTTGTGAAGGTTGTGCTTCCTGCTCATCATCTATCAGTCCATCATCAAACATTGTATACAAAGACCAAGGTAAAACAATGTCTGAAGGCAACCTTCATTTTACTGAGCAAGAATTACATAGGATGAGAAGGTGTAGACATCAAATAGACTCATTTAGTACAAGTTACATTCTCCCTGTAGAATGGAAGCTCCTTGAAGACAGGACCTGGCATACCATAGGTACTTGATATTGAATTAAGTTGAATCAAACTGAATTGGAGGGATTGCCCTCCCCGATAAGGTTGAAGAGGCATGAAAGGCATGTGGAAGGGGCCTGGTCAAGGATTGTTCACCTGCACCCACAGAACAGTACTAGAGTAATTGGGAGGTTGGCAGTCAGAGAAGTGATGGTGAGGAACACAAGAGCTAGACTTTCATAAGAAATGTCTTTAAGCATCCTAAGTCTTGAGAGGATTGTCAAGAAAGGTCAATGGAAATCTCAAGAAACCAGGGAAAGAAAGGTGTCCTGAGAAATTTCTGTCCTGGAATAAATGGCTACAAAGTGATTTAATGACCCCTTGGAGAAATGGGCAATCTCGGTGCCCAGACCAGTGAGCTCTTTAGCTTTACAAAACGCAAAATGAGAGAAAGGGAACTTGCATGTCAACAGGAAGGATTGAAGTTAGATACAAAGACTGGGTTAGACGGGTGGGGATGTAAGCCTGGCTTCAATTCCTGCATCAGTCATTCAATAAACATTTATGGAGTCCCTACTGCATGCTAGGTACTAAGCTAGGTTCTGGGAATATAAAAATAAAGGTGAAACAGCCTCTGCCCTCCAGGAATTTATATTCAATGAGTAAATTCACAAGCATGAATTATGTACCTACTCTGTGCCAGGAAACGTGTTAGGCACTAGAGATGCAGAGGCAAAAGGGAAACAATTCCTGTCCTTAAGGAGCTCACTCTCTACTAGAGTTTAGGAAGAAAAGCATGGTACTAGAGGCATATACTACGTGCTGCAGAAAGATGGGTTGAGCAAGGAGATGTGAAAAAAGATTCACGGTGAATGGAAGTAATCACTATTTTTCGTCTCCTAGACATGACCTGTCCAACATCTTGTCATCTCAAGGATGGCTAATGAAAAGTTAAGGTTGTCCACATCTTTGCTACCTGTAAACAAAGCATCCCTTAAAACTGCCCTGAGTGTGGGAGGCAGATGACCATGGACAGTTCCTCTGGACCTTGGTATCCATGGAATGGCGTTGAACTCTGAATGGTGGAAGGTCTGAGCTTTAGGGCTCAAAGTGACCTCAGAAGAGCAGCTCCTGATCTGATACATAAGGAAGCTGAGAAAGGGGGGCAGAAGAGGGGAGAGAGGAGAGAGAGAAGACAGATTTGAGAGCTGGAAGGCATCTCAGAGGCCCTCATTTCACATATGAAGAAACAGAGACTTGGAGAGAGAGGGAGAGCAAGTGACTTTACGCTAAAAGGGACCCTGGAAGTCATCAAATGTAGCTCCTTCATATTTGCATATGAGGAAACGGAGGCCCTAAGAAATTCATTGCCAAGATGTGGTGGGGAGGGAGCCCACATCCCAGTAAACCTCTATTTCTGGTTTCATATTTTTAACTGAAGGAAGACATTTTCTGGTACTTCCTTGCTCAAACATCTTTGGTGGTTCCCTGTGGTCTCTCTAGGATGACATCCAAAGTCCTTAGCCTGGCAGTTAGTGGGAACCCTTTCCATTGACAGACTACACCCTTTCCAGCCTCATTCATAGAAGAGAGTGAAGCGGATGCAGTGCTGGGCCTGGAATAGGGGAGATCTAAATTCAAATGTGATTGCAGACACTTCCTAGCAGCGTGACCCCAGACAGATCTCTTAACTTCTGTCTACCTCAGTTTCCTCATCTCTAAAATAGGAATAATAAAATCACCTACCTCTTTGAGTTGTGAGATGATATTTGTAAAGTGTTTTGCAAACCTTAAAATGATCACCCCCATTACCACTTCACCCCCATACATTTCTTCCACATCTAGACCTTCCAGAATTATCACCTTCTTTCAAAGTGTCACTCTCCCAGTTTTCCTTAGTTCTGAGCATTCTGCCTAGCCCTCAAACAGCCTTTTATTGATCTATCTAGGCTGTTCTCTGCAGTCAAATATAAGCTACCCGAAGTCAGGGAACTATTTCTTTGAGTCTTTGTAACCTTTGTGCTGAATACAGGGTCTCTCAAGAAGCACCCGTTTAATAATTAAACTGAACAGAATGAAATCTTGTCAGTACCCAGCTTCTTTGTTAATTGGAATAATTAATTAGTCTCATCTGTTTTAATTACCTGATGAAAAGGCTTCTGGGAGCATGTTCCCGTCTTATGCTTTATTCTTGCAACAGAGAAATGACTACTGCGTGAGGTCTTTGTCCTCACTCACCCCAAAGAAATGAGTCAGATGAGGGGTTCCTTGCCTAAGAAATATCTCCCCCTCCCACCCTTCAGTAGCTCCCAATTGTTTACCAGATTAGGTCTGAAGTCAACTTGATTCTTAAGGACCTCCACGATGGAAATCTACCTTATACAAGTGAGAAGCAAATGGAGAGAATGCTGGATCTGGGGTCAGAAGACCTGGATTCAAATTTTGACTCCACCACTTAATATCCATGTGATTTTTAAGCCAATGGCTTCCCCTCTCAGATCATTTCTTCAATCTCTTAAATGAAGGTATTGGAGGACAGGAGCTCTGGGGTCTTTGCTCACTCGAAGTGTATTATGAGCCTGAGTGATCTCTGTTCAGCTTCCAGCTCAGCCAACCTTATGACCCTGAGCAAGTCACTTCATCCCAGAATTCCAGTATCTCCTGTAAAATGAGGAATCAGACCTGGCAGTCTGTGAGGTTCCTTCTGGTTCCAGATCTGAGATCCGATTTAATCTGAAAACATTCATCGTGGCACTGACTGTGGGAGCAAAAAACCCGAGACTGTTCAGTTGCCCATGAATTGGAGATTGAATAAATTATCATCCTTGAATGTAATGGAATATTACTGCCCAAAAGATAAGAGATACAGGAAAAATGGATCTCTCTGTCCTCCCTTTCTCTCCCTCTCCTTCCCTCTGTGCCCCCCTCTCTCTTTCTCTCTCCCACTCTCTCTCCACCTCTTTTCTCTCTCTCTCCTCCCTCTGCCTCTCCCTCTCTTCCTCCCTCTACCTCTTCCTCTCTGCTCCTCCTTCCATCTACTGGTGCTCCCTCTGAACTTGCTCCCTTCACCCTCATTGGCTGCATCTTCTCTCACACTGGTTCTGGAGGGGAGATGGGGTACTGGGTCAAAATCAGACTCTCCCTTTATCACCTTCACTCAGAAGCCTTTCCTCCTTTGAGTTTCACTTGATTACATTTTCATCCAACCCGCACCATGGTGGCTTTTTTATGCAGGTGCCTGGCTCATTCTCCTTTTTTCAAACACATTTAGCACGTGGCTCACCATTTCTTCTCCCACCTCCTGCCCTTATACCAGGGTACTCCAGAATCTGAGCTCTTGTGCCTTCAAACTTCCTCACCCTCCTAAATCCTATAACCTGGGCCTTCGCTTACCTCAGCCACATTCAAGAACGATCACATCTCAAATCTCCCCAACACTCACAAGTAGAACAGTTCCTTAATCAGAAACGCTGATATTCCCCTCTCTGGACATGGCCCTTTTATCATTTCACCTCTCTTCATACTTAGCCTTTTTAGAATGCCTCACAATGAGACCCTAGCCTAGTCTCTCCATTATTCAGGACAGCTGGGAAGACTAGAGGTGATGGGAACCTGGATTTGGGTGGTTGTGGGGCATTCCATGTGCTAAGGCCCCTTCCAGATCTGATATGTGATGCCCTAAGGCCCTTTCCAGTTCTTATATTTCATGTTCTAGGGCCTTTCTCAGCTCTGACTTTTCATGTTCTAAGCTCTTTCCTAGCTTTGGCATTCCCTGTTACAAGGCCTTTCCAAGTTTTAACATTCCTTGTTCTAAGCTCCCTCCCAGCTCTGACATTCCTTGTTCTAAGGTCCCTCCCAGTCCTGAAATTCTCTGTTGTAAGGTCTCTCCCAACTCTTTCTGGATTCTAGAGTCCACCAGCTCTGACATCCACTGTTCTAAACTCCCTCCTAGCTCTGTAAGAGGCTGACTTGGCAACAGAAGAGTGTCAAACACATAGACCATGGTACATGTGGCCTACAACCCTCCTGAGCCAAGCTAGAATCAGATTAAAATGTAATTGGGAAATGTTTAACCAAATAAAGAGAAATACAATAAAATCTAGATGATCTCAACATGGGCTTCTAGGTCTTTGCACCCACAGGGAATTTTACACACAGCTTATTGGCCCCATTTCCATTTGACTTGGCCACCATTAGTGTGCAGGACTCAAGGATACTCCCAAATTCTGTTTTCTCCCTGTTTGCAACATAATTGTTGGTGCTGCCTTAAGGGCTGTATTGTACAATTTCCAAAGGATGCGCTGGCTGCCATCTTCTAACATGTTGATTCCTGAGCTAGAGACTTTATTTTTCATGTTAAAGACTAGACTATCACTCTTGGGGGGAAACTCCTTTTACCAATATAGGTCAGCACTGGCTCTGCAGAGCTGCCCGGACACAGAGAAGTGATGGGATTTTCCCATGTCACACAGCTAGTATACATGGGAGTCAGAATTTGAACCCAACACTTCCTGGTTTGAAGGCTAGTTCTCTACCCACCACACAGCACTGCCTTTCATTTTATCGCAAACTCTACTAGCTGTACTACACCAGAACAGCCTTCCCCTCTCAGAGGCTACACACTTAGCCCTCCTCTTCCTGTTAGACTCAATGTGAGAGCACCAATAGATCTAAATTCGAAGAAATGGCAGTAGCATCCCTGTCAACCCCAAACGTCAAGTGACTCAGGCCCAATCCCTATCACTCTATGGTACCGACTTTGCTGAGCCGCCTGAGGACCAAAGAAGGGGTTCTTGTTTGGATCTCTCTTTCCAGAGTGAACAGATGGATGTGGAACTCAGGATGGCTCAAGTCCTATCCTTGCTGTGACCTTGGTGCTGATGGTTCCAAGGCAGGTTGTAGGAGAGCATCCAGAAAGGGAGTCCTCTGCTGACCAGAGAATGAATAAGGTCCCCCATCCTCGAGGACTTGAGATCAGCTCCCCAGAGTGTACTCCCTCATGTTACCAGGGGCAAGTCACCAAGGCTTCCTGGGCCTCAGTTTCTCATCTGTAAAAATGAGATTGAACTAGACGTCCAGCCCGAGATCTGTGACCCTATGATCTTTCCTCTTAACCACGATTCCTACTTTTCTTCATCTTTGTCAAATCTTTCTTTCTTAAATCCTTTTTCTCAGATTCTTTTCTTCTCTCTCTTCCTCCTTCTCTTACTTTTTAATTGATATCTTTTGTTTTTCCACCACACCCATTTCTCCATATATGCCTCCTCCATGAAACTCCCCGTTTATAACAAAGAAAACAATTAAGCAGAACAGGTGGAGGCACTGATGGCCCATGTCAGTGTATACAACACTCTGTGCCTGTGGTCCTCCACCTCTCTTCCAGGAGGAGGTAGGTATATTCATCCCCTGACCCCATATTTCTCCTTGCAATTAAATATTGACTTGTAAGATTGGAGAGCTGGAAGGGGCCTTGTCTAATCATGTGCATTTGTTCTGTATAGATGACAGACACTAACAAATCAGAAGGATGGGACATTTGAATTCAGCCTTGGAGAGAGCTGGGGTGTCTAATAATAGCTCACATTTCTACAAAGTGCTTTACATTGATTATCTCATGAGTTTCACACAAAACCCTGGGAGGAAGGTGCTTTCTTTCTTCACCTCTGCCTCTTACTTACACTGGTGCCCTTGAAGACTCAGCTCAGGTCCTCAGGAGGCCTACCCCACCCTCCAAATTCTGGTGCTGTCCCCTCAGAAGTTACCTTCCACCAACTCTATCCGAATGTGGTGGGAGTTCCTTCAGGGAAGAGATAGTTTTTGCCTTTCCCAGTATCTCCATTTTTAATCTTTTTATTTTATTTTTTGGTGAGGCAGTCAGGGTTAAGTGACTTGCCCAGGGAAACATAGCTAGTAAATGTTAAAGGCCAGATTAGGTACTCTTGACTCCAGGGCAGGTGCTCTATCCACTGTCCCACCTAGCCCCGTTTTTAATCTTATACCTTAATCCCTAACACAGGCTTCCTTCTGACGTTGGCCTGGCTCCATCTCTCAGCTCACATCCTTCTCTCTGGCTGCCCCCATGCCTGGAAGGCTCTCCCTCCTCCCTCACACCACTGACCTCCCTGGCTTCCTTCAAGGTCAACTAAAATCCTAAAATTGCACCACATACAAGAAGACTTCCCACCCCTGCTAATTCTAGAACTTCTTTCTAGTAACCATTTCCTATTAGTTCTGTCTCTAGATTGTCTATATATCTTCATCGGCATGTCATCTCCCACATTGGATGGTAAGCTAGCTCCTTGAAGGCAGGATTTTTGTGGCACATAGTAGGTGCCTGATCAGTGTTTATGGAGATGAATTATTGAATGGAATTGACAGTAAGAGATGATTAGTATCTGCCTGCTGGCTGAAGGACTTTCTCAGGCAGTTATCACCCCTGTTCTGACGCTTTCCTCTCCTCTAATCTCAACCCTACAGTCGTCCAATTTAACTCGATGCTGGTCTTGGGAATTACTCCTTCCTTTGTTCTGATTCTGCTTCTTCCTTTGCCTAGCCTCCCCTCTCACCATCCACCCCTCCACTCCTATTCATATAAAGACAACGGTAATAGCATTTAGAGATCACTTAAGGCTAGCTAAGCACTTGACAAAAATCCTGTCATTTGGTCTTTATAATGAGGAAACTGAGGCTGAGAGATGCTAAGTGACTTGCTCAGGGTCCTACAGCTAGGAAGTGTCTCAGGCAGGACTCAGATTCATGTTTTCCTGATTCTAGACCATGGGGACATCTCAAAGCCTGGATTCAGCTAGAAGACATTGCCCGTTGAAGCTGACCTGGAGAATTCAGGAAATCCAACTTTCCATGGACCTTCACTTTGGCAAGGCAATCCTGTTATTCTTCTGTAATAAGAGGAGTGATAGATAGAGTGCCGTATTTAAGATGTGAGTTTGAATCCTTTTCCAGCTCTTTTGACTATAAGCCTAGCTTCCTTTCTATTATCCTACATATCAACTTATTGGTCTCTTTTGTTTTACATTACCAAAATTTCTCCCAAGATTCTTTTTTTTCTTCCCCTTCAAGGAGCCATTCCATATAAAAATAATATTTTTGACAAATATAGAGAAAGAAAATCAGCAAAGCTGATGAAGACATTGAAAAAGTCTGAAAACATCTGCACTGTAGCCCACCCTTTGACGCCCCCCTCCCCACCTCTGCTACCCCACAGTGTCTCTTAAAGCACCAATCATCCACCTTAAAGACACAAAGGGAGAGAGAGGCTAATGGGACCAGTAACTTCCAAGGTTTCACATCTGATCTCACAGGATGCTCACACAGGTTCTCCAGGTACTGTTCTCACTCCCTCCCCCCAAGGTTTACCTGGATCCAAGGCTCACACTCAGTGCCATTGAATGGAGCCCTCTCTAGCCTGCAGGAAGAAAGTGATGACTTCACGCTAACTTCAGAGGAAAGAATGCTTAAAAGCAGGTTAAGAGAAGGCTAGGGGTCACCAAGGACAAGCTAAGGAAGAATGACTTTACCTCAAATACAGAGAAAACTGTCAACCAAAGAACCTTGAAAATGGAAAAATTGGAAAGAGAGGAGAAGCAGCTACCTTGAAAATATTTGCACAAAGGTTAGGAAATGGAAGGCATAGTGTAGAAATTGAGGGAGGGATAGGTAGATGGGCCATTCCCACCTCCACCAAATACCAGCTAAGTGCTGGAAAGGCTTTGCCCGACATCTCTAGTGGGGCCCATGCTATCACCTGCTTACACATGCTCCAGGCCTGGAATACATGGAAAAGGAGTGTGTTATGGTCATGGGACTAGCTTATGCAAAATTATGGGGCAAGATGGGAAATCGGTATGGAGAGCAGCCAGGAGGGCAGTTTGGCTGGGCCATGGGGCACATTCTCCTCACTGTCTCACAGAATCTTCTTCCTTCAACACTCTGCTGGGAAGCCACCTTCCCTGATGCCCCTCCTTGCCTTGTATTGACTTATCTGTGTATGGGGTGTATTCTTCAGATAAAATGGAAGCACCTTGAAGGGAGGCCCTCTTTCATTTTGATATACCGAACATTCAGTTCTATCCTTTTTTCCAGTTGTGTCCAACTTTTTGTGACCCCATTTGGGGTTTTCTTGGCAAAAATTCTAGAGTGGTTTGCCATTTCCTTCTCCAGTTCATTTTATTGATGAGTTGAGGCAATCAGGGTTAAATGGCTTGCCCAGGGTCACACAGCTAGTAGGTGTCCAAGGTCAGATATGAACTCAGGTCTTCCCAACTTCGGGCTTGGCACTCTATCCACCGAACTTAGCTGCCCAGGTACTGAACATTAAGTGGGACTTAATGAATGGCCATAGGATTGACTAAAACCTATACATTTTTGAAAGTTAAACATCACAGCCCTAAAGATATGCTATACATTATAAAATTGAACATTTTAATGATCATACATATCATATCAAATATATAACTAAATAATACACAAATATAATTAATACAGATAAAATAAAAATACAACTAACCCTTTCCTCTTATTTCCTGTTCTCTTGTGAATACCAAATAAAACAGGCCAGTTCCCCAAGTCCTTATCTTATCTTGCTGTTGTATTTATTTCCCCTGATTCTTGAAAACCTCCACTCTCCTATTACTGACTCAAATTAAATACCATCCCCACCCCCTTGCAACATCAGACTCAATCATTACCTCTGGATGCAGGGGATGTCTTTTTTTTTTTTAAAGAAACACAACGAAGCCAATATGGGTTTTGTGATTTGCACAAAGGCAATCTGATCCTTTTGGGGGCAGCTAATTAATATCTTATTAATTGACTGCAGGCTCAGACAAGGCCCGGCCTGCCCAGTTCTTGGAACAAGGGGGAAAAATGCAGATTTAGGCCAGAGGTTTTTTCACAATTAAGGAAGCCGATGGAAATTCTGCTATGAGCAGGTATTATTTACATAGGTGCCTCTCTTAGTACTTGAGCAATGATAGAATTACAAATGTGATGAATAGTGAGTGCACTCAGAGGCAGAATAGTACAGAGAAAAAGTAATGTGGGCACCAGAGTATGTGGGCAAATCATGCCCCCTCTCTGTGCCTCAGTCTCCCTTTCTGTAAACTAGACTGGCTAGTCTGTATAGTCCTTTCTAGGCTTACACCCTGTCTCTTTTGGGAGGACCAGAGTTTTTACCAGACTGAGGCACTAATATCCAAGGGATTTTGTTCTTTTCTCCCCCGAATGACCACCATATTTATTTCTGGATTTGTAGACTTAGATAAGGCCACAACCCCAGTATCTGCTGCTGCTGTGCCAGATCCTTCCAAGGTGTACCTGCCCATTGCATTCCTTCAGGGTCCAGGCCTGGCCCTCCTCCCAGTTCCACTGTCCAAAGGACCGACTCTTCCCTCCCTGCACTAGGCTCTCCATCCAAACCCAGGCTCTGGAGTCAGGCCTGTTTTTAAGCCTTGGTAATAGGACACCAGTGGGAACTCCAAGGCATCTAGTCTTTCCCACATTCAGACTTGGCATTTCTGTTGGAGGAAACACTATCCTTCCAATATTCCATGTTCATAAATTGAAGTTAGCCTTGTCCCCCAATTCCTTTTTCTCTCCCCCACATATCTGCTGCCAGATCTTGCCTTTTCTACCTCCATGGGTGGGTCTGACATCTTCTGATCACCCCAGACCAGGTCCTCTCACTTCCCTCCTGGACTTAAAATGGTTTTCCAATTGCTTTCCCTGCTTCTGATCTCTTCCCTTTTCCATCCATCCCCCACACTGCTATCAGATCTAACCACAGGACCCCCCTATTCAAATTCCCACAGTTCCCTATCACCACTAGGTTCAAATGGACACTTCAAAAGCTTGAACAAAGTAGTTCAAGCTTTTCACAACCTGGCCCCATCTTACCTTTCTAACTTCAATACACATTGCTTCCTTTACTGAATTCCTGATCCAGCCACACTGGTGTTCTCACTGTTCCTCCTCCCTCTCCACTGGTGTCTCAGGGAATTCTTCCCTTCCTTCAAGATGCACCAGAAATGCTGCTTTCTACAGAAACCTTCCCAGACCTCAGCAGATGTTAGGGCACCCCCTCCCAAATTCCTTTGCATTTATTTATCTTTAAATCAATTAGATATTTATTAAGCACCTACTGTGTACCAAGCTGTGTTTGATATAAATAAAATGAGTGAAGTAGTCCCTCCCCATAATTAGCTTCCACATAGTATTGCAGCATATGTTTATTTTATATTATATATCTCTCCTGAGAGAATATAAACCCTCTGGGGGCAGTCATTGCTTCTTTTTTTCTTTCTAAGTTTTGTATACCCAGAGTCTAGCTCAGGGTTGGATGCATAGACATTGAAGTGCTTGGCAATTGATTGATTGTAACAGAACAGCCTGTATCTGAATTTGAATCCCCTCCAAAGACTACCCCTCCCTGACAAGGGACATCCAGCCTCTGCTCAAGTGTTCAGTGAGGGAGAACCAAGGCAGCCCCTTCCATTCTGAGATGCTCTCACAGTTTGAAAGCTTTCCTTATAAGGAACTGAAATCAACCTCTCTCAGCTGTTCCTAGGTCTGCCCTTTGAGACCAATCATCCAATTAACAAGCCTTTATCTAATTGGAGGCAGCTGGGAGATCAGGGACTGGGCTAGGAGTCAGGAAAACCTGGGTTCAGTCGTTTACAGTCATGTCCGACTCTCCATTTGGGGTTTTCTTGGTTAAGGTACTGGAGTGGTTTGCCATTTCCCTCTCCAGCTCATTTTTCAGATGAGAAAACTGAGGCAAATGGAATTAAGTGACTTGCCTAGGGTCACTCAGCTAGTAAAGTGTCTGAGCCACATTTGAATTCGGGTCCTTCTGACTCCAGGGCCTGGCGCTCTATTCATAGTGCCCCTAGCCGGTCCAGGGTTAACAATCAGGACCTTATAAAAATAAAAGCTAGTTTGACTGACAGAAAAGTAATCGTCTATTGAATGAAAGTTCCCTGAGGGCAGGAACGTTTCGGTTTTGTTTTTTTAGACCTCTCGAACCCTGGTTGACAAGTGTTGTGGTCCATTGGTGTTTGCCTCATCCTCACGGTCCTGCATTAGTAATGGCAGTTGATGAGAATTTATCCAATTTAAGCCACCCTCTTAGAGTAGCTTCACAATGGTATACTCCAGTTTACCTATATTTTCCCCTCTCAGGAAGGTTACAAGAATAAATGAAATATGGCATTTAAAGCATTTAGGATCCGGCTCCCACCTATCTTTATTTTACATTCCTTCATTGGCACACTCTCCATTCTGGCTAAGCCTGCGAGGGCTGATCCTTGTTCTTGACACTCTGTCCCCTTTCTCCATTGAAACTGTATAATGTCTCAGGTAGGGCGCCTGGACTCAGGAAGGCCTAGGCTCCAGACCTTTCTCTGACCTTTACTAGCTGGGAGATCCTAAGCAAGTCCCTTTGCTGGGGCTGTCACTCCCTCATCCCTCACAATGTCCTCTGAGACGGCAGCTCTCCCTCTGTGATCCCCTGTGCCTCCCGGAAGCCCCGCCTTCCCCCAAAGCTGACCTTAGGCACCACCTTCCTCCAGGATCCCTTTCCTGGTCCTCCCTTCACTTATTAGCACTCTCTCCCTCTGGAAATTCCTTTGAATTGATCTACCTGTGGTCCTGCTGCCTTCCACCAGGAGTAAGCTCACTGAAGGCAGGACTTATACTAGTTTAGTCTCCACATCTCCAGTACTTCAGACCATCCTTGGCACCGATGTAAATGCTAATTTGGATCGAATTAAAATGTAAACTTTTCCAGGGAAGAAATGACAGTTACTAAAAAAAATCCACATGGCAGAGGATTCGCTAGTGTCTGGGGTGACTTCTCCTCTGCACCAGTGTCTCTTTAATCCACTGGAGAAATCAGTATTTCTTTCATTACTCAGTGACCTCGCTGCTCCTTGGGTGATTCCAGAGATCATATTTATTGGGGATACAAAGGAACTCTTGGAGTCTTCCATCTGATTTTTCCCAAGTTCCTTGGGTTTTTCTTAGTGATCCCTGAGCTCAGAAAAGGTCCCTTCTAATGAGATGCTAGCCCAGGGGGCTCTGCTTCCAAAACAACATATTCCTCCTAATTAGGTTTTCCCGTGGTCCAGGGTCCACTTGAGTTAATAACTAGTCAGATATGAAGGAAGGCAGACAGTAACAGAACAGAAGGAGGAGCTCGCCAGGAAGCGTTCAGTGGTTTTGTTAACCACGCTTGCTGTAGGCAGGGAGACATTTCCCGGCTGCCCCGGAGCTGTGAGTGTCTCAGCAATTTGGTTTCCTCTTTTAACTCATTGCCTCTTTCGTCCTGATTCCAGGGGATAGAGTCCCTGAGAATGAATAACTCTTGGCAGGAGTGGGATGTTGGGGAAGCTTGGCTGGGGGGAGGGGGTGGCATGCCAGGGTGACATTATATTAAGCAATTGGAAGGGAAGAAAGGGGCCTCTATGGAAGGCAATAGGGCAGGTGGTGAGGCTTGGAACAAGATGGGGGCTCTAAGCCAAGTCTCTGCTCCAGGAGGAACATGAACAGAATCAGGGATAACAGCCACTCTAGAAAATATTTCCATACCAAATCACTGTAAACAAAATTATGATAAGCTCTCTTGAGGACTCTTGGATAAAATAGTTCTCCTGACTTACTCAGATTCTAGGACTCTTTTTATTTAACAAATTTTTTTTTTGGATTTTTGGAGAGGTTTCATTGCCTGTTAGCTCAAACACAACCAGTGTTACCTTTCCTTTCTGAAGCGGCGATAGAGTGTTGGCCCTTGAGTCTGGTAGACTCAAGTTCAAATCCAGCCTCAGGTCTTCTAGTTGACCTGGGCAAGTTCCTTCACCTTTGTCTGCCTCAGTTTCCTTATCTGCAAAATGGAGATAATAGCC
Organism: Potorous gilbertii; assembly: GCA_028658325.1. Lineage (NCBI taxonomy): Eukaryota > Metazoa > Chordata > Mammalia > Diprotodontia > Potoroidae > Potorous > Potorous gilbertii. The sequence goes on along the minus strand of CM053770.1, from coordinate 238,439,155 downwards.
TTCACCCCGCTGGGCTGATGTCAGGATCAAATGAGAGATTATATATAAAATGCTTTGTAAGCCTTAAAAATGTGACATAAATGCTACCTTTAGCTATTATTATTGGGGGTCAAGAGTATATGTTGAGGTGTTTAAGGGGGACCTCTTCCTGTAAGTCAAGAATGAAGGGAGTGATGAGGAGGAGGAGCAGGGGAGCATGTCAAATAGGAATGAAGAATGTGCATGGTGGGAGTGATCCAGGGCTGGGGGTTGGCATCTCATGGTCAAGGGGACAAGGGACCCTGAAGGAGCACATGAAGGTTTATAAAAGACTTTCTGCACAACAATTCTGAAGGACATACTTCAAGAGTTAGCTTACAAATAAGGAAATGAAGGTCCTGGATATTGTGACCTGCCCAAGGGCTCATAGCTAGGAAATGAAAGAGGCAGGATCTGAACCCAGATCTCTCTTGTGTCCAGGTTTGCAGATCTTTCTACTCTACCCCATTTCCTTCCTACTCATAGAGAGTTATCTTCATTTTGGGTACCAGGTATCAGATCAATTAGTCAATTAATATGAATTCATAAAGTAGAATGTTGTGGGGGCACAAATGCTTACATTCCCCTTGTGTAATGGAATTATATTACACAAATATAAAGAAACTTACATTCTGTTGGAGGAGACAACAGGATGTTGGAGAAGGATTTTCATAGGATGGTAGTTTTTGATCTGGTAGGGGACCTTAGAGATCCTCCGGACCAATGCCCTCTCATTTTACAGATGAAGAAACTGAGACCCAGAGAGGGAAAGTGATTTGCCTGTGTGTGTTCGTCTTTTGTTGCTGTAGAAGACTATGCCATCAGGGAAATAATGACATGACTTGCACTTGACTTTGTTTTGAGTGAGGGAGGGTTGTGCAGGTCACCAGCCTCACTTCTCCTCCAGAGCCATCTGAATCCAGTGACCAGATATTCATCAGGATGACTGGAGATGACCCAGGATGAGGCAGTTGGGGTTAAGTGACCTGCCCAAGGTCACACAGCTAATGAGTGTCCAGTGTCTGAGATGAGATTTGAACTCAGGTCCTCCTTTCTCCTGCACTGGTGCTCTCTCCACTGCACCACCCGGCTGCCCCAGGATTTGCCTGTAGTCACACAACAGCAATCTGAGGCAGGATTCAAACTCAAGCCACCTTGACTCCAAATCTAACATTCTCTCTGCTACCCTAGGGGATGCTAGAGTGTGCCAAGCACTGGGCCTAGAATCAGGAAGACCTGAGTTCAAATTCAACCCCAGATACTTACAATCTGTATGATCCTGGGCAAATCACTTCTCTTACGTTTGCCTCGATTTCCTCATCTGTAAAATGGGGATGATTGCAGCGTCGGAGGATTGCGGTGAGGGTTAGGTTAGATAATATTTATGAAGCGTTTGGCACATAATAGGCACTATCTAAATGCTGTCATCGCAATAATAATGAGTATAGCAGCATATTATATTACTGGCATCATCCTAACTAGGGCTTGTCAAAGCCGGGCAGCCTACTGTGGCATCACAAGCACAGGGTCTGGAATCAGGGGACCTGGGTTCAAATTCCACTCTGATGACTTTTGTGACCTGGGGCAAGTCATCTTACCCTGCTGAACTTCGTGTTCCTTATCTGTAAAACGAGGGCTCTCTGGGCTTCCTTCCAACTTTAAATCAAGAGCCTTTGACCTCAGCAGGAAGATAGCTGCAGTCACAGTTCCCCCCCACCCCCCGCCCCGATCTCTCCCAGCCCTCTAGCCCATAGTGTCAGGATGAAGGGGCGTCCATCCTGGCCCTGGTACTAGAGTTGGAAAGGCGGGATCTCTCCCAGCTGTGTCCCGCTTCCCCTGGCCTCCATTTCCCCTGTTTTAGCTGTTTCAGGTCCTAATAACACTCTGGGGCTGATCTAAAGAGCAGAAGAAGGAGAAAGTGAGGGGTGTCGAGTCAGGGTCTTGGAAAAGGGGATTTAGGTGACCCTCAAAGGCATACAACTTTCAGGGAGGTGGGCATGGAGGAGGCTCGTTTTATGGGACTTTGCAGGAACCTTAGGATCCTAATGCTAGAAAACTCCCCTGTTCACAGCCTTTGAGGACCACGACTGGAATTTATTCTTCACACGTAGCCTAGGGATGAGCAGAGGCCTCCATCCAGTGAGACTTGCTTCCTCAGCTTTCCCTTCCTGGAGAATGCTCTAATTCTCCTTCCTAGCTGTGATAGCAGGGTTAGTGAGCCATTGGGCCTTCATGGATTCTCTGAAGGTCAACCAGGCCCTTCAGAAAGGCAAAGTCAGGTTTCCTAAAGAATCAATTCGATGCTCAGAAAAATAGAAAGTCAGAGCTGGGAGGGTCCTTAGAATAGGGGATGTCAGGGCTGGGAGGTGCCTGAGAACAGGGAATGTCACAGCTGGGAGGGGCCTGGGAACAGCAGGGCTGGGAGGGGCCTTGGAACAGGGGCCCCTTAGAACCAGATCCCCGATAGATGTTTTATAGTAAAACATGGGCAAGAATTACCTGAGATGAGAAGGTCTGGCAGGGTTCTAATCTATAGCAGTGGCAGAAGTAGCCACACCAAGGAAATCACAGATTTCTCAAAGTGGCAAAAAATTTAGTCATGGTGATCTGTGTCCTCCCACTAGATTGGAAGCAATATGGAGGCTGGGTCAGTGTCCTCATTCTTGACCTCCCCCAGGGTCCAGCACAATCTCCTGTCCTTTCCCATACCTAGTTAATGACTAATTGGTGAATGACTGGCCCATAGCTAAATTGACAACAGTGCCCATCTCAGTACCCTGAGCAGAATAGGTATTCAATTAATATTTGTTGATTGATTGTAGATGTTGGAACTTGGCACGATTGCTGTGTAATACCTTTTGAAATCTATGAAGATGTGAAAACATGAATATCAATCAATCAATCAATCAACAATGATTAAGCACCTACTATGTGCCAGGCACTGTGCTTAGGATACAAAAAGAGACCAAAGATAGTCCCTGCCCTTAAGAAGCTTACAATGGAATTGGAGAGACAACAGATAAACACCTATGGGCAGACAAACTATATCCAGGATACGTAGGAAATAAAGAACAGGGAGAAGGCCCCAGAATAAAGTGGGGCTAGGAAAGGCTTTTAAGTGGTATGTTGTTAAAAGGTTGAAATAGGATAGACAGACTTTTAGGGGAGGAGAGAAAGAGAGTCATGGACTGGTAGCATTTCCGTTCTGGGCAATGAAGACTGTGGCAGGGCATTTTTACTTTCATGTAGCAAAATCATCATATTATAGAAATTTAATATTTATAATAAGAAATACTATTTAAATATTAATGTTTAATAATGTAAGTCAATGTAAATATACAAAATATATGTGTGCAATATGATTATATCAAATCTATTAATAAATATTATTAATATATTAATATCAATATAGTCATGTTATAAATAAAAATAAAGAAATGTTTAATAACCATAATAATGAGCTGCCAGTTTTTCAAGGTAGCCAGCAAAGCGTTGCATTTTTGCAACTCCTGGAATAAATGTTTAACCTGGCAGGGAGTCACTATTGCCATAATCTGCACCATGGTCAAGTGCCCTGGATTCAGAGTCAGGGACCTCATTTTAAATCTGCCTCCACTCTCTATTCCCTTTGTGACTCTGAGCAAACCTCCTCCCTGGATGCTTCTTCTCTGTGAGCTTGTTAAAGTAGGGGGGTGGGGTGGAAGGTTCCCTCCAGTTGAGTTCTGTGATCCCCTGTGGAGCCTTGAGATAGCGAAACAGAGCTCCATCTGCCACAAATCAGTTTACTTTTCCATTGGTGGCCATGATGGATTTGAATCCAGTGGCTGCCAAGTGAGTTAACCCGCTGTCTGAACATTTTCTTTGGAGAGCCAGGGCTCAGTTTTATAATTTATTTGAACCATAACCCATCTGCCCGCACCAAGCCTTCCCATGGGCTGCCGTAGGGCATTTATTCCAGGCTCACTTGGAGATAAATTCAGATTATAGCTGTTTTATAACCCATCTTTATTTGGCTGGCTTGAGGTGAAAGGCCACACCACTCATCAGTCAAATTCTGAAATTGTCTTGTCCCCAACTAGGCTTTGAATTCTGCTGAGATTATGAGGACAGGCTCTTCCTCTGCATCCTCTCTACCTGGCCATTCTACCCACTGTAGTGGGTAGAAAAGTAGTCTACACACAACAGGCCCTCCACAGGTCTATGTGGGTTGTCTTGGAGACGTATTCAAGAGTCAGATGGAGAGGAAATGCAATATTGAATACTGGGTTTGGAGTCACAAACACTTGAATTCAAAACTCATCTCAGACATTTAGGAGTTGAGTGACCTTGGAAAAGGTCAATCCTCCTCTCTGGGCCTCAGTTTCCTCCTCTCTAAAGTGAGAGGGTTGGACCAGATGGCTCCTGAGGTCCCTTCTGTGATTCCCAAGTCACTTCTCCTCCCTGGACCTCAGTTTCCACATCTGCAAAAGGATAACAATAGTGTCCACCCCCAGAGTTGTTGTAACACTCTCATAAATACCTGTTGGGTACTTTGAAAACTTCAGAGTGCTGTATAATAATAGTATTCATGATAAGAACTCATATTTCCATAATGTTTTAAGATTTGCAAAACACTTTACAAATATTACCTTCTTCTATCCTAACCACCACCTGGGAGGTAGATGCTCTGATCATCCTCATTTTACAGATGAGGAAACTGAGCTAGACAAAGGTAGAGTGACTGAATCTTAATTTTATAGCTGGAAGGAATTGAAAAGATCTTCCATTCAAGCTCCTTCATTTTACAGGAGAGGAAACTGTGACCCAGAAAAAAGCCACTAGGTCATAGGGTGATCTGGCCATGAGGGGATCTCAGCGGTTACCCCATCTAACATTCTCATTTTATGGATGAGAAAGCCTGGACTCAGGAAGATGAATCACAGAGTGAAGGTGGGACTGAAATACAGGACCTCTATGCTTGTCACTTAGTCTGATAACACATCGCCCCCAGTCACCCAAGCCCTCCTCATCTGGAGACCAAGGGCGTTAAGGATTTTACAATCCTTTCAACCCACTGGCTCCTTCGTTAGTGAACCCTGATGACAAAAAGTTCTAACGTGGGTCAGAAGGTGGGAAAAATGGGGTGGGTGGGGAATATCGAGGTGGATTTTCACTTAAGAATGATGAGATTAAAGTGGTGATATTATTATGACTTGTCACCAGAGTTTTTTTAACGTGAGCCTTGTATCCCAAATGAACCAAAATCACCGAAGAAATCATGTTTTGGAAATAACATTTCTGTCAGTTTGAAAAGTCACCATGATGATAATCCTAAAACCAAGAGGTCTGTGTGAGACTTCTGATTCATCCCGAGACCAGAAGATTTTTGCTAATTATTTTGCAGGACAAAAGATGATTGTTGCAACTCCCCACGTACATTTATTCTAAATTTATCACTCAACGAATACTTTTTGAACATTAACTATATGCAACATATATTATATAAAATAATATAATAATATTATGTTATGATAGAATATTAAATATATAATTATACATCATGTAATATATATAATTATACATTCTTATAATTGATGAACATGGTGGGAGAGTGATGCCGTTAGAAAGAGACAGATGCAGAGATTTCATTAAACTCCATTTCTTGGATAACAAATTATTTCCAGATATTTGAAATGATTTTGGATCCCTAAGGACCACAAGATCTTGCCATCTGCCCTGAGGCTGCATCTCCTTGTTGGAATATGAAGAATCTGCCTGGTTTGTTTACATTCCCAGTGTTTCGCTGGGTGCTTGGTCACACAGTAAGCAATTAATAAACGCCTTCTCATTATTTTATTCCTCAAATGATACTTAGGTAGTATCTCAAGGTCTGGAATATACTTTTTGTGCAGCCTCATCATACTATAAATTCCATTTTATAGGTGAGGAAATTGAGATTCCAAGATGCTTAATTACTTCCCTCCCATGGTCAAATAGCTAGAATAAATAAATGAGTTAGGATTCAAACTCAGATCTTAATTCCAAGTTCAGGGCTCTTCTTACCATACCATACTGCTCCTTGGCCAACTAACCAAGAATATTCTGTTTTTCAGGCATGGAAGTCTGGGTTCTTGCGAGGAAACAGATGCCACTCCTAATCCAGCTCACAGAAATGATAAATAATTCATTCTGTGATAAAAAGAAATGTGACGGCCCATAATGCCTTATGGGCTCACCATGTGAATCTTACTATAAACCGAGATTAGAGAAGTCAGCTCTATCTTTAAGAGGCAGGGCTTGTTTTTACTACAGCGATGGACATTTGCTCTTGGTTCCATCTCATAAAAATAAGGAGGTCTGAATTTAGTCCTCTTAAAAAATTTACTGTTGGAGAAATGATTTTCTTCCTCTCTCCTTGCATTTTTTTGCCTGCATTTTTATGGACTTTCTTGTCCTGTTGAGGATCTTTGTGGCATTCATTCATCCTTGTGAAGAAAGTGATGGCAAGTATTTTCATCCCTTTACAGATAGGATACTTGAAATAGTGTAAATTCAATTCAACTCAACAAACACTTATCAAGTACCTACCATTTGCCAAGCACCATGCATGCTAGGTGCTGGGGGATATAAAGAGAGAAACAAACTTGCATTCTACTGGTGGGGGGCACCCAACATGTCCACAGAGCTATAAAAATGAAATATCTACTAAGTCATTACGAGAAAAGCAGATCTAATGAACAGGAGAAGGCCATATGTGAGCTACGATTGGAAGGAATTCTGTAAAGCAGAGACGAGGACAGGTGAGCACAGTAGCATAGCAGGCAGCCTAAATTTTCGGGGAACTCATGAGGGAGGCAATTAGCAAAGTCTTGCCAGTACAGAGAGCCAGTCACCACCAAAGTGACTATTTCTGCTGCATTATCGAGGCCTTAGTTCTCTGAACCAAAAGTAGGGCAGGCAGCCATCTCTCAGGACCAGTGGACACCAGTAGGTCTGGAAAGGTGGGAGGAGAAAACAAGGGGGAGGTGGAAGGAAGGCCCAGGCTGGAACAAGGCTCTGGGGGCAGATCACCTTTCAGCTGGCCTGACTGTCCCTACCTATCCTATGACTGTCTGTCACAAGCCAGCTGGCCACATTCTCATCTTCTCTCTCTGCAGGAGGCTCAGCAGACAGAGAATTCAAGCTAAAATTATAGGCCACCAGGAACCATTTCAAAAGGGTACCCTTACCTTTTGCCACCATGGACTGACTTCACAGCCAGGCCGTCGTCCTTGCTGGTCCCTCGTCTATGATAGCCTATCTTCCTCTTCCGTTCTATAGCCCAAGCTAAACCCTATGCTCTGTCTCTTCGCCTCCCCTTCTCGGAACTCCAGCTCCCTCAAGCCACAGCTCAAATTGTTTTTTTTGTGTGTTATTCAGTCATTTTCAGTCATGCCTGACTCTTCTTTTCTTGGCAAAGATACTGGAATGGTTTGTCATTTCCTTCTCCAGCTCGTTTTCCAGTTGAGGAAATGGAGGCAAACAGGGTTAAGTGACTTGCCCAGGGTCACACAGCTAGTAAGTGTCTGAGGCTGGATTTGAACCCGGGAAGATGAGTCTTCCTGACTCTAGACCTGGTGCCTTAATTCAGATGCTGCCCTCACCACAATCTTTGTTGTTTACCATGTCCTTGCTTGTCTGAGCTTTCCCTTTTAGGTTATAAAGTACTTTGTCATTATTTGATCTTTGGAGAGCCCAGAAGCCAGGAAAATCTGGATTTAAGTCCCGCTGACACACACCGCTTGTATGAGACAGGCAGCCCTCAGACATGGAAGGGGCTTTAGAGGGCAGTTCAATCCAACCACCTTATGTTATAGCTGAGGAAACTGAGTCCCAGAGAAGTTAAGCGACTTGTCTAAGATCATTTTGTTAATAATGACCCCAAATCTTTCTGTTGTCAAGTCATTCTCCCACATGTGAAGAAAATGAGAAAGTAGGCATCTGACTCCGGTTCTGTGCTTTTCTGGAATGATGCCCCATCATACAATGGAAAGAGCCCTTACTCTGGAATCAGAGGACCTGGGTTTGAATCCCAACTCTGTCATTACCTGGAGTATTTCCCCTCTCTGGGCCTCAGTATTTTCTTCTGTAAAATGGGGAGAGGGGGTTAGACTCAGTAACCTCTGAGTAACCTCTGAAGTCCCCTCTAATTCTACTATTATATAATTAAAAAATTTTTTTGTACACAATCTCTTTGCTCATCACACAGTCCCCTCTGCAGGAAAATAGAAGGGTGAAACTATTGGAATAAAGCCCAGAGGAGGGGCCGGAGCCCAGAGCTGAGGAGGGGAGGACGTGCTGAGCTCATGCTCTGATGCTCTAGCTAATGGACCATGAGCCTCAGCACAGCCAGCTAAGCTGACCCAGAAAGCAGCCACCACTCTGTCGCCCCTGTTAAGAGTAGCCGTAGTCCCATTTTCTTGGCCTGAAATTCACTCAGACAATTGAAAGAGTGAAAAGACCTGATAAACAGACTTTCCAATTTGTTCCCATCATCTATAAATGCCCAGGAAAGATTGCTTCCCTGCCCAAGTGGAGTCTAGAGAAGCTGTTCTGGCTGATGGCTCTGATGGAGATCAGACAAAGAAAAGGAAAAGAAAGGAGGGGTGGGGTCGGAGAGAGGCCAGGTGTGTGCTGTGATCTGGGCTGACGAGATCTGACAGAAATGAAATGCCTCTTTGCTTTTAAAAGATCTGCTAAAAATGTTTACTTCTCGATAATTATGATGATATAAATGAGAACACAAAGACAAAGGGAAGTGCTACTACAAAATGATAATGGTCCAATAAAAGATGAGGAAAACACACCTCCCTCCTTTCCTCGGAGAAGTGAGAGACTTTGGGTGCAGAATGTGGCATGCACCGTCAGTTAGGGTCAATGTGTTGGCTAGGTCTGCTTAATTCAGTTTCTTTGTCACAGAGCAGGGCTCGCTGGATGGGGGTTGGCTTAGAGGGGGACACTATGTCCAAAATTGATTGTGATAGAAAAAAGAGCATTAATAGAAAGAGGTTTCTTGGGTTTTTTGGAAGAAAGAAAGTTTGTGTGTGCTCAATAATACTTATGATGGGCTCTTAAAAAATCATTCCATGATACATTAAAACCTTAAAGACTAGAAAATAGAGTGGAGAATATAGAGGGTTCCACTGCTGTCACTGGAATTAATTTTTCATGGGACCTTAGGTAAGTAACCTCCATTCAGTAAGTAACCTCCCCGAGTGGGGTGCTCAGGGGGATCAGGAAGGTCTGGGTTCAACTTTAGCCTCCAACGACAACCAGTCTTGCCACTCAGGGGAATCCTTTTCATGCCATGGCTGCCTTCTCTCGGTGCCAGTGGGCTTCATCACAACCCATTTAACCCAGGCCCTTGTGAGGCTCAGATGGGAGACTAAGTCAGGTGTGGAGCAAATCTTAAAACCCTATTGATATCATAGGATCATAGTGCTGGGCACACAATAAGCACTTAATCAATGCTTTTTCATCCATCCTTCCATCCATCTATCCATCCATGTATTCATTCATTCATAGATCTAGAGTCATAAGGGAACTCAGACACCAAGTTCAATTTGGTCTTATTTTAGAGAAACAGAGACAGATCTCAACATCATTTGAGTGATGTTCCCAGGGTCACACAATTACTAAACATCTAAAGCAGGATTTGAACCTAAATCTTTCTTCCTCCAGGCCCAGAGCCTTATCCCCTATAACCAAGTCCCTTCAAATGAAAGCCTAGAGCAGTCTATAGTTTGATTCTCAGAACTTCTCTACCCTGGCTGCCATACAGTCTGAGAAGGGCCTCTAGAACATTTCTATAATATTAAGGAGGCTGATTTTTAATAATGAAAAAGTTAGATGGAAGGTGGTTTGTCCTTCAGAGAGAGTTTCCTTTGCCAAAAGGCAATTGTTCAGGCCTCCTATATAAGTCTGATCGCACCATTTATTTTCATGTTAGACATAGAATTATCTGGGGAAAAAATAAAAGTCCAGGATGTGTTTGCCAGTGGCAGAGCTAAGGGTGGGCAAAGCTGGGGTAAGTCATTCAGCTTTGAAGAGAAAAAAGGGAAATGAAGGAGGGAGAGAAAAAGAGAAAGAAGAGAGCAAGAAATAGAGAAAGAGAAGATGAAAGGAAGAAAAAAGGAAGCAATAAAGAAAGAGGAAAGAAAAAAAGCAAAAGGAAGAAAGATTGAAAGAAGGAAGAAAAAAGGAAGAAAAAAGAAAGAGTGAGAGAGAGAAAGGAAGAGAAAAAGAAGAAAAAGAAAGAGAGGAAGGGAGAGAAAGAATAAAAGAGAAGGGAAGAAAGAAACAAAAGAGGAAAGAAGGAAGGAAAGAAGAAAGCATCTGAGAGGCATATGCAGGGTCCTGAGAAAGGAACTGGGATTTGAGATTTGTCGCATGAATTGGGCACTTGATACAATCCATCAAGTACCAGACTAGTACAATGCCTAGCAAATTGTAGGTGCTTAATAAATGCTTATTAAATGTGAATGAATGAATGAACATGAACATCTGACCACTGAATTTGCTATAAGACCAACTCTGAGGTTTCCTCTCTGAGTGATTTGGGCAGAGCACCTTTCTGGGCCTCAGTTTCCCCATATATAATATGAGGAACTTAGATTACAAGGCCCCTTCAGATCTAGGGTGACTGACCCCACAGACAGAAGCAGTTTGCCACAGTGGTTGGGGAGCCTGCCTTGGTGCTCAAGTCTAACCCTCAAGATGTATTAATTAAAGTTAAGTAACCTCTGGGTGGGGG
>CM053770.1:238399452-238428266 GCA_028658325.1 Potorous gilbertii | reverse complement strand
ACCTGTACTAGGAAGAGACACTTTTCCAAGTCCTTGGAAAAGCTTTAAATGGACTTCTCTGATTTCTTTGGGATTCAGTCCTGATGGCTTACAATAGAAGGCCATCTAGTCCAGAGAGGAAGTGAGTTGTCTAAGGTCACGCCACTAATTAGAAGCCCAACCTGAGAGAATTGAACTAGGTAGCCCCAGCTATTGACAGCTCTTAAGAACTTTAGAATTTATTGTGTCACATGGGAGACCCTGGCACAGGACCACCCAGCATGGTGTGCCCACAACAGAGAAGGTACAGTGCTCTATGAACAATGCAGAATTGAGTCAGCTCAAAAGGAACATGAGATGTAAATTTAGAGAATCCAGATATTCACATGAACTATTTGTGCCCAATCTGTAGTAGAGCATTCCGAGCTTGTATTAGTCTGATCAGACACAGTTTGGACACACTATAACTTGACTCTAGCATAGTGATGTATGTCATTCTGGTCCTCTTTGAGAATGAAAGACAACAACCAATCACCACAGCCCTAGATTGAGAATATAAAGCCCTCTTCTGTAAAATTAAAGGGTTAGACCATATCAGGGGTTTTTAGCCTCTTATTGTGTCCTGGACCCCTATGGCAATCAGGCTGGTAAAGCTGCCAGAACCTGACTTTCTTAGAATCATGTTCGTCAATAATTGAAGGAAGTGTTCAATTTCCTTTAGAAGTTAGCCAAAATAACAATGTCATTTTTCCTCAACCCCAAGTTAGGTTAAGAACTCTTGGATAAGATGATCTCTAAGGTGCAAAACAAGCTGGAGAAGGAAACGGCAAGCCATTCCAATATCTTTGCCAAGAAAATCCCAAATGAGTTCGCAGGGAACTGGACACGATGGAAAAAAATACCTGACTGAATGGCAGCAGAAGATTGGTCATTCAACGATCAATAAACATTTATTAATCAACTACTATATGCCAGGCACTAAGGTAGGCACTAGTGTACCAAGACAAAAACATCCCCGCCATAGAGGATTTCACTCCATGACTCAGAGCTGTGGCCATCCTGCCTTCTTTCTGCTTCCTCATAACCCTAAATGTAAAAGCTGTAAAAGTAAGAACGATAAAATTCAAATTACAAAATTCGTCCCTTTTATCCCTCTGCTCTTCTGTTCAAGTGTTTTCCCTTTTATTCTTTGAAAGATTTCTTTCTTTCTTTCCTTTACAAAAAGCATATTAAGATGGGAGGCATCTCTTTATTATTTATGGAATGCCTGTGGAGCACTCAGTTTTCCTTGCTAATATTTCCATATAAAGTTTGGAGAAAAAGAAAGCCCACAAACCATCCTTCCATTGTCCCATTAAGCCAGCAACACTTGAGGGGGAGTTGGGGGGAATGTAATAAAGGGAAAACATTATTGATGACCGACTGATCAATTAGGCAGGTTTTTCATTGGAGAAAGCAAGAGGCAGAACCATTTCTGGGAGGCCTGCGTGGGGTACAGATAAAGGCGGGATGGATGTTTCATTCCTTCTCATTATATTTTAGCTCTCCTGAGGAGTAATGTTCAAGAGATTGCTTTGTCTAGTTAAACCAGGAGATGGGAAAGTGCTTGGCAGGGCAGGAGGGAAACAAGGCTGACCTGAGCAGGCCCCTGATGAAGCACTGTCCTATCAAGCTTCTTCTACTCAATTAAATTTATTAAGCACTAATTGTATACAAGGTCCATGTGACATTCTGACAATACAAATCCAAAAAAAAAAACCCAAAACAAAACAGTTCCTGACCTCAAGGGGCTTATATTCTACTGGGGGGGGGGGCGGGAAGGTGTGTGGAGAAAGAGACACACAACATATTTGTAGATAGTTATGATACAAAGTCTTATACAAAGCAGTTACCAGAGGGAGAGAATGCTAATAACCAGAGGAATTAGGAAAGGCCTTTTATACAGACAGAACAACGAGACTATTCTTTGAAAGGGAGGTTGGGATTCTACGGATGTGAGAAAGGAGTGATTCCAGACATGAATGACTGGGGGGGGGGGCATGCAAAGGCACAGAGGTGGGAGATAAAGTTTCAATTATAGGAACCAGCCATAATAATTAACAACAGCAATAAGAATGGGTAATATATTTGTAATACTTAAAGTTTTACAAAGCATTTTCCTCACAACTCTATGAAGTAGCACATTGAGTGGTAGACCTGGAGTCAGGAAGACCTGAGTTCAAATCTTGTCTCAGATACCAACGGGTGATGCTGGAAAAATTACTTGACCATTATGTGCCTCAGTTTCCTCATCTGTAACATGAGGACCGTAATAGCACCCACCTCACAGGGTAATTGCAAGAATCAAATGAGATGCTGTTTGGAAAGCACTTTACAAATGAATTGCTCTAGAAATTCTAGTTTCTATGTATAATATAATAACAATTATTAATAAGCACCATTACCAAGTGCTCATCTTTTTGATAATGATGATCAGATAGATTACTGCCGAAGTTTTATTATATAGTTCAAATGTAATAAATAATTATTTATTATGTGTAGAGGCACAAAGAGGTTTCACCCTGGAGCACAAAATGCATCCCAGGGTCCCTGAACCCAGCAGGCCTGCTACATCCTCTGGTCTCTTTTTTATGCAGTTACAATATTTCAGAGGACATGGCCCAATGCATGAAATCTACGTGATCATAGCTCAAAATATATTGGGCATCTACTCCATTAGTGGGAACAAAGATCCATTCCTTGTCCCCAGGAAATGGCTTCAATGGAGTCATGGGATGACCAGCTTAGAGCTGGAGGGGACTGCAGTTGAATGCCTGGTCCAGTACCAGCACCTTACAGATGATGGGATGTTGGGAAATAAAAGGATGTGCCTAAGGTCACAGAGGTCATACATGGGCACGCCAGAATTCCCACATCCAATACTTCCTCCACTGGCCCGCTCTAGTGGTCTATGTAACCTCTGAAAGTTACTGAAAAATGAGAGGGCCTTTCCCTCATTTGCCTCCTCACCATATCAAAATACCATCTTATTCCTGGAGGCTTTGAGGAAACCCCAATAAGTCTCCTACTAATGCTATTCTGGGTTATCTTTTCCCTGTCCCATAATTCTTCTACATTTTTTCCATTTTATAATATTATGTTTAAATTCCCTCCTACTGCGTCCTACTCTCTGAGAGGCCAGACTGTGTAAATCTAATAAAAGAGCTGATGAGAGCTGAGTGTGGAGTGAGGTCGGATCCCACCACGTAATGCACCCAGCCGGGCCCAGTCATATGGAATTTGGATCTAGAGCGCAGCAGCCCATGGCAGATGGCCTGGGACAAAACTCCCCAGAACTTCAGTCATTTATTCTCCATTGGCTCACTTCCCAGGCCGGGTTTTTGGACCAATTTCTGGTCTCAACCCGGGTCAAGGTCACTTTTCACTATGGGCACCCAATGGTCTCACACATGCTAGGCACTCAGCAAATGTTGGTTCTGATGCTGCTGATCAAAGAGAGGTGGAATGGCGTTTAAGAATACAATCGTTCCTTTGAATGGCTACTGGGTGATTCAGTAGATAGAGCCCTGGATCTGAAGTTAGGTGAGCCCTGAGTTCAAATCCTGCCTCAGACGCTTACCAGCTAGGTAACCCTAGACAATTCACTCTTTCTGTCTCAGTTTCCTCACCTGTCAAATGGAGGTGATAAGAATTGCACCTGCCTCCTAGGTGATTGTGAGGATAAGATGAGATTATACCTGCAGAGCATTTCATAAACAAGAATACTGGCTATATTATTATTTCCATGCTTCCTTTATTTTTTTTAAAAAAAAAGCAGGATAGATTTATCTACTCATTTAATGAACAGAAGGCAGGATTGTGACTTGAGGAGCCCACTTACTAGGGTTTGCCCCTGACTGGCTGTGTGCCCTGGGGCAGGTCATTTCCTCTCCTCTGGGCCTCAGAAGATTAGATTAGATAGTACCCAAAGTTCTTTTCACTTTCAGAATTCTATGAGTCTATTGTTTTTGTGATTTTCCTAGTTATATACATATAACATGCACACAAACATATGTGAATGTATACACAGTGTGTACAATACATATATGTATATATGCATGTGTGTATACACACATACATATGCATATACATATATATCTGCGAAAGTATGAACAAAATGGCACACAATCTAGTGTAGTGGAAAGAAAGGGACACTTGGAGTCAAAGGTCAGTGGTTCAGTGGAAAGATCTAGCTGGGAGCCAGGGGTTCAGAGTTCGAGGTCCCCCCTCTGATGCTCACTGCTTAGAGGACCTTGGGTGAGTTGCTCAGCTTTTCTGGGTTTCAGTTTCCTCTTCTATAAAATGAGGAGTGAGATCAAGATGTTCTCTGAAGTTCTTTCCAGTCCTACACCTCTTACCTTAGGGCCTGAGTTCAAATTCCAGCTCTTACTCCTTATGTGATCTTAGGGAGATGACCTCTCTGGACCTCAGTTTTCTCCACTGTAAAATTAAAAGACTGTGACATACAGGTCCCTTCTCCAGCTCTGAGTCCCTGGTCTTATATTTTAATTTTATATTTTAAATGCTTCTGATTATAACTCTGTGGTCTTACCTTTGCCTACTTCTCACTTCTCCCATTAAAACTAGTTTTGCTCAGCCCCCATCTCTCTTGGCTAGATTATTCTATCAGCCTCCCAAATGCTCTTCCTGCTTACACACACACACACAATGTAAACATCTATTATAGACTATATTTCCATACAAGACATAAAACCTATATTGTATACAACACACATCATACATTGTATATGTTGTGTATTATATAGCATGTGTATATGTTCATATATTATAGAAACAATGGAAAATATATGATATACTATATTTCTATACTAGATATAAAATGTATAACACATCTATAATAGATTTGATATATTGTATATTATATATGACATACTCTAGATGTTACATATAATAGAAATATGATATACTGTATTTCTATACTAGATAGAAAATGCATATTATAACATATATGATAGATTTGATACATAGTATATTATATATGACCCATCTTCTAGGTGCTACATACAATAGAAATATATATGAATATACTGTATTTCTCTGTTTCTGACCCTCCCACAGAAGCTTCTGAGCTAGGGCTGGCATGAGATGCAAATTCGAAGCGATAGCTGTTAATCCTAGGGATGAAATTCCAGGCACAGGCTTTCTCAAAGGTGGAATTTGAAGATTTATGGACCTTTCCTAACCCTTGGGGAAGATAGCACCGATCTACAGTAGCTGGGGTGCTGATTTAGAGAGAAAGGACCTAGGTTCAAATACCAGTTCTGCCATTAATACTTGTGTGACCTTGGACAAGTCACTCTCTTGGGCCTCAGTTTTCTTATTGGTTTGTAAGTGATTGGATTGTGACCTCTAAAGTCCTCTACATATCTAAGTAAATGATATACACACATCTTTTTATCATCTATTGATCAATCTATCATGTATCAACCAATCAATCAGCGTGTATATGTTGGCTAAATTTGGGTTTTCATTGGCACTTTTACAGGAGCTCCCAGTGAGTAAATTCCCTCCACCAAAGCAGATTAGTATCTGTGCTCCCATTGATAGTCTTAGAGAGTTGCCTGGGGAACTCATTTGGATGTATCAGCAGTAGCCCTTGGATGGCAAGTCCTCCTTTTCACTGAGCTACCTTGCCTTGTGAGCTCTGCCGCAGGTCAGGATGAATTCTACATTCCAATGGCAATAGTGCTTCCCTGAGCAGATTAAGTTCTCTGGGAATGAAGAGGGAAATTGGATCCCACTCAGCTCTTCTGAAGGTCAGGGAAGCAAAGAGACGACCAAGGCTGAAAAGAGGGTAAATTTGGGCGAGTCTGGGAACAAGCCATCTTTGGGCGACAGAGAAAAGAATGGATTAACAAGGACACGATGTTGCAGTCTTATGATGTATTTTTGTGCTGGGATGCTTCACTTCACATCGGTAAACTCATTTATTCTCCCAATATATCAGTCAGGTAGACTCGGAGTAATTAAGGCAGAAAAAAGGATTTTCATTAAAACTGAAAGTGTTGATGATATTCAAAGGTTATTGTGTTAGCTCCTTTCTCTTGGCTGACAATGTTTTAAAGCAGATAGAACTCCTTGGTCCTCTTGTTAGGGAGATGTGGGAGAGGTTGCCCAGTAAGAAATGGATGATGGATGTACAGTTGCCAGGCACCTTTTGTTTTCATACTGGGTGGATGGTCTGTCTGTGGAAACTTACGGGAGGACATAGACAGGGGTGGCCAGACGGGATTGGGACCTAGAGGCCATAGAATATCTAACATTCTCATTTTACAGTTGAGGAAACTGAGGCACAGAACAGTGGAATAACTTGCCCAAAGACACTAACTAGTTCATTGGTCTAGAGCTAGAAGGGCCATCAGTGGTCACTGAGAGTAAGCTCTTCATTTTACAGAAGAGGGAAATGACTCTCACATTAGCAGTAAGGAATTGAGCTAGAATTCGTGTATATGCCCTCTGCTTCCAAGCCTAGGGTCTTATTCAGAGCAACATGCTGAGGCTCCTGTTGGAAGGAGGTCACAGATGTATTGGGTTATTATGGTTTGGAAGAAGATGGAGAAATATCCAACCTGGGGAAAAAACATACGGTGCAGGCCAAGATTTGCCTGAGCCACCCTCAGGGACTGAGTGAGTAGCCTAGCATCACTGGGGCAGTGTGGTTCAGAGGCAGGATTTGAACCTTGATTGAAGCTAGTTCAAGCCTCAAACCTGCAGAACGTTTGTTGATCTGCCTCGGTGGAGGGTATTTCCTAAAAGGGAAGCTCCCTTCACTGGTAAATTTATAGGTTGTCACTCAAAAGGAAAGGAAGAAAAGGTTATTTTCCCTAGAGACTTTCCCATCTCATCTTTCCACTTTGTGTCCTAGGGCTATTAAGAACTCAGTTCAACTGCTGTAATGTGAGTGCAGATGAGACAACGTTTGTAAAGCACTTAGTGTGGTGTCTGACACATGTGCAGACATTTTTCAATCATGCTGCTGCCTCTCTGTGACCCCATTTAGGGTTTTCTTGGCAAAGACACTAGAGTGGTTTGCCATTTCCTCCTCCAGCTCATTTTACAGATGAGTAAAGTGAGGCAAACATGGTGAAGGGACTTTCCTAGGGTCACACAACTAGTAAGTGTCTGAGGCCAGACTTGAACTCATGAAGATGAGTCTTCCTGCCTCCAGACCTGGGGCTCTATCCACTTAACCACCCAGATGCCCAGGTCTGTGCTATATTCCTTGCCTGCCTTTCCCCTCCCCCATCCTGCTCATCATGGCTCCCTCCCATGTCTGCAGCAAGGAAAGCGTTCTCTACCCCCAGCACTCCTGGGAAACAAACAGCACCTTGTCCCATTATATGCTGAACCTCAGAAAGATTAAGTTCCCAGGTCAAAGTCACCCAGTCAATAGGTGTTGGATCTAGGATGTGAAGCTGTCTCCCAAAGCCAAGGCCAGTCCTCTTTCTAGGACACCACACTTTACATATTTTTTGACACACTCAGGTAAGTGTCTAAGGGTAAGTTGTTTTCTTGACAAACCCCCTGAGGGTAGGGATTCTCTCTTTTCTGTCTTTATATTCTTATTTCTTAGCACAGTGCCTGACGTGTAGTTTAGTAAACCTTGTTGATTGATCTTGTATTTAATTTGTGTCTACTTATCTAGGTACAGGCTATCTTGTCTTTTCTCCCTTCTTCCCTCTCCTTCCCAACAGCTGAACAAAAAGCATTTTGTGGGCAGGATGAATTCCATTTTTGTCTTTGAACATCTAGGTCCTAGCTCTTGACATCCAGAAGGTTCTTAACTTAACATCAGCTTGCTGATGAACTGATTGATTTTTGTGTATGAAAGGAGGACTCTCAATCTCATGTATACATTTGAGAAGTCTATGACTCCATAGGCAAGAGGTCCAGGACCTGAGTTCAAAACCTACCTCTGATACTTATTCTCTGTGACTTTGGGTCAGTTAAGGTAACCTCTTTGGGCTTCAGTTTTCCTTAGAGGTATCTGGTGGTATCAGGAAGACCATAGTTTAAATCTGGCCTCAGATACTAATGTATGACCTGGGCAAGTTATTTAATCTCAGTTTTTTCAGCTGTGAAATGGGAATAATAAGAGCTTAGCACAGTTTCTAACACATAGCAAATATTTATTCTCTTCCCTTTTTGATAAAAAGTAAGGGTTTGATCGGATGCCACATTAGGGTGGTCTAAAATGGAGGTATACTTCCGTGAAATGCACTTGCTTTCCTGCCCTTTTATGGTGTCTGAGGTAGATACTAATCAGAGAACCATGAGTTGCATTTGAGGAACTTAGAAGTATAAAGGGTTAAGAAAGTTCACTGAGTCCAGAGGTTGCTGTCCTGGGGGAGACTGGGCACATGTCATGATCTGGTCTTCTCTTCT
This sequence comes from Potorous gilbertii, assembly GCA_028658325.1. NCBI lineage: Eukaryota > Metazoa > Chordata > Mammalia > Diprotodontia > Potoroidae > Potorous > Potorous gilbertii. The sequence goes on along the minus strand of CM053770.1, from coordinate 238,419,842 downwards.
GCCTCTAGAGAGTCCCTATCCCTTAGGTTCATCTGAGGATGGGATGGTAGATCTTATCAAAGATCCAGAAGGCCTACCCCTTTGTATCACAGAGGAGGAAACTGAGGCATGGAGAGGTTAAGCAAGGTCACATAGCCAGTGAGTGGTAGAGGGTGATGGTGATGATGGTGTGGAAGACAGTATTATGGACCTGGAGCTGGCAGGTGCTCTCACCAGGAGTCATGTGGTACAATCCTCTCATCCAACAGAGAGGGAAATCCAGACCTGGGGGGCTGCATCACACAGGAAGTATATTTGAACCCAAACAATAAGGGGCTGATAGTAACTTTCAGGGCCTTTTGTCACAACTTGCTTAAATTCTCCTTGGTCTTCCTCATGGTTAGGTTTAGAATGTGACATCATAGATTTGGAACTAGAAATTGTCTCAGAGGTCATTTGAGTTTCCCAAATAATTTTATAGATGGGGAAACTAAGGTTTAGAGAAATTAATTAATTTATGACTGTAGTATCACAGATTTAGAGCAGGAAGAGACTGCTTCTCCATTTAAAGATTGAAAGATGAAGATAGTAGGTCTCATGAGGCTACATAATTCATCTAAAGTCACACACAGAAGTGGCAGAAAGAGCATCCGAACCCATATCTTTGGTCTCCAAATCCAGGTTGCTTTCCATTATACTGTGCCAATATTCTCTTCTAATTTTACTTTATGTACATCCATTCCTTCACATACATTTACTTGCATAATTTGGTCATAAAGAAGAGCCTGATGTCAAGTGTACAAGCAGAATTTTTTTTAAAGTCAACCACATTTTCAGGACATTTATTTAAAGCCAGTTATCTGGAAGAGAGGGAACCAGGAGAATGAAGATCCCTCATTTCCTCAGCTTGTTTTCCTAAGCTAGGCTGTCCTGGAGGAATGGTGTAATTTGAACACAGCATTGTACACTAACAAAGAGGAAACATAAAGGGCAAGGGGAGGGAGATGGCCTTTGTATATAAGCCCCTTCTGAGCTCTGTTTCTTGAGTAACTTTGGGTAAGCTCCTCCACTTTCTCGGGCCTCAGTTTTCCTCAGTATTAAAAAGAAGGGGTTGGAGATGACGAACCTTTGAGGTCTTTGCCAGTCTCTGGCTGCTAGGGTCCTGTGATCCTTAGGGGACATCTGAGATGATAACCTTGCTCTTAGAGTGTCCTGCACACAAGCGTTATTTGATTTCAGCTGAAATCTTTCAGATAGTATAACTACCAGAGATGTAAAGTATCTTTGAGATCTCCTTGTCCAACCCCCTCATCTAGTAGCAAGGAGTAAAAACTGGAATCTTTGTTAATCTAGTTCAATAAGCATTTGTTTGTTTATTAAGCATTTATAATTTGCAAGATGTTGTGCTAGGTATTGGGGATACAGAGGCAACAACAAAAAAAGAAAAATAATTCTAACTTCAGGGAGCTTATTTTCTAATGGGGGAGGGGTATGACATGGATGAAATGAGCAACAGAAGTCCAAACAAAGGAGGTTTTGGAGACCATGACATAGCAGCAACTACACTGATAGATATGGATCCAGGAAGAATGTTAGAGGTCATCTGGTCCAACTCTGCTGTTGTATAGATAAGGAAATTAAGAGATAAAGTGACTTGTGTGACTTGGTCACATGGGTAGTGGCAGCAGAGCCAGGACCCAAACCTGCATCCCAGACAGGCTGAATTTCAAGATTGGGAGTCTCTTCAACAGCACAAGTGGGCCTTCCTCTGACAAGTAACCACTGGTCTTGTGCGTGAAGTCCTCTAACAGCACCAATGTCCTAAGGCTGCCAGCCCCACATTTGGACAGTTCCATTTGTCAGGGAATCTCTCCTGCCTTTGAGCCTAGATTGACTTTCCTGTAACTTCCTCCTCCTTACTCCCATTTCTCAGGTTTCTGTCCTATGGGACGAAGCAGAAGAAATCAAGCATAAATCAAATATCTCCTGTATCTGACTATTTTTCCAAATACTTGGATTCACCTTAATCTAGGCCACCAGGCACTTATTAAATATCTATTCTAAATCAGGTACTGGGAATGTGAAGATCCTTTGCCTTCCCACTGTTGGATTAAATTCTGCTGGGGGGGGACAGAAATGAGCTTTCCATGTCAGAGGCTCCTAGACAGGGAATTTGAGAGGACATCTAGCTCAACTTCCTCATTTTACAAATGGGGAAACTGAGACCTAGAAAGAGGGAAAGTGACTTACCCACCACCATAAAGTCATGCATAACTCTAATGCTAGAAGGAACCTTGAAGGCCATCTGATCTATTCCATTTTACATCCTCAGTAAGATGAAATGACTTGCCCACGGTCAGGCGGAAAGGGAATTTGAAGCTGCGTCTCTTGATTTGAAAGCCAGTGTACTGGGGTGCAGAGAGAGGAAAATGACGCTGCTCCACAAGATACTCAAAGGGTATTTTGGAGTATGGATGTGTATCCCAGTAGATAATAACTGGTATTGAAATGACATTTTATTCATGATGAATTTACTATCTCATTTGATCTCATTTGATCCTACAATAATCCTGTGGGATAGGTGGTAGAATCCTCAGCTCTCCCATTTTATAGATGAGAAAACAGATGTGAAATCACTGATCCAAGGCAAACACAACTAAAAACCCAGAACCTGTGGCTCCAATTTCCAAGACTCCCTGTTCCATGATCTCGCTCATAAGGAAACTTTTTCTTAGAGTTCATTTTAGACAAATAATTGAGGAGACCTTCCTTAGAGATCATATTCCAATAAACATCACACCAATAAACATGTCTCTACAGAGCACACTGACCTGCCAAGCTGAAGGAATAAGATGAATATTAACTTTTGTTTGGTAAGACGGAAGAGGTTAAACCAATCCTTGGGGTTCCTTTTAACGAGGAGTGACTTCTATGCAAGGCAAGCAAGTTACAAAATTATCGAATACCATGAGATGATCCAATCCAAGAATCTCCCAATTTCATAGTTAGAAGGGATGACTGTGGCTCTCTACTGTGATCCATTTCCCCAGAGAAATCTCGACTGTCACCCACTGCTAAGTAGTCACACACCCTTGGCTTGCAGACCTGAAAGGACAGGAAACTCACTAACTCCTGAAGTGCCACATTCCATTTTTGGACAATTCTAATTGTTAGGAAGGTTTTCCCTGACACCGAGCCTCAAATCACCTTCCTGTAACTTTCACTCACTGTTCTTGGTCCTGTTCTCTGCCTCTGAGCAGGGCGAGGTAAGCACAGCCCGATGAAATAATGACACAGCTTACTAATGTATCTATGATGACATACCTTTTCTGGGCAGCTGAGGCTGACTCTACTTCCTGGCTTGGTTGTTGTAGTCCACTTTTGCAAAGAGGAAGAGGATGGCAATCACTGCTACGATGCTCTGTATTTCACGACTCCATGCCACCTTGCACTCTCCTCAAGCTGAGCACTAACTGAAAGCTAGCTGGTGAGTCTGCACCCCCATTGATGAATACAACAGGTCCCGAACAACCACCCTCCCCCAAACACACGTGTGCACACATCCCCCTTCTTGGGAGTACCGCCTGTTAGCCAGGCAATTGCATGTTAACCACACAGGAACTTGTCGACTCGATGCTTCAGGGAGTTGGGTGTGCAGCTCACTTTATGTGGTTTGGTTTGCTTACTGCCAGTGTTGAACTGTAACTTGGTTCAAATGAACCCCCTGCCTCCTTTTTCTCTGCAGGGTTAAGTCTTTACAAAGTTTCCCTTGAAAATGAAGGTTCTCATAATAACCATGTATATTCAATAGATGGTCTCCCAAAGCTGGGAATAATATTCATGGTCTGAATGAAAAATCAGGATTCCCCCTCACCCAAATCTCAATGGGATAAACTGAATAAAATGAAATTTAATTTAATTGGGATGAATGTAAAGGATAACACCTGAGTTCAAAAAAAATCAACTTCACTTGTAGCACAAGGCTAGGCGAAAGTGCTCATGAAAACGAACACTCAATATGGCAGTTGAAAACCCAAGGAGAGTCTAGGCTGAGGAAGGTGAGGAAGACGGTCTATGTAGGGTTTAAGAGGTGACGGTCTTTCTGTCCTTCACTCTGGTCAGAACCTACGTAGAGTATTATGTTCAAGGAGAGGGGCCAGACTTTAGGAAGGATATTGTGTAGTTGGGAAATGCTTAGAGGAGGGCAGCCAGATTGGTGAGGGAGACCAGAGACTGTGCCATATGAAAGACAATTGGAGATTTGGGGGGCATTTGGCCTAGAGAAGAAAAGAGTGTCTTTGAAAAAATTAACATGGGGGAAAAGTTTTCTCCTCCAATTTGCCAGACCCCACATGACTTTTCTTACAAAAGATAGCAGGGTACAGTGAAAAGAGCAGGAGGCACAAGCTACGGATTCTAGTCTGAGTTTTCCTGCTAATGATTGCAAGGTGGTGACTTGGGGTAAGTCATGACCCCTTTCTAGGTTTCCCCACTTAATAAGGGAAATTCTTGAAGGATCACAAGGTTTAGAACCAGAAAGGATTTTGGGAATCAGCTAATAACACGATCTCCTCTTTTTTTATAAAGGAGCAAGGCTGAAGCCTAGAGAGGTCGAGCCACTTTCCCAAGGTCTCAAGGTCTCAAGACAAGACATGGGATCTGAATAGTGTCTCCTAATTCAGAGCCAGAGCTTTTCCCTATTCCTCCCAGTGGCTCCCCTCCGGTGCTGACATTCTGTGATCTGAAGGCTTTGCAGGGGCTCACCAGGCTCATTAATCACACCTTCTATTCACCAGTCTTCACGCTTGCCTCCAAGACTTTGCAATGCCAATGCAGCTCTCTCTTTCAGAGCCTTCCTCTCTGTCTCTGGCTGCCATTGCAGTTGGGGAACTTAAAAGAGACTGTCACAAAGGAGGTCAGGCGGGCCAACTAGGCACAGCTAGCAGCCCTCTATTACAGCATGTTTTAATTTGCACAAGGAAAGCCTGAGGCCTAACATGAGACAGCCGGATGGGGAGCAGGGCCAATCAAGGATTCCACCAGGGAGTCAACCAGAACTTTGAGTTTGATGGTTTTTAGGCTAGAGGGTGAGTAGGCAAGGATATGGCTCAGAGAGTCAGAGCTGGAACAGACCTCAGATACCATCGAGTCTAATGCCCTCATTTTACAGAGGCCCACAGAGGAGAAATTTCTTGTCCAACATTGCATAGAAAACAAATTATTGAGCAGACATTTGAACCTAAGTATGCAGATCCCAGTGCTGGTACTGTGGAGAGTCTGCCATTAAACTTAGCATATCCAGTTCTCCATCACTCATCCCATCCATGTGGGATAAGTATGGCCTCCACCATCTTCAGAGTGGGGCAGTGCATGGAGTCCACCAAGGGGGGAAAGGGGAGATTCTCACACAGGTGCATCTGATAAGCCTCCTTTCTAGTGTTACAAGCAAGGAGGCAGTGAAGAACAGCCATCAAGGTCCCAGAGAAAACGATATGGAACATGGAAGATCCCAGAAAATGGAGAGAGAGTGATCAGCCTTGACTGAAATACAAACAACTTTAGTAGAGAGGATGTTTGGCACAGCTCCCCCTCTGTGCCCAGCGTACCCCAATCTCCTTTCTTGGTCCTCAATAAATCCAGGTTTATTTTTCAAAGAAGTCTATAGTGAGTCCTTACTATCTACAAGGTTCTTTGTCAAGTACTGATTGACAAAAACAAAATCTAGTCCATGACCCTTACCCAGAGACACCTGGATGGCATAAGGGAGAACATGTTGAACTTGGAGGCAGGAAGACCTGAGTTCAAATTCTGTCCCAGTTGTTCAATAGCTGTAGGCTATTGAACACCTTAGGCAAGCCGCTTCACCTCTCAATGCTCTCATCTGTAAAAGAGTAAAAATACTATAATAGTAATAATAGCAGTGCTATTGTTGGCTGTTGTGAGAACCAAATGAATAATGTGGATAAAGGAACAGAAAATATGAGCTATTATTATTGCATTATGATGAAAGATAAACAAGTAAGTACAAGATAATCTGAGGAAAAAGAAATCATGGACAAGCAAGGGGGTGAAAGAAGGTGTCACGGAGGGAATGGCCCCTGATTTGAGTGTGCAGGGACTTTGGGTTCTAAGAGCCCTAGGTGAGGAGGGAACCCCTTCCATGCAGAGCCAGGGGGAGACAGTGTGAAGATGTGGGGTGAGAAAATGGCAGAGAAGACACAGAGTGCCTAAAACAGTGAGGAGATCAACATGGCTCTGATGTAGAGTATGGACAGGGGAGAAATGGGAAATATATAGGGAAGGATAGGCTCGAGGCAGATCTCCATGCCAGCAGGAAAACTATTTTATCCTAAAGGCATCAGAGAGTCATGTGTAAGGCTTTTGAGGAGGGAAGTGACATCATGGTCAGATGTGCCTTCAGAAGCTTTTTTTGATAAATGTGCTGAGGATAGATTAGAGAGGGGAGATATCGGAAGCAGAAAAATGATTGTGATGGTATGTGTGAGAGTGATGAAGATCAGATCCAGGAACTAAGCCATTGGCTGCATGCATGGAGAAGAGGAGACTGATGGGAGGGATGTTAGGGAGAAATACTTGACCACATTTGACATTTGATTGGATGTGGGGCAGAGTATGAGAGACAGAAGAAGCCAGGCAGACTTGGAGGTTGTCCATGGGGGTGCCTGGAAAGATCATGATACTCTGGATAGAAATAAGGAATTTTGGGAAGAATGGAGGAGACAAGAGGTCTGTTTCAGATGTGTCGAGTTTAAGGACCATGGGAGGACTGAAGGTTGGACGGGACCTGGCTATGGTTTCAGGCAGTGAGAAATGAGCTGGTAGTTAAGGAGAAACTGAACGTGAAGGACAGGGATCATCGGATCAGAGTTTTCTAGCAAAAGGAGGCTCAGAGATCCTCTCGCTGAAGGGATGAAGTCTAAGACCGATCCACAGAAGGATCCAAGGCCAGATTTCAAGGGATACATGAATTTACATTTTTTTGTAAAAATATTTTGACAATTCAATTCAGATTGATTTATTTCAATCCAACTAATATTTTGATAATTCAATTTTGTATAATTCAATAGATTTAAAAAATAATCCCATGTGTTTTACTTTACACATTGAAAACCCTTATTTTGAGAAGGGTCACTAAACTGCCCAAAAGACCCAGGACACAAAAAGTTCAAGAAGACTTCCTTACAGAAGAGATGGGATGTAAGGGAACTGCCAACTCCCAGCCTCTTGGATGGCATTCACTGGTCACGACTCAGGTAAACCGAGGGGAGACTGGTAAGGCATAAACAAGATGGTGCTGGGAGGAAGGGTTCCTCCCCTGTTTTGCTCAAGGCTATTTCCAGGGCCCTGGGAGAACAAAGAAGGCTCAAGATATTTTTCTTTCTAGGGGCTACATGGCAGTCTTGGGCAGTCCTGGTCATAGGTATGGTATTTCCTTATTAGGGCAAACTATTTGCTGATAGATCCACTTAGGGCTCTGGTGTCAGGAAAGAGATAAAAGCACCATTCACTGCTTCAATAAACGGAGTTCTTCACTATCTTGTCTCCTGCCTCGGTCATTGCTTACAGCTCACTCCACCAAGGCCTGCAGGTCTCTGCTGGTCAGATAAGGCCTGTGGGCCTGAGAGATCAGGCCCAGACTCCCAGTTCCCTAACAATGGGAGAAGATGGGAACGAGGGCATAAGGAGAAGAATTGACCCTGGCTAAGTGAAAGGTCACCACATCTTTAGGGTAACAAACAACAAAAGAGAGTTTGTAGAGGGATTTAAGGTTGGGAGTAGGGAGAAAAATGACTTCATGAGATGGCTTTGATTGATTGGCTATTGACAAAAACGAGGTAAGGTTTTTTAAACCAAGAAAGAAGGTGAAGGGGGTGAGCGAGGTTTGAGGGGAGAAGAGAAAATTTTGAATAACCACTGTGAGGAACAGGAGGGCCAATCAGGGAAAAAGAAAAGGACCTTTGTAAAGTGGGGAAGGCCTAGAGAAGATTATATAGCATAAATCTGTAGGGGACCTAAGGACTCCCTCCAGTTACATTCAACATTATGCAAGACACAATGAAAATTTGGAGGGGAGGAGTGAACATGGGTTGGGGGTTGGGTAGGGGGCTCCAGGATCAAAGCTAGTATGTGGAGCACACTGATTAACTAGGGGTCAGAGCTGTGAATGTTCGGAGATCATGGACTGGAAGAACAGGGAAGGATGGAGTGGTTGGAGTCAATCATTCAGTCAGTAAGCATCTATTAAACACTTAGCATATACCAGCCTTGTGCTTGGGCACTAGAGATATAGAGAAAAAACAAATGAAATAGCTACTGTCTTCAGGGGACTTACACTCAATCAGGAAAGATATGTATCTATCTTGGGGGAAGGTGCTCTGTGTGTGGGGCAGGTAGGTGGCTAGTGGATAGAGTACAGGGCTGGGAGTCAGGAAGACCTGAGTTCAAATCTGGCCTCAGACACTTACTAGCTGTGTGACCTTGGACAAGTCACTAGACCCCGCTTGCCTCAGTTTCCTCATCTGTAAAATGAGCTGGAGAAGGAAATGGTAAACCTCACCAGTATCTTTATCAAGAAATACTCCAAATGGGGTCAAAGAGAGTCATATAGGACTGACAGGAAATACCAACAATCTCTGGTATGTGGAAGGGGTGGAATCAGTAAAGCCTTCATGTATTAGGGAGGTGTTTAAGGAGAACTTTGGAGGAAGTTAGGGATTCTAAGAGGTGAAAGTGAGGAAGAAAGATGTTCTAGACATTGGGCAGGATGTGGAGCTTGAGGATCTTGAGAGGATTTAAGGTTGAATGAGTATATTTTCAATTAATGAGAACTGAGTTGGTAGCTGAGGAGAGATTGAAGATGGGAAATGCGAAGTCATGAGTGACAGACAACAAAAAGACTAATTTTGTGCAGAATAGGCTTAAGAGGGGAGAGGTAGAGGGAATTGGTGGTTGTGGCCATAAAAAGGATTCCAAAGGTCTTGATTATACAGTATATCTTTTCATTGATCAAGCATTTATGAAGCACCTATGATGTTCCAGACATTGAGGACACATTGACAGAAATGAAGGAGTTCTTCTCCTCAAAAAACTTAGATTATATTTTGGAGAAATAATGTGTACTTAGATCTCTTAACACAAATTATATGCAAAGCAAATGGAGGACAAGCAATTTTGACTGACAGTGAGGTCAGGAGTGTGTTCCTTTCCCTGTGTGGCTGAAGGAAAGTAGAAACATAGGACTAAGGGTGGGGCCAATTGAATCAATCAATGAAAATACTCCTCTCACCCAAAACAGATGATAAAATGCTAGCCAAAGGTGGTCTGTTGATGGTGGGGAAGAGGGCAGACATAGAGCAGAGTAGAGGCAGCCTCCACACAATCCTAGTGTCAAGAGAGCCTCTGGATGCAGAGATGGGAGGGGGGGGAGTAGAGTTCCAAGCTCCCAGGACTAGTGATGGAGAAGAGGGGAACGGACTAGGGCAGCCTCTTTTACAAGTTGCCTCATGGGACAGCCCAAGCCCCCAGCCCAGCTCTGGGCTCCTTCTTCCCTGACCCAGGAGAAGGTGGTTTCAGTCCCATCTCAGGCACTACACTGGGAATTTATTATGTAGGTGGCTGTGAAATTGCAAAACCAATATGCAAGGGCATTCTGGGGCTGTCAGTGAACACCTGGTAGATGCTAATATAAGAATAGTAACACAGACCAACAGGAAGAAATGTCTCCAAATGGCCTTCTCTGCTACAGACTCCTCTCTCCCTCCTCCCTTAGCAGAACCTCGCTCTGCCTTGAAGGTTTGGTCAGCACCAAGGTCAGGGGCTGGTGTAGGCAGTTGCAAATTGTGGAGGAGCATGAAACTGTTAAAAAAAAAATCTCTGTTCTATTTAACCTCAGAGCATTTTTCCCTGGGATCCCAGAACCTCAGAATTGGAAGAGACCCAAGTGACAAGCTAGGCCAACCCATAGGCAAAGGATGCCCCACCCTCCTACAATGTACATGGCAAAAGGAGATCAGCCTCTGCCTGAGGGGGAACTCACTATCTCTGCAGGCACTGTGGGTTTTTCCTAGCATCAAGATGAAATCTACCTCTGCCAGCTTCTCTCTATTATTTCTGGTTCTTGCCCTTTGGGACCAAGCAGAACAAAACTAATCTCCCAGACTCTGGGATATCCTTTTACATCCTCCTACTCTTTCCCATCCTTTTTTTTTTTGTTGTTGTTGTTCTTGTCCATTGGTTCTGCCATGTGAGAGATAACTTAGTTGGGTGTCTTAAAAATATTCAGGTCCCTAATCTCCAACTTTCCTCCAACTTAATATGGTGGGATTGAGACCAGAGATGCCAACAGATACATGGGCAGTCCATGGCACGGTCATCCTTGGGGGCTTCCTAGTCCTCCTCGCAGATGTCACTTTCTTCCTTTTCTTTCTGTTTTCTCTCTTTCCCTTTTCTCCCCCTCTCTAGCCTCACTTTATAGAATCACACACATCCTTACAGGGGCAGACATAGACAAACAGAGGACCCATCCTCCAAGTTCTTCAAGAAGAACATCCCATGTTGGGCAGGGGGCAGAAAGATCATAAGACCATGGGCTTAGAGTTGGGACCCCAGTGACCAGCTAGTCTCACTCCCTCATTTTGATGGGGGTGAGGAGATAGACTGAGGTCCAGCAAGAGGCAGTGACTTGCCCAAGATCACGCAGGTAATGAATGAGGGGCGGGATCTTAGGGGTCATCTAATCCACTCCGTTCCCCTTTCTTTTCACAGTCCAGAGAGAGTCCGGAGGGAGGCCCTGCTTAGACCTTGGGCTGCTCACAAGCCTTCTCCTCTAAGGCTATCTTTCAATGACTCTGGGTCTTGTAAGCCCCAAACCAGGCAGCATTGTCCTTCAATTAGAAGGTGGGGTTCTCGAGAGGAGGGGTGGACGATTCAGGAGGGGAGATGGATTAACCAATTTTTGTTGATTGATTAAATGACTTCAATAGTTAAGCATCCCTTTAAGCCACGGTGAGATGAGGCCAGGGGTCTGGGTCTCCACGTGGGTAAAGACGGCCCATGGCAGCACGTGCGGCTGGAGGGCGGAAACCTTTAGACTCCAGGGGGCGGCACTGGGTGAGGGGGTGGAGCTTACACGAAGCCCCTCCCCCCAGAGTGCAGAGTGGCAGAGCGAACACTACTCCTGGAGGACATCAGCGATGGCATCCAAGACGTAAGGGGAGGTGGGCGGGCCTCAGCTGCCATGCTCTGTTCTGATTGGAGGATGGTGAGGCACCTGGGCTTGATAGGCAACTGTTTGAATTTAGGCGGGAACGGGCGGCCAACGGTTGCAACTCCAGCGCTTTGTCAGGTAACTGGACCTCCTGGTCCGGAGGCGGAGCTGGGGGTCCCGGCGTGTGCGAGAGGGGAGCCACAGGCCGCAGTCGAGCCGGGGAGCGGGGCGCCATGATCTCCAAGCGCTCCCAAACCTGGGCACCTGAGGGGCGGGGTTAGTCAGCGAGTGAGCTCTCCGTCACCCTCCCGTTGTCTCCACCTTTAGAAGGGGGATCCTAAGGGTGGGGCCAGTCCCCTTTGTGCGCAGGAGGTGCCTAATAATTGCCCACTCCTTTCGGGAGCATTAGGTACCTAGGGTATGCCGGGCTCAGTGCTGTCCACTTGCAGCAGGTCGGAGTTAGTGTAAACATGCCCAGATGCGGGGTCAGCTGCCCTTCATGACTACAATTTCCCCATCTCTGGTCTGCGCTCCTTCTCCTTCCCCCCTTAAGCCCCGCCTGAGAACCTGGTTCCGGGGCTGGAAGGAGCCTGGAAGGCCTCTATTCCAACCTCAGCATTTCACAGACAGAGAAACTGAGGCAGTGAAGTCACCCAGGTAAGACACCTCAGTGGAAGGATTCGAACCCAGGGCCTAAGACTGTACTTGTCAAATGCTGTCTTTGCTGGTGTTTCCAATTCCACCTTGTCCTTGTGTGCAGGGCTTCTTCACCAGGGCCTTGACCCTGGAGTCCCCAGGCTCTCTTGCTTTACCTTTATTTGGGGCCTTTTCTCCGTCTATTTCCCATCTGTCCCATGGGTCACTTGTTTAGGCCACGCTGCACGGTTCTGCTGATTGCTTGGCTGACATCCTTCTTATTTTCATTTTTCCTGTCTGTTTTCCCTGGGACTTGAGCTCTAACAAACAAGCCTGGAGTCCAAGGGATCTGAAGCACAGCTGACTCAGCAGAGATTTCTCAGAAGTGGCCTAGGCCTCTCTTGCTACAATGTGGCCATCTTACTGTTACAATGTGACCACCTTAGTTTTTCGAGGCCTTAGCTGGTGCCTGCTGTGGTCAACCCTGGAAGAAACCATCCTGATGAATGGAAGGGAGGCTTTGATGGATGTGCCAAGTCTTTGACCTCCTGAACCATGGGGATTTTTCATCCTCCCCATTTTCTTTTGCACTGACATCTGGGAGTATCAAAATTATGTGACTCCCTGTTACCTCTAGGAGTGAGCAGAACCTCCTCTGTCATTTCAAGATCTTTACCCCTTCCTACGTTTCCGGCCTTTCCACCACAGAGGGCTAGCTTGCCATTCTGTATCCCATCTCCATGCCTTTGTACTGGCTGTTCCACACACTCTCCCTCCTCAGCTCCACCCTTAGAATCCCTACCCTTGGCTCATGTGGAAGACCTTTTCTGGTCTCTGAGCCTTCCCCTCTGAGGTCACCTTCCATCTGCTCTACATATCCTGTGTATGTGCTGGTTTATGTCCATGCTGTCTTCCCCACTGAAATATCAGTTCTCCAGGACATGGCCTTTTTTTTGTTGCTTGTTGTCTTGTATCTGCAGTCTTTAGTGCACTGTCTGATATGTAGCAAATGTGTAAAAAATGTTCTTTGATTGATTTATTATAATTTGTTGATATTTGACACAGCAAAGACATGGGAAAGCCACTCAGGTTCCTTTTGTCCTTTGGGCCGTGCTCTTACTGGGATGTTCAACCTGCCAGGAGCTGGCCAGCTCTGCAGGGTTTGAGTGGTTCCTAATCATTAGAGTGTAAGCTACTTCATGTTCAGGAGTCACCCAAGCTCCCTCAGGAGCTGTGCATTCATTTGGATCAAGAACTCCTCCCCCCACCCCCCACCTCATACTCCAATGACAAGTGAATCTGATCATCAAGTAGTTAATATAAGGTAATGTGTTCTAGCTGTCAGGGGGCTCCAGAAAAGCTTCATGCAGAAAGTGGTACTTGAACTCTGTCCTAAAGGAAAAGATGTGATGAGGTCTAGGTAAGAAGGGACATTGCCAGTGCAAAGGCATAGAGTTGGGAGATGGGTGTGAGGAACAAAGTGTAAAGTTAATGTAAGGTTAATGTGGATGGGGAGAAGGGTTAAAGATCTTACCCATCCCAGGCCTCAGACAACTTTTATTAATTTCTAATGAGGCACTGGGTTGTGTCCTGCAGTCCTGAAAAGAGTACATATGCTCTGAGGTGAGGTTTTGCTTTGGGCTTATTTTTTTGAAGAAGGTTGGTGTGCCAGATGAGATTCTGGGCAGTCACTAAGGAGCTCCCTCAGCTTTGAAAACTCAGGTGTTGGTGCTTCTCTCTCTGGTAATGATGTATGTATTGTCTGTGGTCAGACATTTGGAAACCCTGTCTGCTGGTCTTTCTGTTTGTAATTTCTGTTTGTATTTTCTCTGAAGCTCAGGGTGCTGATGTTTCCCCCTGAACCAAGTGAATGTTTTATGTGCTTGATTGAAGAAGATCGAAGACCCCCAAAAAGTTGCTTTCCTTTCAGAAAAAGTAGATCTAAGAACCTGTGAAGCAGGCCATCCTCTGCATGCCTGGGTCCTTGCGGTTACATTATGGTGTAGTCAGGCAGGTTCTGCAAACTGAAAGGAAAGTATGAGGGCTGGGATAATTGTCTATTGTTTCCCAGTTGTGGCGGCTATGGTTTTGCACAAGGCCTGGAGCAGGAGTGGAGAGCGCCTGTGTGTGGATGTTAGAGAGGAGGTGAGCCATGCAACAGGAGTGGAGAGCTGCCTGCACACAGCCCCAGGCAAGAGCCAGAAGCAGCTGGCTCCTGCTGGAGGAGGAGGAACCCTGGAGCTCAGAATTTAGCACTGGGGCAAGATAAAGACTGAGAGGCAAGGCAGGAGAGTTGAGTATGCTTTTTTAAAGCATTCTGCTGGGATGGAGATCCAGGGGAACCTAGGGAATGGAGTTGCCTATGATGGGTGGGGGAAAGTACCCTGTATCCCTAAGAACCCCATCCTTCTGGCTTTGCTGCCCAGCTGCCCCTCAGGACAGAAGCAGAGGCTAGAGTAGTGTTAAGAATGGGACTTGGCTCAGTAGAGCCTACACCTGAGAATGCTTGCATAGGCAGTGTGGGAAGAAGGACACACCCCCAAGAGAACTTTATTTGAACATTTTGTTTTGAATTGACTGTGACCTAGGGGTGGAGTATGTTGATGTTATATACTTTTGTATTTAAAGCCATATGGTCATTCTGGTTATAAGTTGCTGTGTTATGTATTCTGCAGATGTAAAGTTCATGATGTGTTTGTGGGAATTAATTAAGAAATGTTAGTGCCAGTTGCCTATGTAATGGACGTGAAAAATCTTGGGGCCCAATGTAAGGTTAATGGTGGGTGCGGGAAGAGTTAAAGATCTTCCCTGTCCATTAATAGACCGCAGACATCTTTTATTAATTTCTAATGAGGCACTGGGTCATGAGGGTTGTACCCTCCACCCCTGGAAAGAGTGTATACACTCTGAGGTGAGGTTTTGCTTTGGGGTTTATTTTTTGGAAGAAGGTTCATGTACCAAGTGAGACTCTGGGCAGCCACTAAGGAGTTCCCCTGGCTTTGAAAACCCAGATATTGGTGCATCTTTATCTGGTAATGATGTATGCATTGTCTGTGGTCAGACAGTTGGAAGCTCTGTCTGCTGGTCTTTTTGTTTGTGATTTCTGTCTATATTTTCTCTGAAGTTCAGAGTGCTGGCTTTTTCTCCTGAACTAAGTGAATGATATGTGTGTTTGATTAAAGCAGATTGCTGATCCCTCAAAAGTTGCTTTCCTTTTAGAAAAGTAGATCTAAGAACCTGTACAGCAGGCCCAGCTCTGTATACCAGGGTCCTTGCTGATATATGGAGAGATCAGTTTGTTTGGAATGCAAAGTGGGGGAGGTAGGGAATAATGGCCATCGAGGCTGGTAGGTTGAGGCCAGAGGGTGCAGGTTTTTAACACCTGGAGCAGGTTGACTAAGGAGAAGAATGCTTAAAGACATTTCTTTTGGCAGCAATACATGGGACAAACTGGAGAGGGGAGAGACAGGAGACAAGGAGACCAGGTAGGAGTCTGTTAAACAGTTAATAGGGTAAGAGGGGATGAGAGTCATGCACTTAATAGCTCCATGATCCTGAGCAACCTGTCACTTAATTTCTCTGCATGTCCCTTTCCTCCTCTAAAAAGGAACTGAAAGTCCTTAGGCAATTTTACCTGTTTCATGGATTTTAGGGTAGTTTAGGGTTGGAATCTGTCAAGGCATGAGAATCTGTAGGACAAGGTAGGAAAGGATTAAGGAGGAGAGGACATTGTAAAAGAGAACTGGCTAATGATCAGTCAGGATGGGAAGCCAGAGCAGGGCCGGTGGCCTGGACTAGGACCAGGGACTCCACAGAGAGGCTGGAGGTCACAGGGATGATGAGAAACAGCAGCATACGGAGAGGCAGAATGAGAGAGAGCTGAGGCTGGACAAAGGAATTTCAGAAATCTGGATCATGAAGGTGTACCACTTCTGACTGAGAACTGACATGGGTTTTACAACCTAATATCTGTTTAAAAACAAGATGTTTATTGTGAAGCCTGAAAGGAATGCTCACAGAATTTGAAGCCAGAGCTTCTAAGTTCAAAGGTCTCCATTCCTTACCACCTTTATAACACAGTATCCTACCTCTCTGGGCCTCAGTTTCCTCATTTTTAAAATGAAAAGGTTGGGCTAAACACTTCCCAATATCTATTCCTACATTAAATCTATGATCTTCTGGTAAAAAATTGGCCCATTCAGAAGTCAATTTAGTGCTGCAAATCATACTCGTGATGTTCCCCTAACATATTTTATGGACTAGTAAATCTAAAAACATTATAGGAATACAGTAGCATGAGAATTGAAGTCTGAGGATGGAAAAAACCCCCCACCATGGGCTGTTAATCTTGTCTCAAATGTCAGCCTATTACAATATCAAGGCTGTTAGGTCATATTGTCAACCGAGCAGTTCTATGTGGACAGATTCCCATGATACATAATCAACCCAAATGTCATTTACAACTTGCTCTGATCAAATGAAGGTTTATTAGGGGCCTGAGAAAAGATCAGTGATTGAATGGATGAGAAAAATGGAAAATGTACTTCTTTTGTTTAAGCTGTCCCTGATGAACAGGGAATACAATTTTCCTTTGTCAGATTCACTTGTTCTTTCTCTGGCTTGGGATTGTGTTGAATTTTTTCCGTGTGGTAGCTAATATCTTGTGTCAAATACATTGAAACAATTAAGTCAAGTGTCCTGGCATTGCTGGTGGAGGTATCTTTTTGTGGTAGGAAGTACATTTAAGAAAACACATCTAGGAATGTATCATAGGAGAAAGCTCTAAAAGCCAGGATTGTCCCCCAGCACTGTAGATAGGTGGTTATCCAAAGAAAGCAGAGCATTTTGATGCCAGCTGCTGCCCTTCAGCAGGTTATGAGTCAAACTGGGTTTTTTAATAGACTTGTGAAGAAACAGACCAATATTTGCTGCTATCACCAATGTCACAGTGCATCTCTGCATCAAGTGAGATTTGGAAGAGAGAGAAAAAGACAATGGAAAAAGAAAACATTCATGATTGAAAATTTTAATAGCTTATTGAAACACGTTATAAATCAGGGTTTTCACTGCAGGAATAAGACAGATAAAAACTGCCTTTTTCTGAAGTGCAAACAAGAGAGAAAAGCAGAGTTGTAAAAATGAAGAACCAAACCTTCCTCATGAAGACCCCTTTCTTTTTTCAGATTCCTAGGGATAGAGATAGTTTCCCTGAGAGATCTTAATTAAAGCAATACATTTTCTGTCCTGCTTATTTGAAGGTGTGCATACTTTGATAAGAGGTCACAGTTTGGGGGTTTTGCTTTACATTCAAGTCTTTCTGAACATTTGCATTAATCAATCAAACCCAAGATAGCAAGAAGAAAGTGGATAGAGAGCATAAACACATTTGATGTAAATTCTAATATTTTTCCTGTAGTTTCACTTTTAAAATCTGCTTGTAGATTGCTTCAGCTTTGCTGGATCTGGGTGCTTGTCAGGGCTTGAAATCAATTTGATACACTATCTTGGCGGCCTTCAGTGGTGACTCATTAGGGAAATTGTAGTCTGACTGACCCATCCTAATGCAAACTAATGAAAAATAGGAAGGGAGAGGGGAAATTTCATCAAGCCATGAATTGATAATTCACAGGCATCGTTTAAAGTTTGAGAAGATCTACACCCTTTGATGTCAGAACCTAAATGTGCCTCCAGTAGTGTGGGCATACTGTGAAACCTGACAGGCACAGACAGCACTTCAGAGATGCTACTGTGGTTTCAGTTTATTAGGGAAGTTCTTATATTCTCCACTGGCTCCCTCTTCTCCTTTTCCTGAAGTTGAGGAAAAGAGATGAGATTCTCCATTGGAATGTGTCAGATCTCTTTTGGATTGAATAACACAAGACTGTGAGGGGCAGCTATGTGCTTCTGCAGTGGCTTCCTCCCTCCCAGAGTCACTAAGAATGGTTGACCAAAATAATGTAAATGGAGATACACACACACACACACACACACACACACACACACACACACAAATCTGAAATTGAATAATGTGTAATTTGAATGACTGAGCTTGGTCCCAGGTAAGAGATGATAAAGTGTGCTTCCCTTCCCCTTTAGAGAGGGTGAAGGGCTGTGGGTGTGGAACATTGTATATACTAATGGTCTTGGTTGATGTATAGGTTTCTTTCTCTCTTATAGGTGAAGTAGGGGAGGATGTATTTGTAAGTGAAGGGTATATCTATCAATAATAAAAATAAAAAAGAAATGAGAGCCAGATCTAAATTTTAGTCTGATTTGAACATCACGTGGTATATAAATATGCCCAATTCAATCCTCTTTTTTTTAACCATCTTAATTGTTAATTTCTATAACGGCAAAATGTCTTCAGCATTAATTGTCAACTCTGCTTTCTTAATCTGTTCTTTGTCTACTTGACGTAATATTTAATGCTCCTCTTCCTTGGGTACAGTCACTCTCTTTCCATCCATGAAGATTAGTTGGCCCTGCCTGTAGACATGCTTAGGACCAGAGAGACTTCCTGTATTCTGTTAAATAGTATACACATATCCTGTTCCCATCCTCATTCTGACAGAGGCAGTTAAGTGACTGAATTAGAAACTAAACTTGGATTTCTCATGCTGGCTGAATCTTCTAAAAGTACATTTAAAAATGTATAAATAACATTTTCTATTCTTCTCTTTGCAGGAACTTGATAACTCAGCAGGATGGAAATTGATACATTGTTTTTGGGGTAGCAGATCAGGAACCCCATTAGCTGTCAACAGCTCTATAGAACAGCCACTCTGCTCCCCTTCCATTTTCTTCCTCTCCCTCCCCCTTTCCCTCCCAGTTTGATCTCATCCATGGCACTCAGGAGGCAAGTGAAAAACTTTGTGAAAAATTACTCAGAGGCGGAAGTCAAAGTCCGGGAGGCAACATCTAATGACCCTTGGGGTCCTTCGAGTTCTCTGATGTTAGATATCAGTGATCTGACCTTCAATACAGTTTCTCTCTCAGAAATTATGAATATGCTGTGGCAGAGACTAAATGACCATGGGAAGAATTGGCGCCATGTGTACAAGTCCCTCACACTCATGGATTATCTTATCAAGAATGGATCCAAAAAAGTCATTCAGCTTTGCCGAGAGGGCTTCTTTAACATTCAGACATTAAAGGATTTTCATCACATAGATGAAGCTGGGAAAGACCAAGGTAACATTTAAAGTTGATATGACCTACCAACAATTTAGATATGGTGGAAACAGTTGAACTAGAAACTGAGGGAAAGTGGCTGCTTATGATAACTTTCTTTTATGAGAGATAGAGTTACCACTTTAATTATTGGTGCCATGTCCTTAACAGATCAATAATTTTTCTTCAAATGGAGATACAAGAGGAGGAAATTAGATTTTTGATGCTAATCCATAGTCTAAAGAAAATCACTAGGGCAGGAACCACAATGAGGAAAGAGTCCCTGTAGGTAGTGATGGGGTGCTTGGGTCCCAGTCCTAAGATCATGTCTCTAAAAGTCTCCTAATTTCTTAGTAGGCTTCTGTCCTATGAAAAAATTTTCTCTTACCTGGTCCAAGGATTTTTGTCCCTGGTTGGCCCAAGGACTCTCTTGGCACCAGATCCCCAAGGTTCATGCCTCTGACAGCTCCCTCAATGTCTGGTATACTCCCTACATTTTCTTACCCATAGATCCCAAAGACACTTGGACCCCTAGATTACCTAATCAGTATCCCTGGAATTCCCTTCCCATGCCCCTTTTCCATATAAGCCCCAGCACCATCTTATCTCTCTTGCAGGCTCCATAAGGGCCCTTGCCAACTTTTGCTGAAGCATTCCAATAAAATTATTGCCACTTGACTAAGAGAAGGCTTGAGTGTGTGAATTTATTCCATATAACTCTGCCTTGGCATTCTCAGGGTTCCAGCACCCTAAAACCTCATTAGTAGCACACAGATTTTTTTTGGCATAATAAAATAATTCTCTTCAGGATGGAAACCTAGCTTTTGCTATATCAGAAAGTTAATTGGGTAACAAAAGGGAGGTGGTGTTTCCATAGACTCTAGAGAGTTTTCAGATGAAAGAAGGAGCTCTCTGTATGACTAAGAAAGGCAGGGTGGAATAATATAAATGACAAAAGGGAAAGGTCTGAGAAGAGCCTTCATCCACATATCAATAGTGGTGGAGTCTGCAGGATTCATAGCACACAGAAGGATCCTGATGCTTATGGGGATGAGACTGTGACCAACAGTCCAAGGATAATTGGCGTTTATAATGATGGCACTGAGCCCTTGCTGTGAGTCTGTAGAGAAAGGCTACATCATGTTTGGTATAATAAAGAGCATATGTTTATATAGTTTATATAGTACATTAAGGGGTACAAAACAAGTTCTTTTTTTTTAACTGTTTTTTTAAATTTATTTTTATATAAATTTATTTAACTTTTTACATTCATTTTCACAAGATTTTGGGTTCCAAAATTTTCTCCCCATTTGTCCCCTCCCCTACCCCAGTACACTGAGCATTCTAATTTCCCCTATCACCAATCTGCCCTCTCTTC
>CM053770.1:238350651-238398952 GCA_028658325.1 Potorous gilbertii | reverse complement strand
TGATGGTAAGCAGTTTTCTTCCTCATCAGAGAGGAAGGTTGGAATCATTTGGTCACCAAGAAAATAACCTTCTATGGTCATATTTTTTTTCCCTTTTCTGGGCATTTTCCCAGCCAGTTACTTGACTTCTGAGAGTCCTCTCCACCCCCACCTAGGTTCCCCCAGCTAGTGCTTGGGGTCTGAGATTCAAATGCTGCTCCCCAGCCTCAGGGCTTTTGGCGGCTGGCCGGCTGCTTTTCAGGGTAAGATTAAATCAGGTTCTCAGGTGGGGGCAGGGCTGCCTCCCAGGATCAGTTCCCTCAGGGGGTTTATGCAGAGACCTTCTGTAATGGAGCTCCCGCTGAGCTCCTGCCTGCTCCAGGAGCCTCTGGTTGCCCGCTGCCTCTGCTGCTGCGTCCCGAGGGGGCCCGAGTTATAGAGACACCCCACTCCCCTCTCAGCCCGTCCAGACGTCTCACTGACCTGTGTGTCTGTGGGTGGAGGGACCTTTGTGGCCGCTGGAGATTCTGTCCCTGAAGCCTGCTCGGATCTGCTCGCTCCTCTCAGTGCCACGCGGCCAGGGCAGGGGAGGGCTCCGTTCCCGTCCGGTGTGCGATGGACCTTTGGGATTGGTTTTTCAGGGCTCTCTGGAATGGAAATCTCCTTCACTGTGTTGCTGCACGGCTTCCACTGTTCCAGAATTTGTTGGGAGTTCTTTTTAGAGGAAATCCATGGGCTGTGGGTTCGGAGCTAGCATATGTGAGTCTTTCTACTCTGCCATCTTGGCTCAGCCCCCAAGTACTTTTCTTACAATAGCTGCATGAATGAACATCATCCCCATTTAACAGATAAAGAAATGGAATCTCGGAGAGCTTAAGTGATTTGCCCAGGGTCACATAGATACTAAGTGTCAGAGCCCAGACTATGGTGCTGGTGCTGAGAATTTTTTTAAAAGTCCTAATTATTTGGTAATTTATAATCCATATAAGATTTACATTCAATATTATATTATATTATATCATATCCATATATGGCTTATATTCAATATTATAGTCAATATTAGCCAGGATTGTATTAACCTGAACACCCCATTTTCTGGCCATTGTATTTACTGCAATACAATCCTGAACACTCTAGAAATACAGTGAAACTTGTTCTTATCATTCCTGATGTTTACCCCAGCATTCAAATTCAGCAGTGTTAGCTAAGAGCCCCTAAAGCTGCTAGTCTTGCAATTAAGGTTTTTATGAATAAAAAGATTTTCATTTCTCAGTTTCTTGAAAAACAGTATAAGTATGTTTCACATAAGTAGGTAATTATCACAACTCAAATGCAATCTTGATTGAATGTCACAGCAGAACAAGATTTGAAAAAATTATTTTTCAGTACAATGAACAAATCATTTATAGATAAATTATTTTATAGTATTCAAGAAAAATAAAACCAGACCAAAGTAGTCTTTTCTGAATCTAAGTAACACCCAGGAGTTGATTACAAAAGAACTAGTGATTGAGCTATCAAATAACAATGGACACAGTGCAAACTATAGAGAAGAGATTATAGTAATTTGCAGTATAGTTCAGCACTTTGGTTTATATTGGGGAAAAAGTTTTGTTATAGCTATTTATTATTATTTTAGCTATTTTATTATTTTTCCTCTATCCCAGGAGTCACACAAAAAATAGCCGTTGGGGACGTGGCTAATGAGTAGGGTTGTGTTGAAGCATTTCCTTCTAGCTAACCATTTTAATTCTGGTACAGATTGGTTATGACTGAGATCCAGCTGACTATGGGCACCACCTGTCCCTGTAAGAAGGAAATGTAGGGTTTCTGTTTTTATGAGGTAGTCTAAACACTTGTCCAATAGGAGACAGGCAAAACTGGGTTATTACCTGATATCCTATTGTCAGTTTAATTAAGAAACTGAGCACTGAAGGCAGCATGGTGTTTCTTGTAGATCCTGGGTGAGGCCTGTGATAGGTAGGTGAAGAAAGCCTTCATTGCTGACACTTGTACTATGCTTTATAAGCCAGAAAATGACCAGGTGGCAGTGTGACTACCTTGGTGACCTCAAGATAAATGAATAAAACAATGCAGTTTTCCTGCCCTATCAAGACTTAGGTGAAAGAAAGGATAGGAATTCTCGACGAGGGTATTTCAGACATCCTTGTTGTTTTCCACAGCTCTTTTTGCATTATTCTATTGGATGTCATATGAATCCCTACAAAGCACTGACCAAATATGGAGAAGACAGCCCCCTCTGGAAGAGATTTACAGGTCAATGTGGAGAGAGGCCTGGGACCGGTGACTTCTTATCCCTAGGCCTCAGTTTCTCCATCTCTAAAATGGGTGGGTTGGAGTAGATGGCCTCTGAGGGCCTTTTCTTCTCTGAACCTATGACACTATGATCCGTGATACTGTGAACTGAAATGTGACTCCATGGACAGACCCTTTCTTTACAGATCATTGATCAACACTATCAGAGGACCCATTGTTGAAACAGATGGGAGAATATAAAAGTGAGAGGTGTGGATTATACTTATTTGTGTCAAGGAAATCTGAGAGATGGTACAACTTGATATTCTGTTTTAGAGGAAGGAAGAGATATGTGCTTTAGGAGAGTTGGAATGCCTTCCAAACATGTGAGCTGTACTTTGTGTGCACTCAGACATGTGAGAAGGCTGAGCAGAAGTAGAGACCATGGGAATATTGCTTGGTTAGTGTAAAAGTTAGGTTCAGGAGAAAAGACTCCAAGAAGCTAGCTGATGGAAGGCCATGGAGTAGGGTCGAAATTTTTTTTTCAAAAAGTGATTGATGGAGAGATTTGAGGAGGGGAATTCACATGATGAAAATGGCATTTGATTCAGAAGAAAAGTGGCAGAAGGTGAGGACCATGGTGCTGAGACAATTGTAACCATTGGAGTCAGTTATGACCTGAGTTTTCACTTGGACAAAGATCATTGCAAAAAGAATGGAAAAGAATGGATTTATAGGCAATGAAGTGGTGTGGTCTGGCTGCCAGAAAAGCTAGACATTGGGAGAGCTGAAGAGAGAAAGAGAAGACTTGCTGCCCTGCTCTCTTCTGCCCCTGTTGGAGTTCCTCCAGAGCATTGCTCTCAGCTGGGGGTCCTGTGGTTGAAGGCCTTGCTGAGGTTCAGCCTTGAGAAGAGTACTCAGGAGGCCATAGCAACTGCCTTCAGGTGTTTGAAGGAGGGCTTACCCCAGAGGGCAGAACCAGAAGCAACAGAGGAATAGGCAGTGAGGTCAGTTTAGGCCTCAGGATGTCCTAGAGTGGAATTAGCTGCCCCAAGAGGTGGTGGGTTCCTGCTCCTTGGAGGTCTTTGGGTAGAGGCTGGATGTCTGCTTGTCAGTTATGGGAGAGTGGATGTTGCACTGACGTTACCTTCTGTGATTCTGTGCGTGCTGTTTGACTAACCTGCTACCTAAAGGTGAGCTTCCCTCAGCCACCTTAGGGCAGGGGTGGAGAGCCTGCAGCCTTGAGGACACATGTGACCCTCTAGGTTCTCAAAGTGAGGCCCTTTGACTGGATCCAAACTTCCCAGAACAAATCCCTCTCACACAAGGACTGAGAAGGCCACATGTGGTCTTGAGGCCAAAGGTTGTCCACCCCTGCCTTACAGAAAGTCCACCCAGCACGGGGCCCTGCACCCAGCTAGTGCTCAGGAACCGCATGATGGACGGAACCCTTAGCTTCTCACTCCTCAGCTCCTTTCCTTCACTGTCTTTTATATCATTTCACACCACCAGTCCCAGGGCGCACATGAGGGATCCCCAAAGAGCTGGTTGTGTTTACGATTAACACAACATTTCTCCCCAGGTCCTCAAAGATGAACAGATAAACAAATAGCTCATCAAGTTGCTGATATTATTTCCTAATGTTCCTCCCATATATCACAATTTTATATTACTACAACTACAGAAGAGAAATGGAGACTTTAGGAGGCCAGAGCAGGGATGGAGAAATTGTGTTTGTGAAACAATAGAATTATTACAAATTATTTTAAATATAGGAGTGGCGGAAAGCAGAGATGAGCATAGTATGGTGGAAAGAATGGTAGATTTGGGATTTGGATTTGAACCTCACTTCTGCCACTCATCAGTGATATGAACACTGGCAAGTCAGCTGAATCTCTCTGGGACTCAGTCTCCTAATCCGCTCATCTGTAAAATAAAAGGCCTGGACCAGATGGCCTCTGAGATTCCTTCTAGTTCTAGGTCTCTGCCCCTGTGATCCTGGAGGTAGGAAAAGAAGGGGATTGGGCAGGACTTGAGAGATGAATGGGGAAAACCTGGAGGGAATGTGTGACTAGGAAGACAGGAAAAGAGAAGAAAAAAAAAGGGAGAGGATTAATTATGTTATAGTATGCTATGATATATATATATGTATGTGTGTGTATGTGTATGATATATCCATACACATATGTGATGCAATTAATACAGTTTTGTACTTTTCTTTCTTTAGCAAATTCATAGCAGTAGCCTTCCTTTAATGAAATGATGAACCATTTAGATGTCAGAATTGATAGCTGAATTCATTTTTTCCATTTTCCTGCTAAGAAATTTTCTTCCTTAGGAAGATTTAAATAATTCATCCTTTAAAAACATTTTAAGAGCATTTCATTGTAATATTAGAATGAATTTAATTAAAATTGTCTAAAAATACCTGTTAAGCCTAAAACCTCATGGATGTCATCAAAAATGACTCTATTCTTAATTAGAACTGGGACTGTTTGCATAGTATATAGTATTTTTCATTGATTCAATTAAAATTCTAAGAAATGAATTGTGGGTTATGGCCTTAGATATAAAGTTTATTCTCAAAGAATTAATTCATAAAATTATGGTTAATTTCGCTGAAATGGATTATTTTCATCATTTTTAGCAATAATACGGTTCATTGAAAGGAAAGCAGGAAAAAAACCATATTTCAAGAAGCCAATATTTAAATATAGATTTAAATTAGAACTCAAAATGCTTCTTAACTTGAATGTGTGTATTTGGTGGGTGACGTTACTAGTATCTTGACTTGGAGAATTTACTCTCGTAGTCAAACTAGTAAGGGCTTGGGGGTGCCTACTGCCACAGTCACAACAACTTTCAGATTTTCTACCCTTGTACTTCATTTTTACTCTTAATATTTTTATTTTGTGACATTTTGAATTCGGCATATATTGTTACTAATAATACTTTGAGTATTGTTGTGAATATATTGAATATTATGATTAATATTTTCTCAGAGAGTGCTTTGTAAATGTTAAGCTACTATATGATGATGATGATGATGGTTCATGCAGAAAATGAGATGACTGAAACAGTTGATTTCTCTTTGCATCTGGGGTCAGTCATGTGATTAAGCACAGTTGGTGGCCACTTAACTTTTACAATTTAAAGGGCTCAAGAAAGGCATTCTTGTTCCCCTTCAATATACTTTTCTTTACCAATAAAGAAAGACCACCAATTTATGACAAAAGTCAACAGATTTTCAGCAAGCAGAAAATCATTTAAAATAGAATGCTATGCCTACCACCCACCCAGGAATGTTTTTCTTACCTGGTCATGCCTATCAAAATTCTCTGCAGTTTTCAAAGCCCACATGAAAAGTCATTTCCTTCACTTAAAAAATTATTTCTCCTTTCTGTGTTCTCTTAGTACCTCATATATTTGCACTTCTTATATAGCTCTTATTACATATTGACTTATGTTTTCATTTTATTAGAGGAGCTTTGCCATTTCCTGAAAGCAATTGAGGCCTCTCTTCCATTCTTGTTTATTTTGAGACTCAACTCTGACCTCTTGTGATGTCTGTCCATACATGTATATACATACATACATACATACATACATGCATACATACATAGAGTAGATAGAGCACCAAACCTGGAGTCAGGACTACTCATCTTATTCCATAGATTTAACAACCAGCATTCTTCTAGTGTTTTTAGGCTCATAGATCTAAACTGGAAGGGATGTTAGAGGTCATCTAGTATAGCTCTCTATTGTTAGAGAAGAGGAAACTGAGGCCCACCCAGAGAGATGAAGTGATCTACCCAAGGTCACACAGGTAGTAAGTGCAGATGTAGAATCTGAACACAGATCTTCTGACTCCAGAATAAACCATTTCTGAGAAATTAAAATTGAATGCCACACAGATATATGATGAATTTGAACAAGTAAAAAAATAATACACGAGTAAATCAGGAGTGAAGGATATAATTGAGGAAGTGTTTTAATGAAATAGTAGATGAGCTAGGCACATGGTGAGAGCCAAGGATAATAGACAGACATTCTGAATGCCCAGCTGGTGTCCTTGTGATTTTAGGGAAAGCCAAGGACAGGCCTCTCTAGCTACTGAATGAGCCTTCGGTGGCTAACTGGAGAACATGCATGAGAATTGCACTGGATGGGAAGGTAGTGATTTACATCATTGGAAGGAATGTCAAAATCTATCAGAATATATAATTAGCCTTTCCTTGACTTCTAGAACACAGGCTCTGTGAAAGAAGAGATCATGTATCTATTTACTTTGTACCCTTCCTGACCATTACTTCTGGGTCTCCTTGACTGGATATTCATCTGGGTCATGCCCACTAACTGTGGGGGTCCCACAGGGCTCATCCTGGATCCTTTTCTCCTTATGTTGTTTCACTTGGTGATCTTCTCAGCTCCTATGGATTCAATTCTCATTTCTACTTGCATGATTCTCAAACCTACTTTACCAGCCCTAACCTTACTACTGACTTCCAGTCTCATATGTCCAACTACCTGTTAAACATCTCAGACTGGATGTTCCACAGACATCTTAAATTCGAAATGTCCAAAACCAAACTCATTAACTTTCCCCTCCAAAGCCTCCTCTCTTCCTAACTTCCCTAGTAGGTGGAGGATACCACCACTCTCCCAATCACTCAGGCTTACAGTCTGGGTGTCTATATGTCATTCCTTTCTCTCAGAACCCATATTTAATCTGTTGCCAAGTCTTGTTGGTTTTACCTTTGTAACACATCTTACATCTAGCTCTCTCTCTAATTTAACACTGCCACCACTCTGGTAAAGGTCCACATCAACTAAACCTCAACTATTGCAAAAGTCTGCTTGCCACCAGTTTTCCCCCACTTTAATCCATCTTCCACTTGGTCGTCAAAACGATCTTCCTAAAGTACAGGTCCAACCATGTCATCTCCCTGCTCAATAAACTTCAGTAGCCCCCATTACCTCTGGGATCAAATATAATAAAAGTATCTTTTTGGTGTTCCAAGTCTTTCATAATCTCCCCATGCTTCCAAT
The DNA here is from genome assembly GCA_028658325.1 of Potorous gilbertii. Classification (NCBI taxonomy): domain Eukaryota; kingdom Metazoa; phylum Chordata; class Mammalia; order Diprotodontia; family Potoroidae; genus Potorous; species Potorous gilbertii. The sequence goes on along the minus strand of CM053770.1, from coordinate 238,391,668 downwards.
CTTCTTATCCTTACACCCTACCCCCTTCCACATACTCTTTGACACAATGACACCAGAAAAAAACCCTCCATCTCTTCATTGACTGTTCCCCTCTCCCCATCCCAATGCCTAGAACATTTTCTTTCCTTGTTTCTACCTCCTGACTTCTTTGTTTTCCTTCAAATCCCAGCTGAAGTCCTACCTTGTACAAGAAACCTTTCCTGATCTCCCTTAATTCTAGTGCCTTCCGTTTGTTGATTATTTCTGCTTTATCCTGTGTGTTGCTTGTTTTTACATAGTTGTTTTCAGGTTGTCCGTGAGCTCTAAGAGGGCAGGTACTGGCTTACGCCTTTCTTTGTGTTCCTAGCGCATGGTAGTTTCTTGATAGGTGTCCATTGACTGACTAATTACTATGGTACCATTTAAGTTGAGTGGGCCCTGAACAAATATTTGCTGAATTAATGAATTCCAAATTTAATCAATTCATAAGTTAAATTATGTATTCATTATATTTTAATTCTTTGATGGATCTGTTATATCATCCATTAGTACAGATTACAATTCATCTTTGCCTTTCATCATATAGTAATCATGAACTTTCCATATATGTCCCATAGCAGCTCTACCCAAAGCAGTGGAGGCCTTCTTCTGTTTCTATCCAGATGCCAAAACCATCTTTCTGAAGCATAGCTCTGATCACGCTGTTACCTTTCTCAAGAATCTTCAATATTAAATTCAGTTGGCCTCTAAAGTCCTTCACAATCTGACTTCAGCTTAACTTTCTAAACTCCCTTCACATTCCTTGTCATGTAATCTATGTTCTAGCCAAACTGGCTTACTTTCTATGCCTTAAAACCAGTCTTCTGTTTTCACCTCCATGTCTTTCTTCAGTCTGTCCACTGTTCCTAGAATGTGCTCCTTCCTGCCCTCTTCTTAGAACTTACATCCTCCTTTTAGGTTCAGCTCATGTACTGAGACCTAGAGGAACCTCTTCAAGCCTCTTTGTTTCTTAGTGGGTTCTCTCTCTCTCTCTCCTCAGTTATTTTATATTTCCTGTTTCTTTTTTTTCTGTGTATCCCACAGAGTGTAAGCTATATCAGGGCAGGGGCTGCTTTTCATTTCTCTTTTCAGCACCTTGTACCTAGCAGACACTTTTTAAATGCTTTCGAACTAAGTGAGTCACGTTGTAGCCCAGAGATGACCATCAGTGGAGCTCAGATTCTGTCAGTGCTCCCAAGCTGGAAAGGCACCAGGGGCCATATTGAGAAAAGCCTTGGTCAGCTGTTGGAAGCTTGACTGGGCTCAGTCTGGAGAAGGCTGGAGGCTGCTGGCAGAGCAGATAAAACCCTTATGATCATAACACTTGCCATGAGAAATGCAGTAGAGAGAACAGTTACGTTCATTGTAAATAATTGTAACAGCTCGCAGAATTTATCCCTTTGTGGTTTACAAAGTGCTTTCTTCTTTTAAGCCGGGTAGGTGGTGCCATGAAGAGCAGAGGGAACGTGGATGGAGTCAGGGTGTCAGGTGGACAGTGTTGGGATAATTATCTTCTTTTGTAGATGAGGAAATTGAGGCTTTTGAAGATTGAGAGGCTTGCATGCTGCTAGACCTGGAGGACTAGGATTTATAACTCAGGATTTCCCACTCAAGTAAAGTCAACCAACATTATGCGCCTACTGTATGTCAGGCACTCTGAAAAGCATTGGGGATAAACAGAGAAAGAAAACAAAGGAGCTCATAGTTTAGTAGGGGGACAGCATGTAAACCACCCAGTGCAAATAAACTCCAGGTGGGATAAGCTGGAGATAATCTCAGGGGGAGACACTGGAATTAAGGAGGATTGGGAAAGGCTTCCTGCAGAAGATGGATGCTACCTGTGACCTGAAGCCATGTGGTAGAGAGGAAGAGGGAGAAGATTCTTAGCCTGGGGGGGGTCAGTCAGTGAAAGTACCTTGAGTCAGGAGCTTCGGGACCTTTTCAAGGATCCTGGTGTCATTGGATCACAAAGTATGTCTAAGTGAGTGACCTACAAGACTTTAAAAGTCAAATAGGGCATTTTATATTTGATCCTGGATAATGGAGAGTCAGTGGAGTTTAGTGACTAGTGGGGCGACATGGTCAGACTATACTTAAGAAACATCAGTTTGACAGCTGAGTGGAAGATGAATTGGAGTGACCAGTGAGACCAACCAGCAGGCTACTGCAGTAGCCCAGGTGTGAGGTGATAAGGGGCTGTGCAAAGGTAGTGGCAGTGTCAGAGGAGAGAGAGAGGTATCTAGTGAAGGACAGAAAGGACAGCACTTGGCAAAAGATTGGATGGGGGGTGGGTGAGAGAAAGAGGAGTTGAGGGTGTCTATGAGCCTGTATGAATAACAGGATGGTGGCTCCCTCCAGAGTAACAGAAGCTAGGAGGAGGGGAGGAACAACGAGTTTGGTTTTGGATATGCTGAATTTAAGATGTCTATGGGAATATAATTCTATATGTCTGATAGGCAATTGGAAATGTGAGACTGAAGATTGGGAGAGAGGTTAATGCTGGATAAGTAGATGTTAGAATAATCTGCATAGAAATGATCATTGAATTCATGGAGCTAATGTGATTACCAAGCAAAATAGTATAGAGAGAGAAGGGAAGAGGGCTCAGGATGTGTGTTTGTCCTTCATTGCTGAAGAAGACCATGCCATCAGAGAACTAATGACATGACTTTGTTGTGAGTGAGGGCTGTTCAGAGCCATCTGAATCCTGTGACCAGATATTCATCAGGATGACTGGACATGACCCAGGATGAGGCAACTAGGGTTAAGTGACTTGCCAAAGGCCACACAGTTAATGAGTGTCAAGTGGCTGAGGTGAGATTTGAGCTCAGGTCCTCGTGACTCCTGAACTTGTGCTTTATCCACTGCACCACCTAGCTACCCCAGAGGGCTCACGATGGAGCCTTGGGAAATACCCACAGTTAACAGACTTGAGCTGGATGAAGGTCCAGTGAGGGAGACAGAAAAGGAGTGGTTAAACGCACAGGAGAAGAACCTGGAGATAGCAGTGGCACAAAAAACTAGAGAGAAAGGGGAAGTCTCAAGGAGAAAAGGGTAATTGACAATGTCATAAGTTGTAGAATAGTCCAGGAGGGTGAGAACTGGGGAAAGAGCATTGGAATTGGGAATTAACATCTTGGGTAGCTTTGGGGAGAGCAGTTTGCATTGAATGATGAAAATGAAACCAGACTGTATAGCATTAAGGAGAGATGGAAAGGCAAGGAAGTGGAAGACCTATTATATTTATGTGAGTCACCTTCTCAAGGAGTTTAGGTACAAAAGGGAGGAGATGTAGGTTACAATAGCCTGTGGAGATGGATGGGTTTTTTGAGCATGGGGGAGTCATGGATATGTTTGTTAGCAGTAAGGAAGCAGCTTGTAGATGGGGAGAGATTGAAAAGATATAGGGTACAAGCAGTCTCCAGATAAGATCATTTGGGCATGTAAAGGGGTTAAGTTGGCAAAGAGAAGGGCCACCTCTTCATGGGAGACAAGAGAGACAGAGAAGATAGTGGCAGAAAGTGTCTGAGTGATGTGAGATGAAGAGGGAGCTCTTTGCAAATGGTCTTAAATTTTTCAGCAAAATATGAGGCCAGGTTCTCAGCTGAGAGGGTGGGAAGAAAGGGAGACATAGGAGATTTGAGAATGGGTGAAAACGTTTGGAAAAGCCACTGTGATGAGAGAATAATGAATCAACTAAGGTGGTGTAAAAGACATGCCTTGCTGCTGTGAGGATCCAATTGAGTTAACTCTGGAACAGAGTACAGCATTCTTTAGATTGGGAAGGATTTGGTTGGTGCAGGGATAACCTGTTTCAATATCTTTTTCTTTTTCCACTAGTTGAATTGACCTCTCAGTCTACTCTATCTTTTCTTATTGGTCAATGTGTCCACAAGAATGGAACATGACATTTTTTAATGCATTGAGTGTCCTTAGTGACAACATTCCATGCAAACAATCCATTAAGTTGGGAACAGAAGAGTAAACAGAGGAAAAACAGACTAATTTATCTGTCATAATTAGATAGTTATCATAGTTAGACAGTTGTCAGAGAACCATATACCCTAGGAGATATGGGAATGAGTTTGCTAATTTGGTCCTGAATATCTCAGTCTCTGACTAAATGTGCTTTATCTTCTTTGTGAAGAGATTGAAATGAGTTTTGAAGTTCAAAAATTTCTGGGAAGAGACAAGCATGTTTGAAAGACAGAAAAAAAAAATGGAAAACCCACCAAAATGAAGGAATTTCTTTGTGCAGAAAGTTAAAGGCACAGGATGGTTTGAGGTTTGAACTCAATTGCTAAAGTTTGGTGATGACTGCTTGACCAGTGGGAGTAAGATTGAGGGCATGGTCAAGGCTACCACGTTCTCATGTTTTCTAGTCCCATGGTATGTTTATTTTTATTTGTATACGAGCAAGCAGAAGTGGCCTTAACACAAGAAAGAGGAAAGACTCAGCTGAAGCAGCTCAGGTAAACAAGAGGTCTTTGCTGGAGGCAACATATTTTTGAAAGCAAGCACTGATGAATTAATTCTCAAGATATATGAAAGAAGATATTGAACAATATGAAGAAACCATGACTGTATTGCTATTAAAAAAGGGTGATTGAGAAGCTTTTAATACCTATTGACTTATCTGGCTACTTTGCCATTGTTATCACAATTATTAGCACACATATTAAGGGCATCCTTGATCAATATATTATCAATATATGAAATTATATATTATAATTTATTCATCATATTTATTTATTTATTCATATATCATTTTTCATCATTTATTTATATATTATTTATATATATTTAATTTATATATTATAATTTATTATATATAACATTTATATTATATATGAAATCAAATATATGAAATATATGAATCAGTATATGAAAAGGGAACAGAGAGGCTTTAGCAGATCCTATTTCCTCAGCTCCACAATTGACTGAAAAGTGTGGAAAATATAAGGTCCCACCATAGAAAAATCAAATGCCACTTGAAAAGCTCTCTTCTGTACATGTTAAGATCATACATGTTAAGATCATGATACATGCAATAACAGATAAATGCTGTTGGATCTTCTGATTATTGCCATCAGTTTTGCTTTAGGCTTTTCAAAGGTGTTTTACTATGGTCATAGAGCACGACCAGAAGAGCACAGTTCACAAAGACATTCCCTGTCCTCTAGAAGCTTCTGTTTGCAGATGATGTTGTCCTGGGATATTGCAGACACTCCTAAATGAGATCCAGACTCATTCAAAACAGCTCAGCTCGCTTACTGACACAGGAGATTCCATTCAGTACGTGATGATGGAGATGAAGATGATGCATTGCCCACCTAGCCTCTAATGTGCACTCAGAAATATTGATCACAAAACTGAGACCCGTAGTGCATCTAGACAGTGCTCTGGGCCTAGAATAGAAGGAAAAGAGGAGTATGTATTGCATTGGGAAAATTGCACTGTGACTTCCAAGCTTCTGTCCACCAAAAAATTCCATCTATCATGAGATACAACAATTTCTGAGGATTCTAAATCTCTGGTCACGCAAAAAACAATAAAGGGACATATGAAATGGCATAAAAGCTATCAACAGCAACAAGAAAACTCATTATTTGTGTAGATTTGGAGCAGAAAGAAGCTAGACAAATCATTCAGTTCAATTTCAGAACTATATGACTGAGGAAATGAAAACCCAGAGAGGTCAAGTCATGAGTGGAAGAGCTAGGATTTGAATCCAGATCCCCCTGAGTTGAAATCCAGCTCTTTTCCTAGTTGGCTACACTCATCAGAAAAAGAGACAAATTGGTTGGTCATGGAGTGAGCTGGGGAGGGAGAGAAGGGTATTATAGATAAAGAGGAGTAGTATGTGCTACACATGAAAATTCCTAGTATGCCAAGAGATCAAGAGGGAGAACTTCATCATTTGGGGGTAGATTCTCTGTGGCAGATGTATGGGAGAATATAATTAAGAAGCACACAATTAAGAAGGATGAAAAAGTGGGGTTACTTAATGTCCATCCCACATTCATGATGTCATGGATCCTTTGAAGCACTGAAGCATTGGTTTTGTTTGATGACTTGTGTTCGTCCTTCATTTTCAAAGAGGACCATGACATCAGAGAAATAATGACATGACTTGCAGCTTACTTTGATTTGAGTGAGGGAGGGTTGTGCAAGGTCACTAATCTCACTTTCTGCTCCAAACCATCTAGGTCCAGTGGTCAGATATTCATCAGGATGACTAGAGATGGCACAGGATGCCTTGGAGACCCTGGTTCTTTCAGGCTAAGGCCTTTTCAGGTTCTCACTTTGAGTGAGGTAACACCCATTCAGTGAATAGGTCTCTTTAAGAAGTGAATCAAGAAATGGCCCCTTTAATTAAAAAAAATAAGGCTGGGAGGGGAAGATCCTCAGGGCTGCCGTTCCAAAGGGAAATATTCATTCTAGGCCAGGAGGGCCCAAATTGTAGCTATTAAGTGGAGTTTGTGCAGGGACCTATTATGGTCCAATCTTTGAAATAGGTTTAAGGTTTTGTGAAAGAAAGGAAGGAAGGAAGAAAGAAAGAAAGAAAAATTGATATTACCCTTGGCTTCCATGTTTTTCTGCTTGCCCAAGAGGTTAACTATTTGTTGCTGAGAAGGTTTCTGGACTTCTCTGGCCACCTTGTTATGGCAGTTGCTTTACAGAAGTTAAATTTCCATAGGAAATGGTCATAATGTGATCCGAGTTTGGGAGTTGGAAGAAATCTCAGAGGTCATCTTCTTTCAGATGAGGAAAGTAAAACCCATGAAGGTTGTGACTTTCTGGAGATCAGAGGTAGTCAGAACTCTCATCCTCAGTCACCAAATATCCATGAATTGGAATCAGGTTCTTTCCCTTGTCTACTTCCTATTTGTGAGCATCAGTAGTTTATTTGAACCGAAGGCTGACACTGTTATCATTGTGCAGAATCACAGAACTTGAGAGTTGGAAGGGATCTCAGTGACCATCTGGTGCAATCTATACATAAAAGCCTTATTGGACATCTGACAAGTGGTCATCAAACCTCTGCCTGAAGACCTTCAAAGTAGAGGAATAAGGCCATTTCTGGAGACAAGTCATCCCACTTTGGGACAGCTTGAATTGTTGGGAAGCTGTTTTCTGAATAAAGCCCAAATTGGCCTCTTTGCTATTTCTGCCCATTGCTTCTGACTCTGCTCTGTCTTCCACATGACAGCCCTCTAGATACTTGAAGACAGTTTTCATATTAACCCCCCCACCCCCTTTCCAGGCTTATCTTGCACTGGCCCATCAACTCCTTTTTGATGTTATGAACTACAGGCTCATTACCATCTGGACACCGTCCATTCTTAAACAGTGCTTCCCAGAACTGAACACCTCCTTCCAGTTGAGTTCTGACCAGGGAACAGTACAACGGGATGATTGCTTTTCTAGTCTCAGAAACTGTGCCCTTCCTGGGGAATCCCAACATCAGGTTGACTTTTTTGACTGCCACATCCCATGACTGACTCTTCTTGAGTTTTCATTCTACTCGGACCTCCCCCTGCAGAACCCTCTTGAAAGCAGTGTCTTCTCATCTTTATTCTTTCTTCTAGTTCAGTGTTAATATTGAACTTTGCTTTAATTGGTGACTCTAATATCTATGATGAGTCATCTCCTGTAAGTTTCATTTTTTGTGGTGGAATTTGTTGCTCACCATATCAAATATCTTCCTACTTCTTCTGGAGAAAGTATTCATGAGTGTTAGGTTCCAAGTAGCCTACCATTCTTTGTCCTCTTTTATTTCATTATCTGGAACCATATTTTTTGCCTTCCTTTTCTGTGCCAGACTTTGTATTGAACCAACAATGTACACATTGAATATGTTTGGAGGATCTTGGCAAGTTCTTCAGAGAATTTTTCTATATCTTTATTTTCTGCCACAGATGTTGGCAAAACAAGCTGCTATTATCTGTGTAGTTTGCTATGAGCTTTCGCTCATTAGGAGCATTGTAAGGCAAAATGACCCATTAAGTGAGAAATACTTCTAGCTGCTGCTTTCTCTGCATCTCTGAGATTCGGTAATCCATCCTTCTGTTTAGGTTCCTTAGGTCTTTGTTTTCATTCCTAATGAAAATGTTAATATTGACATAATTCTGTTCTTTCCATGATATGTCAATATCCAGAGTTAATAATCTCAGGTTTCTCTTAATTCTCATCTTTTATACTTTTCTTGGGGATATGCCTGTGTACCAGAAATTCCAGTCTGGATTGTTGTTTCTTTTTTTATTATTATTAATTTATTTTTTTTCAGTTTTCTACAATCACTTCCATAACTCTTAGATTCTCTCTCTCTCCCTCTTCCATCTCTCCCAAAGAGGGCATGCAATCTTATACAGGTTCTACACATACACATAAATCCGACAAATACACTATTCTTTGTTCCCCTAATTTGTTTATTGTGTCAGTCTTTACCTAGATCATATATCCATTTGGACTTTATTCTTGTGTACGGAGTCAGGCATTGGTCTATGCCCAGTTTCCACCACACTGTTAGCCTGTTTTCTCTTGTCATACAGTGAGTTCTTATTCCAGAAGCTGTGCTCCTGGGGTTTATCAAAGATATCAAGATACTACTGTATCGAGTACCTAACCTATTCCACTCATCTGTCCCTCTATTTCTTAGTCAGTACCAAGTGGTTTTGATGATTGCTGCTTTATAATACAGTTTGACATCTGGTAGGGCTAGGCCACCTTCTTTAGCATTTCTTTTCATTAATTCCCTTGATATTATGGACCTTTTGTTCTTCCAGATGAATTTTGATATTTTTTTCTAGCTCTAGAAAATATTTTTCTGGTAGTTTGATTGGTATCAAACAATAGTCATGTTGCAGAGAATTAAAATGAATGGGAGAAACCATGAGAAAAACCCAAACAAAACAAAATATAACACAAGAGAAATATTTTACTTCATTCTATGTTCCAATTCCATAGTTCTTTCTTTGGATGTGGATGGCATTTTGCCTCAAGAGTTCTTTAGGAATGTTTTATGTCCTTCCATTGTTGTGAAGAACTAAGTCTTCCAGAAAAATTCATCGCCCACTGTGGTTGTTACTGAGTACAATGTTCTCCTGGTTCTGCTCCTTTCACTCAGCGTCAGTTCATATAAGTCCTTAGAAGCATCTCTGAAATCTTCTTGTTCATCATTTCTTATAGCACAATAATATTCTGTTCCATTCATATACCACAACTTGCTCAGTCATTCCCCAATTGATGGACATTCTCTCAATTTCCAGTTCTTGGCCACCACAAAGAGAGCTGCTATAAATAGTTTTGTACATGTGGGACCCTTTCCCATTTTTATGATCTCTTTGGGATATAGTCCTAGTAGCAATATTGCTGGGTCAAAGGGTATTCACATTTTTGTAGCCCTTTGGGCATATTTCCAAATTGCTCTCCAGAATGGATGGATTAGCTCACAGCTCCCCCAACAATGAATTAGTGTTCCAACTCTCCCACATCTTCTCCAACATTTATCATCCTCCTGTTTTGTCATGTTAGCCAATCTGATAGGTATTATATGGTACCTCAGAGTTGTTTTGATTTGCATCTCTCTAATTAATAGTGATTTAGAGCATTTTTTCATATGACTATAGATAGATTTAATTTCTTCCTCTGAAAACTGCCTGTTCATATCCTTTGACTATTTGTCAATTGGGGAATGACTTGTATTCTTGTAAATTTGACCCAGTTCTCTATCTGTTTTAGAAATGAGGCCTTTATTACAGACACAAGTTGAAAAAATTCTTTCCCAGTTTTCTGCTTCCCTCCTAATCTTGGTTGCATTGGGTGTGTTTGTGCAAAACCTTTTCAATTTAATGTAATCAAAATTATCCATTTTGCATTTCATAATGTTCTCTGTTTCTTGTTTGGTCAAAAATTTCTCCATTCTCCTTAAATCTGACAAATACCCTATTCTTTGCTCCCCTAATTTGTTTATAGTATCAGTCTTTGCCTAGATCATGTGTTCATTTGGACTTTATTCTTGTGTATGGTGTCAGGCATTGGTCTATGCCCAGTTTCTGCCACACTGTTATCCAGTTTTTGTCAAACAGTGAGTTCTTATCCCAGAGGCTGTGGTCCTTGGGTTTATCAACCAGTAGATTGCTATATTCACTGACTACTGTGTCTTGAGTACCTAACTTATTGAGTACCTAATTGATTTACTCTATTTCTTAGCCAAAACCAAGCAATTTTGATGATTGCTTCTTTATAATACAATTTGAGATCTATTAGGACTAGGCTGCCTCCCCTTTCATTTCTTTTCATTATTTCCCTTGATATTCTGGACCCTTTGTTCTTTCAGATGAATTTTGCTATTATTTTTTCCAGCTCTAGAAAATCTTTTTCTGGTAGTTTGATTGGGATGGCACTAAATAAGTAAATTAATTTAGGTAGAATTGTCATTTTTATTATATTAGCTTGGCCTACCCATGAACAATTGATGTTTTTCCATTTACCTAGATCTGAATTTATTTGTGCAAGAAGTGTTTTGTAATTGTGTTCATATAGTCCCTGTGTTTGTTTTGGCAGGTAGACTCCTAGATATTTTAGAGTATCTAAATTTTAAATAGGATTTCTCTTTCTATCTCTTGCTCTTGGGCTTTGTTAGTAATATATAGAAATGCAGAAGATTTGCATGGGTTTATTTTGTAATCTGCAACTTTGCCAAAGTTGTTTATTATTTCAAGTAGTTTTTTACTTGATTCTCTAGGATTCTCTAATATATCATCATAGTGATAACTTAGTTTCTTCTTTGCCTATTCTAATTACTTCAATTTCTTTTTCTTCTCTTATTGCTAAAGCTAGCATTCTAGTGTCATATTGAATAACAGTGATTCTATTTATTCCTATGCTCTCCAATGTTTTCAATAGGAATTGGTGTTATATTTTGTCAAAAGCTTTTTCTCCATCTATTGAGAAAGTCATATGGTTTCTGTTAGCTTTGTTGTTGATATGATCAATAATGCTGATAGTTTTCCTAATATTGAACCAACTCTGCATTCCTGGTATAAATCCTACCGGATCATAATGTATTATTCTTGTGGTAAGTTGCTATATTCTTTTTGGTAGTATCTTATTTAAAATTTTTAGATCTATATTCATTAGAGAAATTGGCCTATTTTTTTCTCCATTTTGGCTCTTCCTGGTTTAGATATCAAAACCATATTTGTATCATAAAAAGAATTTGGAAGGACTCCTTCTTCACCAATTTCCCCAAATAGTCTATACAGTATTGGAATTAACTGTTCTTTAAATGTTTGATAGAATTCACTTGTAAATCCATCTGACCCTGAAGATTTTTTCCTAGGGAGTTCATGGATAGCTTGTTCAATTTCTTTTTCTGAGATGGGGTCATTTAAGTATGCAACTTCCTCTTCTGTTAATCTGGGCAATTTATATATTTTTAAAAATATTCATCCATCTCTTTTAAATGTCAAATTTATGGGCATACAGTTGGGCAAAGTAATTTCTAATTATTGTTTTAATTTCTTCCTCATTGGAGCTGAGTTCTCCTTTTTCATTTTTGATATTGATAATTTGGTTTTCTTATTTCTTTTTTTTAAATCAAATTGACCAAAGGTTTATCAATTTTATTGATTTTTTCATAAAATGAAATCTTAGTTTTATTTATTAGTTCAATAGTTCTCTTAATTTCAATTGTATTAATCTTTCCTTTGATTTTCAGTATTTCTAATTTGGTATTTACTTGGGGATTTTCAATTTGTTCTTTTTCTAGATTTTTCAGCTGCATGCCCAATTCATTGATCTCCTCTTTCTCTATTTTATTCATGTAGGCGTTCAATGATATAAAATTTCCCCTAAGAATTGATTTTGCAGCATCCCATACGTTTTGGTAGATTCTCATTCTTGTCATTCTCTTGAACCCAGGGCCACACAGTAAATCAGTGTCTGAGTCTGCATCTGACCCAGGTCATCCATACTGTTAAGTCCAGCACCTGTTTCACTGTGCCAGAGTGATCATTTGCTTTTACTCTGAGACTGGTTTTTCTTTTCTTCTGTTCGCTTTTTCTATTTGTACTTGGTATTCAGATCTCTTACTTCACAGCTACTTCAAATTCTGTACCTCAATATCATTTAACAATATTATTCATACCCCAACTTGCTCTGCCAAGTTTTGGGTTATTGCTTCTGTGTAACTTGATGAGGGAATCTGCCGATGCATCCTGACATTTATCTCAGGAACAATCTGGTTGATTTCCCCTTTATGTTTGGAAATGAATATGTCCTGTTTTAGGAGAGGAAGACAACCTTTTATACCATGATTGCCCTTGGGAAACAATTACTTTCCCTTTGGCTTGCAGCCTTGAACATTCTCATTACTCTTGAGCATCTCAGACAAGTGTGGTGTTTCCTTAGGGACTCCTTCTGTTCCTTTAAGGTGCCATGACCCCTGTTTTGGGAGAGGTATTCTCTCCTGGAATGTTAGTCTTGAAAGTTACAACTCACTTTCATGGCCAAAAGTTGAATGGAATGTTATGCCAACAATGTATGACAATACTGCTTCATTATAGATGGGTAAAAACTGACTTCCAAAATATTTTTGCTTGCTGTAATATGACAAAATAATGCAAATCCCATCAGGTTGAGAGTACACATATTACGTTTTCCCCCTTGATAGGGCAGATGGGTATAAACAGCAGAGAGGTTTGTATTACTTTGTGTTTATTCTGGTTGCTGGTGACTGTGGTCATTTAAGTAATTATAGTCTTGGTTTTCTTATCTCTGAAATAAAAACTATCATAAAATCATTGACTTTTTCCTTCTCTAAGCAATTTACTATGTTTATCAGGTTACTATGTCCGGGAAAAATCTAAGCAAATCATCAGTTTGCTGATGAATGAACAGCTGCTGCATAAAGAGCGGGAGGTGGCATGTCGGACTAGAAGGCGAACATCCTATTCAATGACGTTTCCAAAAAGATTGCCTGGCGGGGGCCACTCACCAACTCACTCAGCAGGCCCTGCCCTGGTGTCAGATGCCTCTGCTTCAGAGAACAAACACAAGCTTCTCAAGGTGTCAAGGCTTCACCTCACAAGTGCGTATCTGGAAAAGTTGTCACGCTGTACTCGGCTGGAGGGGGCCCCATGTTTAAGACATATATGTACACATATATCTATATCTGTATATATTATGTATAAATATCAAAATGTTGGGTTCAGGTGTAAAGGGCAGGAAAACGATTGACTTACTGCTCATATTTATTGTTTTATTGAACTACTCTTGAATATAAATATATGCTTCAAGCACAATTTCTTTAAGGTCAGAAGCTACCAAATGAATCCATAATGAAACAAATTGGCATCATGGCAGCTTTGAAGTATACCCATGCCTGAAAAAGGAAAGCATGCCATTATCTAGTATGAAAGGAGTGTGATGGAGCTGGGCACAGTGGGGTGGTGGGAAGAATCCTAGTTTTGGAGTCTAGAGACAAATTGTGGTTCAGTTATTTAATGCTGACATGACATTATGCAGAAGACTGAGAATCTCTAGGTCTCAGTTTCCTCATCTGAAAGATGAAATCTTTGAACTAGATAACCATTAAGCGTCCTTTGGCTATCCATTCTATGGCAGAAGTGGGTGCCTGTTGGCATCTACCCTCTTTTTGATTTCAGCTGTGGTTTTGTCAGTCATGTCAGTCATTCCCAGATGAGCTGGTTTTGTATAAAAGGAGAATAAAAGTAAATTCTTTGGAGTTTGGGTGTGATTTTTTTTCTGGATATTCACAGTGTCTAATGGAGCTAGGTTGCAATATCATACTTTGGCAACACGTTGCCATCTGACAAATGATGTGCTTGATAAACTCAATAAAATGAATTCATGATCTGCTTCATGAAATTTTCAGACAGATAGTTTATTTAAAGCAATCAGTGTTTGAATAGTTCACAATTAATGGAATCTAGTAAGAAAATAATATTCACTTAAATGCTGACTTTGTTGGAATGCATTATTCTATTAAATGAGGCCAGCTCTACAAGCATTGGGGCAGGAATGTGGGATTTCTGTTTGATGTTGTTGTATGTGTAGTGCTGGATATCTGATGAGGCAAAGAAGGAGTGTCCTCTTGATGGAGTGGAGACAGACTGATTCATTAGCTTAAATACTGGGAAAGTGAGGGGATGAGAAATAAAGGCTCAAAAATACTATTTGGGGCATGTTCCTAGGAAAAGTCACTGCTCCATTTCTAGTTAGGGATACAAGGATTCATAGAATTATCCTATGAGGAAGGTACCTCAGAGTCCATCGCAGAGATCCCCATTTCATAAAAGACTGAAAAAGAAAAGGACAAGGAGGTCAAGTGACTTCTCTGGAGTCATAGAAGTGGAATATCAGGGCTATGGATTTGAATCCAGACCCATCAGTCCTGGAAGGCAGGGGGAGATCTGAGAATCCTTCATGGAGGGATCCTTGAAGGAAGAAAAGCATCTTTGGAGAGGTGATGCGAGGAGGAAGTGCATGGGAGACATCCCAGGGGTGCAGAGCCTGGCAGTGTGACCTGTGGGAATAACCGAAGGCATGAGCAATGGCTTCTTGAGTTCGGGTATCTGGATCATAACTGGAGGCAAGTTTGACTGATCTGATGTGAAGGAACTGCTCTTTTATTTGCAAAATTCAGAGGGGCTTTGGATTATGAGGGGCTTTAAATGATGTGCCAAGGAATTTGTATTGTATTTAGGAAGTTTGTTTTAGCAGCTTTGTGGAGGATGGATAAAAAAGGGAGATGAATTAAGAAGCTCCTAAGAGTAGTCCAAGGGAGAGACAATGAGGCCTGAGTTGGGGTAAAGAGGAGCATGACGGATGGGGGCCCGAGGCAGAGGGAAGAGTCCAGCATGACTGAGGTTGCACACCTGGCTAGTTAGGATAATACTGATGCTGGAAAATGTGGATAGCAGAGGTGGTGCTGCTTAGGGGGCAAATTAGAGATTCTGTCTTGGATACGACCAGTTTGAACCGTTGGTGAGATGCTTAGGTGGAGTCATCCAGCCACTAGACTGGACTGGGATTTGACAGAGAGATTATTAGGGCTGGATGGATAGTTTCAAAAGTTATCTGTGTGAGGCTGGTCACTGAGACTACAAGAATAAGAGAAGAGAGCTGGGAACAAAAGTTGGAGGTGCATGAACTTAGGATGCACTGGAGACTGAAAAGGCCCAACCAGGCAGATGTGAGAAGGACTGGCAGAAAGCAGCCACCACTGTGGCAGGCATGCTGTGGAAGAGGCCAGGGGGGAGGGAAGGGCTGAAAGAGGGGAGGAGGGGAGCGAGAGTCAAGGATGGTGGCTCGGGAGAGGGCTTAGGCTAAAGGGAAGCAAAAAAATTTACCAAAGTTTTCAAAGGGTGTAATAGGAAGAAAGACTTTTTGGACCAGCCACATCATGCCATCAGTATGGGGAGCTCCCTGTGAGAAAATTCCCTCTATCCAATGCAGATGAACATTTCCTCTGCTTCTTGCAGACTTAGAGTTGTCTGGGGGCTCTGATAGGGGTCACACAACCATGCTGTGTCAGAGGCAGGGCTTGAACCTAGGTCTTCCTTGCTCAGAGGCCCACTCTGTAGGTATCCATAGCGGGACACCATTTCTCCTGAGGTTGGATGCTATGAATTTGTAGTGGGTACTATGGGCATGACCTCGGACAGCTCCAGAGGAGGAGCGGTAGTGAACAGCTGCAATAGTCTAATGAAAAGCCTGCCCCTGCTGGCTCTAAATCGATCCGAAGAGAGGGTGGGAGGACAAGGGCCCAAAAAGCCATGGGAGGTCAGTGTTGATTGGAACTGGTTGTTGTCATACCCTGGCTGTGAGGAATCGAAGCAAAGTTTGAGCCTGCATGATGGATTCCAGGCTTCACCACCACTACTATCATAGCAGCGAAATTCATGTCTCCTACTTGTATAGGCAATTAACATCTCTACTTGTCATGTTTTACAGAAATGGAAACTGAAATTTTAGAATACTTAAAAAGAACGCTGTGGAAGTCCCTGAAAAACATTGTTTTCTCTATCACAGATTTTAACCTATCTGGCTTTTAAGAGCCCATCTTCCTAGGCTCGGTGTGCACAGTGTGGGAGGAAGAAAAATGAGCCCGGTAGGAAGAATGGGGGAAAATAAAGAGACAGCAGAATAGAGCCAAGGGAGGAGAGATAATGGCACCTGCATTCAGAATGAAGAATGGGAAAGAAAAACTTCCCATGGGGAGCTTCCTCAGAGGCCTCGGGATGCTGCTGTTCTAATGCTGAGAGGAGACAGACCGACGCCATGATACACTTAGTAAATAGGATGCTGAGGAGGCTGAAAATGGGAGCAGAGGCACACGCCAGGGAAATCTCCCACGTGATTGGCAAAGCAAAAGGAAATCCAAGCAGCGCAAACCTACCCAGCCTGCTTTTAAACTTTGTTTTCTTATTTTTTTCAAGTTAACATTTCTGTAGCTTAAGGTTGACAAATGGTTATCCTCACAACCCTCCTTTGAGGTGGGTTTTACCTAATCCCCATCTCCTTTAAAGATGAGGAAACTGAGGGTCAGAGTGGTGAGGTGACTGGGAGTGAAGCTTAAACTTGGGCTCAGTATTGGGAGAAATTCGACATGGCTGATAACTTGTACTGCACTTAATCCACAACCTGCCAAGGGGGCGCCATCCACAGACACCACATTTGTGGTCTTAAGGCGATTTTTAAGATCTTTGATTGCTCCAAGGTCAGGCGCCCTGGTGTCACGTATAGTTGTAGAGATTTGCCTGGGCCATGACGGTGGAATGAACTGATTGGCCCAGGATGATGCATCCTGCCTCTGTGTTCTCAGAGAAAGGAGCAAGAGACAATTTCCTCATGCTTCATGGCAAAGACAAATTTTAAAAGAGTAGAATTGGTGGCATCTGAAGCATCCTTGTCGAGCACCTGCCCTGTCTTGTTCTGTTAGATGGGTACAAAGAACACACGGACTTGTGAGGAGCTGACAAGCCTACGGCAGAGAGCGTCTAGAGCCCCTGACACATGATGCCTCACTTGATCCTCCCAGCAACTCTGGAAGCTTCATGCTTTTCTTATCTCTATTTTACAGAGGAAACTGAGGCAAACAGAAATTAAATGACTTGCTCAGGGTCATACAGATAGTAAGTGTCTAGAGTCAGATTTGATTTCAGGTTTTCCTGACCTTGAACTGAACTAGGGAAGGTCAGGGCTGGGAAGAGCCTGAGAACAGGGGATGTCAGAGCTGGGAGGGAGGGTAGAACAGGGAATATCAGCAGGAAGGGGCCTTAGAACATGTCTTAATATTAATTTGCCCTGGCTCCTCCAGCTCAAGCCATGGTTACATACTGAACATAAGGAACAAAGGGTAATCTGGGGACTGAAGATCAAATACACCGTGAGCTCCTTGAGGACAGGGGCAGTCTTTTGCCTTCTTTATGTATCTTAAGCACTTAGTAGGGCACCTAGCACATAGTGGGTGCTTAATAAACATTTGCTGACTGTCCAAGGTGTGTGATCTGGGTCAGGGAGGCCCAGAGCAGATAGACTGGATGTGATCTCATTGCATGGGCCTCCTATGAGAGAGCTGCTTCCGCCAGTAGAGGTTAGCACTTGCTCTTGAAGAGTTGCCCAGGGCGCAGAGAGATTCGGTGAGTTTCCTGGGGTCATGTAGTTAGGAAGGGTCAGAGGCAAGGCTGGAACCCAGCTGCTAGCTTCTCTAGCTGTTGTGCTGTGTGTATTAGTGTGAAGTAAATGGATGTGCCTTCGTATCCTGAATGAAAGAAACCAGGCAAGCGTCTAGACTGAGAGCGTACCCTCAGAAGTTTGCCTCCTGGTTCTATCCATTCTTACATATTATTGGAATCTCAGCAAAACTAAGGAGATTTATTCATAAATGAATAATTCCACAAAGTGCTAATATTTAATATCACTACAAACTAATCCTGCTTTAGAAATCTCCTTTAATATTAAAGTATTTCTTTGACTTAGTCAAGGGTGCCATTGTTAATATAGTCTATAATGAGTGGGGACATAGGGTACATAAATGAAGCAGAGCAGGGGATCCTTTGCCTTTGAGAAGCCTATAATGTAGATAGTGAAACAGGAGAGCTCTATGTGGGAATGTTGGTACGTTTTAAATAGTGCTTAAAACTGAGCCAAAAGAAGGGGGTTCCCTGTTCTATGGGAGATCTACCCATTTTCATTTGATATCCCACAGATATGTATGGAAGTGGGAAAAGAAAGGATGGAATTAGGGGATGGTAAGGAGGGCAGAGTGAGTGAGGGGGAGGCCTGGGAAGGGTCTAGACCCCTAGGCTCAGGTGCATATTATTGCAGAGACCTTGGAAGAGCCATTGCAGGGTTTTGAGTAAGGCTGTGGCTTCCAGGCAGATCTGGGCCTGGGGAAGGATGTTTTGGGATGGATTCGAGGGGGAAAGACCTGGAAAGAGCAGGATAGGAGAATCCTCAGAAGGCCCAGAAGGACATAACTGAAGCCTTCCCTAGAGCAGAGTCAGAGGCAGGAGAAAGGTGGGAGCCATATGGAAGAGATTCAATATCTAACATGGGGCAAGGAAGCAAGGACCAAGCCTGTCCTAGGAGTCCAGAGCCTGGAGTCAACCCTGACATTCCCTAATCCAGTTCAAGGTCAGGAAGGCCTAAGTTCAAATCTGACGCTAGATACTTACTACTTATGTGACCCTGGGCAAGTCACTGCATTTCTATTTGCCTCAGTTTCCTCATCTGTAAAATGGAGATAGTGAGACCACCAGAAATAAGGACTTGGGGAAAGTCTACACACGAGGCAGGAAAAGGAAGAGAAGCCATTGAGAGACAGAGAGGAGGGAGGGGAATGGGAGAGAAAAGAAGATGGAAGACAGACTGTCAGGGACGAACGCAGAGCCTGCAGTGCAATGTCATGAAAGCTGAGGACTCACGGGAGCCCTTGCTGGAACGTTTGGACTACGATGTCCTCTGCTCAGAGAACACCAATTCCTTATCCTGGCTTTCAAGGCCCTCCAGAATCTGGCTTCAGTGCACTCAGCCTGGTCAGGCACTAGCCCTCCCGTTATGTTCCCCAATCCCCTGCCTATCTAAACTCTGTTGTCTTGCACCTGCTGTCTTCCCCGACGCCTGGACAAACTCCTTCTAAGTTCTTCTTTTAGAAATCTTTCCCTTCCCTTCTCTTAAGGCCCCGATTTGTGTCCTTTCCTTCTGTGATTCCCCAAATCAAAAGTAGCCCTTCTTGATGTCTCCTGCCACTGTTTAGATCTCTCCTGTCCCCCTGCTGCATTTTTGTTCTGCTAATCTATGTACTTGTCTTACTCCCCAGCCCCACATCAGACTGGAAGGTTTTTGAGGACAGGGATTGTAATGTAGGATGATGGCTCTAAAGCTTGAAAGGGCCTTAGAGATCATCTAGTCTAGCCTTCTTATTTAATATACGAAGAAACAAAAGCCCAGAGAAATACTTGCCATGAATCACACGGGTTTATGTAGTATCCAGGATCTGAATCCAGGTCCTCCAAACCATCTGACCAATTGGACATCTTGGGCTGCCTGCACATCCTGTAGAGATCTTACACTGTGTCCCAAATGGAACTTAATTCTCTTTCCTTCCAAACCGTCCTCCTCTCCTAACTTCTGATTACTGTTGAGAATATCCCCCCTCCTCCCAATTGCTCAGGCTAATGACTGGGGGGGTCATCTTCATCTCCTCTATCAAATAAACTGCCTGGTCCTGATGTTTCCATTCACCAAATCTGTCTGTGCCCCCTTCTCTCATTGGCCTCTGCCACCACCCATGGGCACTGGTCATTGGTCTCCATGCCTCAAGTCTCTGGACACTCCCATCCTTCCTCTACTTAGCTATAAACTGATCTTCCTGACCATGTCACCTCCTACCCCCATTCCACAAAAATCTATGACTCCCAGTTACTGCCAGTATAAAATCCTCTGTTTGGCAGAGGCAAAAGCATTGGATCTAGTCACAGGCCCTAGGTTCAAATCCTGGCTCAGCACTTACAAACCATGTGACTTCAGGCATATTTTCTTCCTCATCTATAAAGTGAAGGGCTTCAGCTAGATGACCTTTGATCTAAGCAATGACCCTTTGGAAGTATTCTTCTCTAATTGTATCATTTCTCTACCCTTTTTTCTATTTCAAATCTCATTTCTTTTATTTTCTTCAAAAACATATGAATTGATTGTTCCTGTTTTCCCCTTCTGTCATCATTATTTCTTCCATCCCAGCCCTACCTACACCACTGAACATCTGACTCATGCTTATCTACCAGGCTGAATTAACTTTTCAAATTTCTTTTCAAAATTTAAGACCCTCATTTGCTATTCTTTCTCTGGAAGAACTTCTTAGAGGAATATAGTCAAAGTAGGGCAGAAGAGAAAGAAATGCAGGTTTTGGAATGCTTTCCTATATGTATTTTTCAAACTGACAAATGATAATTAGTGCTGAATGCTCAGGTTTGGTATAGTGTGGTCTGAGGACAATAAGCCTAGACTCGACATCCTTTGCAAGCTTATGATTATGTGGAAAAAGAGACCAACTATTCATCATCTGAAGGACTTGGTGCCCCCTGCCCCAGTTTTAGTACTGATTTTATCCATCCGATTTAGACGTTAGCCGGCTGAACGGGCACTGAGTCTTTTCTGTAATTGGAATGGCACGAAAGCCTGTCGACCCACAGCAACAACGTTCAGATGCTAAATCATAAAGGGAACACTTTGGCATTTTGTCCAGGACCAAAGAGCAGTGGGACACGTCTTCGTTTCCAAATAGACCCTGGCATCCTGAAGGAAGCTGAGTTAGAATGTCACTTTCCTGTCCCATCTGACAAAATATCACAACGTTCTGAATTTTGTTCTGTGGTATTGCGGTGTTATTATCTTAGCAATACAACCTTACAGAAATTTAAATCTCACTAGAAATGTTTTTATATAGCAGCTAGCACCCTAATATGTAAGCACTTATCTTCGGATGAATCGTTAGCATCACTGCCTGCAGCATGTCTTCCCTCATCCTTTGAGGTTCCCAGCCCAAACTGATAAAAAACAGTTTACCATAAAAAGAAGATGCTGTTTCCTGAAAGAGCCAGCTGTCAGTTCTTCTTGTTTGTGTACCTCAGCCTAATAGTGTCATTAGACTCTGCACGTTTCCAGTGTTGCATCAACGGACAAAATATCTGGATTACTGTTCATGTTCATTCCTAGCTCTAACCATGAAAAAGCCTGACTTCAGATCCTGTCACAGATTCTCACTAGCTGTGTGGCTATTGAGAAGTCACCAACCTCTCTGAGTTCCACTTTCTTCATAAAAAAAGAAGGGGATTGGACTAGATGATGCCAAGTTCCTGCCCTCTCTAAATCTTTGATAACCTCTCTGAGCCTCAGTTTCCTCACCTGAAAGTGGTGATATAATAAGAGTAACTGCTTCCCAGGGTGGTAAGGTCCCTACACAGGTGTGATGTTTTACAAACTTTAGAGCGATGTCAGTTATCATTAGTGGTGGCTGTGTTTTAGTGCTTTTTGTTCTACGGGTGTCTGCTTCCTGTTCTTGGTCCCTTCCTGACTTTTCCAGGCACTTTAAAGATGTTCTTCATTGATGTATTCCAGACCTGATATTCTACAAAAATATAATAAATTTCCATGATTTTAAAATCATTTTATCTTTTGAATGCCCAGTGTGTTTTATATGTATATAAGACAAGGAATAATAAGACATAGTCACTGCTGAAATCAATTGTAAGTAGATCAAGCAGACTAGACCTCAAATCATCAGCTTCCTGTTCGGTATTGCTAATTTTCAAATCTCCAAGTCTATGGGAAATTCACTCTTGCCTTACTTATTTTTTTATGTAAAATCCACATTTATTGACACATTTTGTTAACCTAAAGGATAAATTTTCTCTAGGTCTCTTCATTCTTCCTAGAACATTGAATATTTTCCTTCCTTCAGGGAGATTGGCTGCCCTCCAGTGATCTTATCTATTATTTTTTTTTCTTTTTAATTTTTTTTGGTTACATTTGAGTTCCAAACTGTTTCCCTCCCTCCCTTCCAACCATGCACTAGAGAAGGCAAATAATTTTTTTACCCTATCCCTCCTCAGAAATCTAATTTACTTCTAACCACTTCTTCCCTAATCTGCACACCCTTCTAAAAGTCCCTCCCTTCTCCTATCTCTGTGCCCTCCTATATATATGTTATATATATATATATATATATATGTTTTATATATATATATGTTAAGGAAACTTTTATACCCTACGAAATATATATGTTATTCTTTCTTTAACCCAGTGCTTATGAGAATAAGGTTCCCACATTAACTGCCTTTTAACCCATCCTGCACTGTTCTTCTATTCATGCCTCATCTCCCTTCCCAACTGTATTTTTTAAGGCCATAATCAACTCAATCCCAAGCCATCTAGTCATGTATACTCTTTCAAACTACCTAGTAATAACACTCTTAAGAATTACAAATATCATTTTCCCTTAGAAGAAGTGAACAGTTTAACTTTATTTAATTCCTTTCTAATACCTTCTTACGTTTCTCCTGATTCTTGTCATATTTTCTGTTCAGTTCTAGCCTTTTCCTCAAGAATATCTGAAAGTCCTTTAGTTCCTTAAATGTCCATTTTTCCCTTTGTTTCTTTCTAGTTGATTGTAGTATTTTCTTCTTGACCTGGGAGCTTTGAATCTTAACTATAATGTTCTTTTGAGTTTTCATTTTGGGATTTCTTTCAGGTGATGATCATGAATTTTTTTCAATTTCTATTTTGCATTCTAGTTCCAGAACTTCAGGGAAATTTTCCTTAATAATTTCTTGAAGCATAATGTCTAGACTCTTTTTTTGGTCATAACTTTCAGGTAGTCTGACAATTCTTATATTATCTCTTCTCATTCTATTTTCCAGGTCAGTTATTTTTCTAATAAGATGTTTCACATTCTTTTCTGTTTTTTCATTCTTTTGATTGTTTGATTATTTCTTGATATCTTATGAAGTCATTAGTTTCCCCTAGCCCACTTGTAAGTTTTAAGAAGTTATTTTCTTCAGTAAGTTTTTGGATCTCTTTGTCCAATTCGTTGACTCTCTTTCCATAATTTTCTTGTTTTTCTTGCATTCCTTATTTCTTTTCCAAATTTTCCCTCAACCACTGGTATCTGAGTTTTAAAGTCCCTTTTAAGCTCTTCTATGGACACCTTTTGGATTTATGACCATTTCACATTTTTCTTTGAAGTTTTATGGGAAGCTGTTTTGTCTGCTACTGAATTTGAACCCTGATCTTCTCTATCACCATAGTAGCTATCTCTGGTTGTTTTATCTCTCTGTTGTTGGCCCATTTTTAATGGCCTATTTCTTGGCTGTTAACTTTATATGAGGGTCAACTTCTGCTCCTGGGGTGTGTGGGATAATGTCTCAGACTTCAGAGTCTTATTTTCTGAGCTTTATCTGGCCTTTGACCTCTTGGTTCTTCCAGTGGGCTATAAATCAAGGCCATATGCAGTCATTCTTCCTCCAACTCATTCCTTAATCTATGAATGACCTCAGGTACTCTTCTCCATCTCCCCCTTGACTGGGGCCTCCAGCACCCCTGCCAATTCAAGTCTGCGTCAACCCTCTATCCTGGAAGCAAAACCAGGGACCCCACTCTTCTGCCAGTGACCACAAGCAGCAGGGCCCCAGCCCTCTGTGATTGCACTCAAAGTGTGTGCTCACTCCCTCTCTTCCCACAGCCACAGAATGCACTGGAAAGCCCCGCTCTGAGCTCTCCTGCTTGGCTGTTCAATCACAGGTCTGTGGGGTTATAGCTCCTGAGACTGCTGCCCCCATGGTTGTTGTCCATTCTTGAAGAGGACCAAAATGACCTCACCATGATAAAGTGTAGTTTAAGTGTGTCTGACTATGGCTGATCAGACCAATATTACCCTGGAATACATAGAGTCCATGTTAATATTTGGGGTGATTACTCCAAATTTGTGCATCCTGTGTTTACTTTGTGCTATCTCAACTCTGCTTTGCTTATAGAGTACAGTGCCCTTTCTGATGTGGGCATGCAGTCCTGTGCCAGGGTCTCCCAAGTTGCACAGACAAATCTAAAATTCTTGAGAGAGACCTTGAGAGTGTCCTTGTATCACTTCTTCTGACCACCATGTGATCGCCTGCCCCATGCAAGTTCCCATAAAATAATCTTTCAGGCAAGTGCACATTTGTGTACAATGTGGCCAGCCCATCGGAATTGTCCTCTCAGAAACATAGCCTGAATGCTTGGCAGTTCAGCTCGAGCAAGGACTTCAGTGTCTGGTACCATATCCTGCCAGGTGATACTCAGAATCTTCCTAGGACAGTTCAAATGGAAGAGATTCAGTTTCCTGGCATGGCGCTGGTAGGCTGTCCATGTTTCACAGTCATACAACGAGGTCAGCACAATGGCTCTGTAGACCTTCAGTTTGGTAGTCAGTCTAATACCTCCTCTCTCCTAAAGTTTTCTTTGCAGCCTCTCAAACACTGAGCTAGCTCTGGCAATGCATGCATCAACCTCATTGCCAAGGTGTACATCCCTGGAAAGTACACTGCTAAGGTAAGTGAACTTATCCACAGCGTTCAAAACCTCTCCATTTGTTGCAACTGATGTTTCCACATATGGATGGTATGGTGGTGGCTGATGGACCACCTGTGTTTTCTTGGGGTTAATTATTAGGCCAAAATGAGCACAGGCAGCAGAGAATTGTTGCATTTCAACTTCAGAGGTTTCACTGAGTGCACAATCATCTGCAAATGGAAAATCATGCACCAACACTCCCTCCACTTTGGTCTTGGCTTGTAGCCTTTTCAAATTGAAGAACTTGCCATCAGTACGGTAGCTGACGTTGATGCCATGTTCATCCTCATTGAAAGCATTTGACAACATGGCCAAAAACATTATGCTAAAAAGCATGAGAGCAAGCACACAGCCCTGTTTCACTCCACTGGTGACTGGAAAGGCATAAGAACACTGTCCATTATCCAGAACCCAGACAAACATGCCATCGTGAAATTGATGTACAATACTGATGAACTTCTCCGGGCTGCCTCCATAACCACCCTGAGTCTTGTTGTTTGTGGACTCTGTGGCATCTCCCTGGAGGTTTGTTCCCCTCACTGTGGCCCGCCCCACCCTCCAGATCCAAACTTTCCTAACACCCTTCCAAATTGTCTCAGGCTGGACAATTGCTTATTCCGACTTTCAATGATTTCTGAATTTGCCATCTTCCCACAATTCCCTTCCACTGTGTCTGTTCTGTAAATCCTCCTGCCCACACTCCTCTCCTTCTCTGCCTCTGAGAGTCTTTCTCCTTGCCTTGACTTTCTCAGCGTTTTAAGGCTGTCTCAGGGATCTGCAAAATTCTGTCTTTCCCAGCAGCCTTTTCAGAGGGTGTTGTCTTTTTCTGCTCTCCTTTATCACCATGAAGTTTTGCCCTAGTTCTTCTCTAATTGTTGATTTGAGATAATTTTGTCTCCGTGTCCAGACTGTAGTGCGTTGGGAATAAGGACCAAGTTTGACACTTCCTTCACTTCCCCTGGTGCACTCCCCAAAGTGCAGGCACAGAATACGCAATTGACAGTGACATTATAGAAAAGATGATGTGCTTGTTAAGAACTTAGAGATCTTCCGTCTCTAAAAGAATTCCAAAAGAATTTCATTGGCATATTTTATTCATTTCCCATCAGAGATTTTTTTCCCCAGAAGGAATGTATTTTATTTATTTTTTCTTTTCTCAGATGATCGCACAGATGTGAGGTCTCATTGATTTGGAAATTTCCTCCAATACCATAGATCACAACCCATCCATGTTTGTGGCCCTAGTGTGGTGAGATGGATGGAGTTGTGGACTAGGAGTCTGAATAACCCTTCCTAAGTGGATGCTACTGTGGAAATCACTGCATTTCTCTGGGCCTCCATTTCCTCATCTGGAAAATGAAGGTATGGAGAGACCAATGAGTCCACTGAGAGACTCAGTAGCCTCCAATGGTTGATGTGATATCTATTGTCCTATGATCCCATGCTGCTTCTATCTGGGCACCCCTATAAATTTGTCTCTGTGGATTCATGCTATGTGTGGAGGCTGTCTTCACTTCCTTCTGAAATCTTTGGCTGTCCTGTTATTCCATGTCCTCATCACATCACCAGCCCGTCCTCTCTTTCTGTCATAGAATTTCTCTTCTTTTTTTTCTCCATGTAATTTCTTGATGATATCCTGTACTCCATTTCTTCTTCGGAGTATCTTGCTAGTTGTGGTTTTCTTATCAAATGACCTAAAAATTCCTGCTTTTTTCCTTTATGGTATACAGAACTCATAATATTATAATAAAGTTTCTTTTAAATACAAATAGAAATAATTATGGGGAAGGACTAATGTATCCCTTATTGGCCAGAAATCCATTTGAATAATTTTAAACCCTACTTTCTATATTTCCATGTATCCTATTTTCTTTTACAAGGATGAGGGATGTTTCAAGTTCTGAGGCTACAGAAGTGTTGGTGAGAATATGGGTAAGTATAGAAGGCTGGGGTGAATTTTTGTATCTGCCCGAGCTCATCAATGATCACCAAGAGGAATTAAACCATTAATATTCATTGCTAGCCATTGGCAGATTGTAATAGCTTCAGTGGTCCCAGTGAGGTTTCAGAAGCATTTTTCAATGTGATTAACTAAGAAATGTAACATTTGTGTTAACTCATCCTTCCTTTTCACCAAAATAATTAGGTATCTTTCATTGACAGAAATTACTTCCAAGACAGAAGTGAGACCAGAGCAGAGCTATTGTATCCATATGCCAAGCAGAAGTGCAGTGTCCCAGGAAACGCTACCACTCAAGATAAACGCTTGGAAATCAGCAGAAGTAAGTCTTGTGACAAACCCATAGAATGAGCTTCCTGCTGAGGAATAAACTGTAGCCACTGGAAAACAAATACTTTTCCATTTTCATCTGGGATCAAAGAACCTTGGAGACCATTGGGGACAGCCCCTTCATTATGCATGTGAGATACAGAGGGGCCAAGGGACTTACCCAGTGTCATCCAGCTGGTAAATGTCTAGAAGTTTTCCACTTCTAGCTTCATTTCTTTTAACCTATTAATCTAGTGGAGTGCTGAGTAACTAAATGCAAGCAAAACACCTTTGGGAATTTCATTTTCCAAAAAAGGAAGTGGTGCTTGGAATGGTTGATTTTCCCCCAGAAACTGAAATTAATGTTATGTAATTTAACTATAGAGGGAGTTTTAGTTGTCTCTTCCTTTGATCTCCAAAGTTTGCTATGTCTATGCAGAAATCCCTAGAAAATATGACTCTTCAAAGCAGTTTGAAATCTGGAGACAGAGAAACAATTCTATTGAGAAAAAAGGTAGCTGTGTTTGTCCTTTGTTCTCCAAGAGGACCATGACATCAGAATGATGACATGACTTGCAGTTGACTTTTATTTGAGTGAGGGAGGGCTGTGCAAGGTCACCAACCTCACTTTCTTCTCCTGAGCCATCTGGGTCCAGAGTTGTCTAAAGAGGTCATTATAGACGTGCAGGAAACTCACTGACCAATTTAGATTTAAAAAATGTCTGGGCAGAAGAAGGAAGCAAGAACTTGTAATGGAGAATGAGTTCAAAGGGGAAGGATAGTTCTGGTCATGTAGACACAGGATAGGTAGCTGTGGAGCCCAGAAGAAGTGATTCTAGTGGGGGAAACTAACCCCAGCCAAAAAGTTATTTGCTTTAATCTCTAGAAGGGAAAAGCAGGGGGTCAGGTCGAGTGGATCAAGGGAGGACTGGGGCAGCCTCTTAGAGATAGTGGAAGTAGAGCAAAGGCACTCCTCAAAACTCTTTTATTTGTCCTATTTTCTCTGTCAAGGAGAGGGGTCCTTGAACTAAATAAGACAGGCTCAACATAGCTTATAGGAAGTTATTACCCTGTGTAAGTAAGGAGATGTTAAAAGAAGACCAAGACTCAGCTGAACTAGAGCCCAGAGTGCTAAAGAAAGTGATGGGTGTGATTGCTGAGCCCATGTCTATGGGCTGTGAAAGATCGTGGAGAAGAGACATGGGGTCACAAAGTGGCAATGGTCCTGTTTTCAAATAAGGGAAGAGGGTGAAATATGCTAACTCTAGACCAGTGAACTTGACTTCATTTCCAAGAGAACTTCTGGAATCCCTTCTGAATCCTGGGTAAGTCACTTAATATCCTTAAAGGGACAGATGGTGGAGGAAGAAATGGTGATCCAAGAGGCTCCATGGATTCTTCAAGACCTGCTCATACCCAACTAACCCTCTTTCCTTTTTGGGTCACTGGGGTTACTTGACTGGCAGATGAGAGGAGTACTCTAGATGAAGTTTACATAGATGTTCATGACCAAGTCTTTCATGCTGTTGTTGTGAAAGGCATGGAGAGATACAGGCTAGGTGATCGTACAGGTTGGTGGGTTGGGACTGGCAATGGCTTGCTGTCAGCTTTGGAAAGAGGTCTCCAGGTGGAGTACCCCAAGAATTTGTCTTTGGCCTTATGATCTCCAATGATCTTATCAACAACTTGGATAAAAGCGTCGATAGCATACTTGTTAAATTTGAAGCTGACACAAAGCCAGGAGGGAGCACTAACAAGTGAGATGCCTGGCTGGATCCAAAAGAGATGGAGACAAACTCCTCTGACAAGGGAAATCCAGTAGTATGAATTTTTACAGGGATAAACCCTGAGGATTACATTTAGGTTAAAAATCAACCATACAGATGCTCTTTGGTGTTTGCCTGTACCAAAGACAATGGTGGTATGAACTATATTACCACGTCTGAAAAAGATCTAGAGGTTTTAGTGGCCTTCAGGCTTAATAGGAATCTGTCATGTAATTTGGAAATTATAAAAGCTAATGCCTTCATATTCTGGTGGTATTAAGGGAGACCTAGAGTCCAGGCCTAGGTTGCTGAGAATCCTGCTGTACATTGCCCTGAACAGGCCAAATCTGGGGGATTGTATTCAGTTCTCTTTGTCACATTTGAGAAAGGACCTCAGTGGGCAAGAGAGCATCTAGAGAAGGGTGATGGAGATGGTGAAAGGCCTGGAGGTTTGACCACAAGAGGTCAGTTGGAAGAATCCAAGTTCTTTAGCTTGGAGAAGAGAAAATTTAGGGGCCCCATTGCTTAGTGTCTTAGAGCATTAGAAAGGTTACTGCAAGGAAGGATTGAAGTTGCTTTTGGCAGATGGGGAGCAGCATGAAAAAGCTTCAAAAGGCAAATTTCGGATGTGTATAAGGAAGATGCTTCTGGCCCCCTTAGTGGCATTCTAAAGAGCCGTGGATAGTCTTGGGGGCCTCGAGTTCTCCACTTGAGCTCTCGAAGGGTCCAGGCTACCTGAGTTTGTGTTCTGCTAACATAGCTCCAGAGAATCTAGGGACACTGCTATGCTCCAATGAGCTTTACATTAGCACTTTGGTGCAGAAGGCAGATTCATGATCCTGAAATCTCAAACCTTGTCAGTGTCAGTGCTCAGTCCTCTTTCTGGTGGAAATACAGCTCAGCTGTCTTATTGTAGCGATAACACATTCTCCTTGGGAATGACATCCCCAGAAGCCTGTGCAAAGCTCAGCAAGTTATGGTACTCTGGTGGCATGGGGGCACTTTTAGAGGACTTGGCTGGAAACTGAGTAACAGCACTTGGGAAAGGGGAACCCTGGAAAGTTCAAGCAAGGCAATAGGGTAGCAAGAGGGAAAATGGGGTACAGAGCCTGAAGGCTGCCCCACAGCTCATGGAATTCCCCAAGGAGACTTTCTTCCTTTTTTGCTGGCAAGCCGTGGCTACAGGCATTCTTCTGGCTGTGATTCCTGTCCTGTTTGTGGTCAGTGCTTCAGAGAGCTGATGCTGGGGTGGAATGAATGTCTTTCAGATCCTGAAGCTCCAGCAAACGAGATTATAGTTGTAATATATATGTATATATATCATATGTTATAATATAATAGATACATATAGATGTGTATGTATATATATGAGTATAATAACCCAGTGTTCGGTACATAGCAGGCATTCTATAAATGCTTATCCCCTTTCTGGGTTTGGTCACTGGGCAGATTGCTGATACTCCTTCCCTCTTTCCCTCCCCCCCCAGCTTTTTGGGGTTGCTTCCATGCACTGATAGAGAAGCTGGGGGGATACAGATATAGAGAGAACACACTTAGGAAAGTATTTTTTTCTGTTCTTCTGGATTCCAGTGCTGGGCTAATAAGTATTAGCTACCTGCATTCTCTGGAAGTTTGGGAGTTTATAGTTTGGGAAATTTATATTTCCTACTCTATACCTTGTATTCTATTATAAGCAAATGGCCCTTTACGCTGGTGTGATGTCTTCTGGTTAATTCTGCTGGTTATGGGGAGGTTCGACTTGTGAGTAGCTGTGGAATAAATGGAGACACAACAGGTTCTAGGAATTTGGAGACCAGGCTGGACTACAAGATAAGGAGCTAGCCTTAATATTGGAAAGACTTGCATTCAAGATCTGCTTAAAATATGTGACCCTCAGCAAATGACTTTCCACGTCGGAGGTGTCTCTCTGAGTTATAGATAAATGGTTGACCTGCCTCAGTTATAAGGCTGTGTTCCAAAACATACTGGGTGTTCCTCAAGAGAGCAAAATCACAAGTCCAGGCCAAAAAAATGTATTTTCCACAGTGTGAAATTGTGCATTTGACACTTTTAATTTTTCCTTCACAGCATAAAGGGCTTCTACATTATTCTAACTTCTGAAAAACTTTCTATTTAAGGAACTTAGGTAATTGGAATTAGAACCTCAAGATACTTTTTTCACCTTCTGATTGAGGTGAATGCTGTTCATTTTATAATGTTAGTGTAGTTCAAAGTAACTGGTGGGGTCACGGAACAAAGATGAACATGAACTGACAAACGTGCTTTGATGGAGATAAACCCAAAAATGGAGTTCTCCATATCTAGTGAGTCTCATTCCCTGTAACAGTGTAAATCTGATCCTATGTACGAGGATTATTTTATGCTGCTTTGATGTTGTTGTTCTTGTTGTGTTTACCCTTTGTTCTCGAAGAGGACCATAACATTATCAAGATGATGACATGACTTACAGTTGACTTTGATCTGAGTGAGGGACGGTTGTGCAAAGTCACCAACCTCACTTTCTTCTCCTGAATCATCTGGGTCCAGTGTCCTGATATTCATCAGAATAACTAGAGATGGTCCAGGATGCGTAATTATCCCCTAAATATGTTATTCAGCTTAAATGGTAGACTAGCAGCTCAAGATAGAAGGGGAAGAATGCAAATTGTCCATATCATAGACTGGTAAGCTTGATTCTAGGAAAGATTCTAGAATGCTATTAAAATTCTGATTTGCAAGTGCTTAGAAAGGGGTTTGGTGATCACCAGAAGCCTTTATGGATTCACAAAGAACAAGTCATACTCTCTAACTGGATAATTGGAAGAAAGGGATGAAATAGACATATTTTAATTTTAGCAAGTCATTTGACCAAGTTTCCCATTGTGTGCTTGTGGACAAGATGAAAATATGTGGGCTAGATGATGTTACAGTTGGCTGTTTTAGAACTGTTAGAATGACTAAACTCTAAGACAACTGGGTAATGGGTCCATGTCAGTCAGAGAATGTCTTTAGTGGTAGCAGTGGAGCCTGTCCCTTCCCTATTCAGCTCAATATTTTTATTATTGGCTGAGATTAGAGCGCACTTACCCAGTTTGAAGATGACATGATCACATCACAGGATGACATGAGAATGATTTAGGCTGTTTGAATACCTAGCTTGGCTCCAGGACAGAAGAGAAAGAGGAGGAGATTCTGCTGGTCACACAGTTATGTGTCCTGTCCCTTGGGCAACTCCTCCGTGACTTCTCTGTCCAATCCTACTTCTCTAATGATTTCTTGAGTTCTGTCATGTCTACTATATCTTTCCTCCTCTTGGTTCCTGCTGCAGCACACCTTTCTGCATAAAGCATCTTCCCACATCTAGTCTACACCTCTCCAGGTCTTTCATGGGCTGCCCAAATCATCTTCTAGCACACTGCTCCAATCATGTAATGCTTCTACTCATGGCCCTATTGTCTTCAAGATAAAGTAGAAGTTCCTGATCTGGGGGTTTGAGACCTTTTGCAATCTGGTTCCAAACTGTCCAATCTTCTCTCATCCAATTCCTTTTCACATACTCTGTTTTCCAATCAGAGTAGTCTGTTCTGTTTCTTGATCTTGTCCTGGCCTCTACTATCTCTGTCTTTGCTCCTAAGCCATCCCAGATGCCTGGAGTAGACTCTGCCTTCCTCATCCTCCATTTCAGATTGTGAAGGGCTTTAAAAAGAGGCATTTATATAATATTCTAGAGGTAATAGGGAGCTACCAGAGTTCATTGAGTTGGGGAGTGATCTGGGAGATCTGCCCTTATGGAAAGGCTACTTTGGCAGCTGTATGGAGGATGGTTTGGAGAGGGGAGAGACTTTGAGGTGGGGAAGAATTTGCAACAGTCTTGGCAAGAGATGACGAGTTTCTGGGCTAAGGTGGTAACTGTGTTATGGGAGAGAAGGGATCAGATACAAGATGTATTGGGTGATGGAGTAGCGCAGTGAGGTGGAGCAGTGGGTAGAGTGCTTGGCCTGGAGTCAGGAAGGCTCATCTTTGTGACTTCAAATCTGACCTCAGACACTTACTACTTGTGTGACCCTGGGTAAGTCATTTAACCTTTTTTGCTTCAGTTTCCTCATCTGTAAAATGAGCAGGAGAAGGAAATGACAAACCACTCCAGAATCTTTGCCAACAAAACCTCAAATGGGGTCACACAAGAGTTGGACATGACTGAAAACCAATTGAATGCGATGGTCACTACAAAGAATATGTGGAATGAGGGAAAAGGAGCATTGGAGGATAATATTGAGGTTATAACCCAGGAGCCTGGAAGGGTGGTGTGGAGCCTTCAGCAGAAATAGGGAGCTTTGGAAGAGAAGTGGAGTTCTGGGGAAAAGATAAGGAGTTCTATTTTGGATATGTTGTATTTGACATACCTCTAGGACATCCAGTTGGAAGTGTCCAGTAGGTAGTTGGGGATGTGAGAAAGAAACTCAGAGGAGATATTGGAGCTGAATACATACACACACATACAGTGTATATATGTATATATTTCCTTATATTTATACTTAAGGAATACATATCAAGGAGGGAAGACAACTGGGGCATGCCCACAGTTAGGGTACATAACATATAAGATGAATTAGAAGAGGAGAATGAAAAAGTAGGGAGAGAAGCAGGAGCGAGCAGTGCCATGAAACTCAGTGAAAAGACAGTATTCATGAGGAAAAGAATAATTAACAGTATCAAATGTGGCAGAGAGATGGAGAAGGAGACAAGACCTTGAGATTTGACCAGTAGAGATCATAAGTGATGTTGAAGAGAGCTGCTTAGTGGAATGACAAAATCAGAAGTCGACTGCAGAGGACCCAGGAGTGAGTAAAGACAGGAAGTGCAAGCAATGAGGATAAACAGCCTCTTCTAGAAGTTTAGCTGAGAAAGGGAGGAGAATGAAAGATGAGGGGAAGGTCTAGTGTTTTTAAGGATGTGGGATGCTTGAAAGCAGTCAAAGGGAAGCCAGGAGGTTGGAGAAGGTTTGATGAAGGAAGTAGCATGCTGGTGAACATGAGAAGTGAGTGGCACAAGAGCATGGGAGAAGGGCCACCTCCTGAGCAGGGACTAGAGAAGAGGAAGATGTGAGGCCATTCTGAAATGGAGAGGAAAGAAAAGGCAGCTTAGGTTGAATGACTTTAATTATCTCAGTGCAGTAAGAGATGAGATCTTCAGCAGAGGGGTGCAGCTGTGGGAGGCTTGAGAGAAGAGAACGTTTGGAATAGCTTCTGGGAGGACCAAGATAGGGAACCGATTGCTTGGGGCTACAGAAAGTTATAGCTGTGCTGGACTGACTACAAACTGATATTACCCAACTTCAACTGGGCCTTCACTGCAGCAAGCAATTGCATGTCTTACCCTGCTCAGAACTAGGTTTTGGCAAGGGGACACTGGTGCTAGAGAGGGAAAAAGGATTCCAGAGTAGAGCTCAACGTGGAATTGGTAAAGTAGAGGACTGTGGGAGAAAAGTAAAGCCAAAGCAGTGGGAAGATAATGAGTGTCATGGATACTGGAGGCCAAGATGATGGGGACAAAGGAGGTGGAATGATCAGATGGCTGAATATGAGAGTTTTTGATCATGTAAGTCAAATACTTGTGAGTTATGATGAAATTCAGAGCGTGTCATCCTTCTGTATGGCCAACATAGGATTGAGAAATAGGTAATAGGATCTGAGGAAGCTGAAAAATAAGAACCTAGGGTGTTTGAGAAAGCATCAGCATGAATGTATGAGGGCAGGAGGTGGGGGGAGAAGGCAGTGGGTCACATTCTCAGCTCCTCATGTTCCATTCTCTCAGGGACAATAACCTGGTTGCAGAGTTTTGCCAATTCAGGTACCCTAGAAGGGAGCCAAATTAAAGATCCTCAACTTGACTGCCAACTGAGCTACTGAGAGTATTTATTAGGAAAAAGTTCCACAATACTGAAGCCCTGTACATCTGGAGAGATAAAGGTCTTACCTTCAAGTTATATCATATTTTAACTGGTGCTTATAATTACTTGTGAACATGCTTCATGCTTCATTCCTCCCTTGCCCCAATAAACGCTAAGTCCCTTGAGGTCCGAGACTATACCTGGCTTTATCTTCTCATCTGGAGCTCCTTCACAGGGGTACTGTAGATGAATTAGTTAGGACCACAGAATAAAAGGTCAATGGCAGGAGTGATACGAACAGTTAGAGCCATTGAACAGTTCCCAGAGCTGCTGTGGGGGATTTGTGAGTTCTCTGCCCACCACGACTTTATCTTTTGTTGGGGATGTTTTGGATGCCCTATGCCTGGGGTGCACTTGCTTTTCACCTCTGCTTCCTAGAATCCCTGGTGTTTTTTTCAAGGCTTAGCTTAGGATGGAAGATGGAACTTAGCATCAGGAAGACCTGAGTTCAAATCCCACCTCAGGTACTGGCTATATGTTATATAACCCCTCAGTGCCTCAGTTTTCTTATCTGTAAAATGAGGATGTTGATTATTTAAAAAATTATTTAGTATTGCATTTCCCCCCAGTTATGTGTAAAGCAGTTTTTTTAACATTTGTTTTTAAAACTTTGAGTTCCAAATTCTCTTATTTCCTCCCTCCCTACCCACCTCATTGAGAAGGCGAGCAATTCAATATAAGTTATACATGTGTAGTCATGCAAAACATTTCCATATTAGTCATATTGTGAAAGAAAACACAGACCAGAGAAAGCTCTCAAGAAGAATAAAGATAGTAAAAAAAGTACGCTTCTATCTGTATTTAGACACCATCAATTCTTTCTGTGGGGGGTGGATAGCATTTTTCATCCTAAGTCCTGCAGAGATGTCTTGGTTCAAACAGCTAAGTCTTTCACAGCTGATCATCACACAATATTGCTGCTACTTCCTACACAGTACATTTCACTCTGCATCAGCTCATGTAAGTCTTTTCAGGTTTTTCTGAGAGCATCCTGCTTATCCTTTCTTATAGTATAATAGTATTCTGACATAATCACATACCACAGTTTGTTCAGTCATTCCCCAGTTGATGAGCATCCCTTCAGTTTCCAATTCTTTGCCACCAAAAAAGAGCTGCTATAAATATTTTTGTACACATATCTCTTTTGGGATACAGACCTAGTCATGGTTTGATTAGTTTTGGTTGTTGCCCTTCATCTTCGAAGAGGACCAAAATGACGTGACCATGATAAAGTGAAGTTTCAGTGTCTCCCACTGTGGTGATCAGACCAATGCGAGCTCGGAATGCTCCACCACAGGTTGGGCACAGAAAGGCCGTGTGAATATTTGAGGTGGGTACTCCGAATTTGTGCATTCTGTGTTTCCTTTGTATTGTCTCAGTTGTGCTTTGCTCATAGAGCACAGCACCCTTTCTGATGTGGGCATACTGTGCTGAGCAGTCCTATGCCAGCGTCTCCCATGCTGCACAGTCAAATCCAAAGTTCTTGAGAGAGACCTTGACACCTTGGGAGTGTCCTTGTATCACTTCTTCTGTCTGTTATGTGATTGCCTGCCCCATGCCAGTTCTCCATAAAATATTCTTTTTGGCAAGCACACATTTTCAATTTGAACAACATGGCCAGCCCATTGGAGTTGGACTCTGAAGTATAATTTAAATACTTGGCAGTTCAGCTTGAACAAGGACTTCAGTGTCTGGTACCTTATCCTGCCAGGTGATCCTCAGAATCTTCCTAGGACAGTTCAAATGGAAGAGATTCAGTTTCCTGGCATGGCGCTGGTAGACTGTCCATGTTTCACAACAATGAGGTCAGCACAATGGGTCTGTAGACCTTCAGTTTGGTAGTCAGTCTAAAACCTCTTCTCTCCCAAACTTTTCTTCAGAGCCTCCCAAACACTGAACTAGCTCTGGCAATGCATGCACCAACCTCATTGTCAATGTGTACATCCCTGGAGAATACACTACCAAGGTAAGTGAACTTATCCATAGCATCCAAAACTTCTCCATTTGTTGTAACTGTTGGTTCCAGGTATAGATGGTGTGGTGGTAGCTGATGGAGCACCTGTGTTTTCTTGGGGTTAATTATTAGGCCAAAATGAGCACAGGAAGCAGAGAATTGATCCATACTTAGTTGCATTTCATTTTCAGAAGCTTCATTGAGTGCACAATCATCTGCACACAGAAAATCATGCACCAACACTCTCTCCACTTTGTAGCCTTTTCAAACTGAAGAACTTACCATCAGTAGGGTAATTGATGTTGATGCCATGTTCATCTTCACTGAAAGCATTTGACAAGGTGGCTAAAAACATCATGCTAAAAAGCATGGGAGCAAGCACACAGCCCTGTTTCACTCCATTGGTGACCTGGAAGACATGAGAGCATTGTCTGTTATCCAGAACCCGGGCAAACATGTCATCATGAAATTGATGTACAATATTGATGAACTTCTCTGGGCAACCAAATTTTGACATAATTTTCCATAAGCCCTCACAACTTGTAGTGGTATTGCTACATCAAAGGGTATGCATGGTTTTATAGCTCTTTGGGTTGAATCAGTTCACAACTCCACCAATAGTGCATTAATGTCTCATTTTTCCCACATCCCCTACAATATTTGTCATTTTCCTTTTCTGTCCTCTTAGCCAAATATGAGGTAGTACCTCAGAATTGTTTAAGTTTGCATTTCTTCAATTAATAGTGAGAGCATTTTTTCACATGGTTAGAGATAGCTTTTATTACTTCATCTGAAAACTGTTCATAACTTGTGATCATTTATCAGTTGAGGAATGACTCTTTTTTTATAACTGACTCAGTTCTCTGTATGTTTAAGAGATGAGGCCTTTATCAGAGAATCTTGTTTCAAAAGTTTTTTCAGTTACTGTTGCTAATAGTATCCTAATCCTCTCTATGCTATCCCCGCCCCCATTCCTTCTGTTCTCTCCCTCTTTCCTCAAGTGTTTTGGCTCCTCCCCCAATTTGCCCTCCCATCGATCACCCTCCTTCTCATTCCCTTCTACTCCTTCTTTCCTGTAGGGTAAAATAGATTTCTTTCCCAATTGAGGGTCTTAAGGACCTCTAGGGTTCTTTCTGACTTTAACTCCATGATCCTCCTTACTACTAATACCCTGTTTCACCAAATTATTTAGTATTTAATTATCTAAATACCTATTGTTTTCCTTCAATAAAATCTAAGTTTCTTGAAAGTGAGGAGTAATGTCTTTTCTTTGTATCATAGTACCTCGTACAGGGCCGGCATCATTTTAAGAACTTAATAAATCCCTCTTGACTAAATATAGAAAAATAAAATAGAGCCTGCTTTTTCTCTGCCCTCCTCCTTTCTCTGACTGTGCAGGAACCCACTTGAATTGCTTTGTCCCCCCATGTCCTCAATCATTTTCCAAAAATGGTGCCTCCTTGTCGTGCAAAGTTTTAGACGTCTGACTGCCCCTTTTTCTGCACCTCACAGCATCACAGTGCTATTCTGTAACTGCGCCCACGATCATCTCTTGTTAATGTCAGTGGCATTTGAGGAAAGCCGACGTGCCCTTTCTTCAGTCGTCTGCTTTGGTAGCAGCTGATGAAGCCTGGCGCACGTAAGCAGTCGATCTCATTAGTGATGCTGCATGTGCCACAGAAGGGTTGGGGGAGCCTGAACTTGGGAGATGCTCTGTTGTCTTCTTATAGACTAGGAATCGAAATGGGACCATTTCTTTGGTCTAGTGGGCCTGGGTAACACTCAGACACATCTTTTTAAAGACACAATTTGAAATAGAAACTGATAACTTGTTCTTATTCCACATATGAAGAGGAAAATTACCACCCAAAGCAGCATCTCATGCTCCTAACAGAATGGAGCCTGCAGACAGATCCATGATTCTACTTGCCTGAGTGATGTTTTAATTCCCAAAGAAAGGTGTTTAATTTATGCCCCTTAGACATGAATCCGTTTTCTTTCTGCACATTGTTAGTCATTTTTATTACAAAATTTGCTGATGAACAAACCTATTTATATTCACATGATCGCATTTCCCCCCTCCAAGCCCATTTTCTCTTCTTTGACTTGATTGGAGAATGACGTTATAATGTTGATTTTTTGGGGCAATTTCATTTCTATGGCAACAGATACAGATGATGTGAATTGGTTCAGATAAAATTAGAGCTCACCAAAACCTTTAGTCTGGTTATGAGTTATTAAGTGAGAGTAAAAAAGTGGAAAATGATTTCTCTTGTGTGTGTGTGTGTGTGTGTGTGTGTGTGTGTGTGTGTGATCTCAAGGAGTTATTTCTGTGCTTACTGCTGTGTTTACTAGTTTGCCTCAATGATGAGTGCTGTATATTTAAGGCATTATTAAACTTGGTACTCTATGAATCACTTAGAACTCACCAGGCAAAAATTTTGTACAAATGGACACTCCATTTTATGACAATTAATTATTTCTCTGTCTGCTTTCTGCATTTATTTTTCAAGTTTATAATTTCCTTTGGTGTTCCTGGAATTTTGTTGAATGGGAGGCTTCCACAGACAGTCGCATACTAATCATTAAAGCAGAATGAGAGACCACTGGGACAAAGAGCACTGAGGGGATGCTTAGGGAGGGGGAGCTGGGAAGCTTAGTTCCCAGAGTGCAGTTCTTGCTTATCTTGGTGAGGATGGCAGGACCTTGGCAATAACTCTGACTCCGGAAGTGTTAGAGTTTAAATGAAATCCAGTTTAGATCACGTCGTGCTCCATGAGGAGGAGCTGGTGCCATTTACTCTCCTTTTTCAATTCTGGACCTTCCCTTGGCCTCCTATCACTCATGTTCCTACTCTCTTGAATTTCACTCCATTTGTACAAGATGTCTTAAAAGTCTTTGAGAAGTTCTAAGCTTTAATAGCTTACTACTCTAAGATTTTTGTAACTCCCTGTATTTATCACCGTCTTTGTTGAAATCATCCCAGCCTTCTGGCCGAAGAACTCTTTTCTTAAGGAGTTTGGTACCAAACGGTCTTCTCCATTGCAGCTCCTTCCTTCCTATCTGGGGGCTTGGCTCTTCTTAACACCCTGTCCTTTTGTTTCATTGACTTGGATCACCAGTGTCTGCACTCCACCATCGTCACCTTCCGGAGCAGCTGCTTAGGCCTCACCATCACATCAAACTCTTTTACCTTCAGGATCTTGAATTTTTTTCAATTATAACTTATGATCTCTCCCTCTGCTTCACTTTCCC
This sequence comes from Potorous gilbertii, assembly GCA_028658325.1. Classification (NCBI taxonomy): domain Eukaryota; kingdom Metazoa; phylum Chordata; class Mammalia; order Diprotodontia; family Potoroidae; genus Potorous; species Potorous gilbertii. The sequence continues at coordinate 238,351,817 of CM053770.1, read as the reverse complement.
AAAACCCATTAATTCTCTCTACAGCCGCCCATCCCTTCCTCTTTCCAAGTCCATTTACCTTACCATAGACTCACTTTTTCCTCACCTTTTCACAGTCTTGACCCTATAGTTAATCAGTTCAATTATGCATTTTTCTTCTACCTTTAGACTCCCCCAATACACATGAGACTTCCTTAGCAACTCTGGGTTATATGCCTGTATAAATAAATTACATTAATGTATACACATATATAATCACATGTGTATATATGCATAAATACATGTGCACAACCTATATACACACATGTATACACATGCATATATACATGGACATAAATATACACATACACACATTTCATTGGGTACACCATGGATTTATGTTCCATAATCTCCCTACTGTCCTCACTATTGCATGATAATACTTTTGTCCTTTCATGATGAACTCTATTAAGATCTCTCCAATAGCTGGACATGGTGGCACAAGTCTCTAATTCTTGCTGTCTGAGCTGCTGGTGTCTGCACTAAATCTGGTACTAAGATGGCAAGTCCCCAGGCTCAGAGGGCCACTGAGTTGCCTTAAGAGAGGCAAATATGTCCAGGTTGGAAAAAGAACACCTTAAAGCTTCTGTGCCAATCAGTATTGTGATCAAGTTTGTGACTGCCCATTTCATTTCCAGCCGGAGGAAATAGGACGTAGATAATGACCCTGCAGAGGAGGCTGGAGTCATCAGCCCAAGAAAAGGAAGAAGGCAGGAAGAGAATCAGGGAGAAAACAGGGCCAGTTAAACCCAGGGAAAATGTGTCTAGGAGGAGGGAGTGGTCAGCAGGGCCAGAATTTGAAGAGTAACCAGGAGGATGAGGATGGAAAAAAAGCCATCAAGTTTAGCTTTTAAGAGTTCATTGGTAACCTTTGAGGCACCTGTTTCTGTAGAATGGTGGGGCAGATGCCCCTTTCTCTCAGGTAAGAGGTCAAAAAATTGAGAGGGGGCAAGGAAGTGGAGGCAGCTGAGGGAAGGGAGATCCAGTTGCAAAAAACAATCTCTAATAACTCTTTTCAATCATTTCCATTCTCCTCAAGTTCTTACTATTCACATTCAAGAGTCCCCATCTCTTACAGATAGCCATGACTCACTTTACTGAGAAAATCATGCCCATTCAACTTTAGCTCTCCCCACTCCCTCACTCCA
>CM053770.1:238327888-238350151 GCA_028658325.1 Potorous gilbertii | reverse complement strand
GCTCCATTCTAATTTTTAAAGAACTATTTTCTTGAGAGAGCTTTTGAACCTCTTTTTCCATTTGACTAACTCTGCTTTTTAAAGCATTCTTCTCCTTATTGGCTTTTTGTACCTCTTTTGCCATTTGAGCTAGGCTATTTTTAAAGGTGTTATTTTCTTCAGCATTTTTTTGGGTCTCCTTTAGCAAGCTGTTGATTTGCTTTTCATGATTTTCTTGCATCACTCTCATTTCTCTTCCCAATTTTTCCTTCACCTCTCTTACTTGATATTCAAAATCGTTTTTGAGCTCTTCCATAGCCTGAGACCATTGTATATTTATGTTGGAGGTTTTGGATGCAGAAGCCTTGACTTTTAGGTCTTCCTCTGATGGTATGCCTTGTTCTTTATCTGAAAGGATGGAAGAAAATACCTGTTGATCAACAAAGTAACCTTATATAGTATTATTTTTTCCCTTTTTTGGGCATTTTCCCAGCCATTTACTTGACTTGAGTCCTTTGTCAAGAGAAGTATATACTCTGGGGACCTGTAAGTTCTCAGTTCCTCCAAGGTGGCACAATCAAGGGAGAGTAGTTTACTCTTCTCCTGACCTGCACCCTGGTTTGGGAGCTGCCAAAGCTTTTCTGCTCAGGATCTGCAAGTAGAATTCCCTTTCCAGAGCACTCCTCCTCACCCCAGGATGGCTACTGAGGGCTGAGACCCAGACCAGAGGCTCAATTCTCCCAGGGTACTTAGGCAGAGGACTCCAAAAATGGATGCTGCTGTTGCTGCTGCCTGGGGTCAGGGCGAGGAGAGAACCCTGCTCCTTACTTACCCAGGTGAAAGAGCTTTCTCACTGACTTTTGAAGCTGTCTCTGGTGTTTGTGGGTTGAGGGATCTTGGAACTGCATCTGCTGCTGGGAATTCTGCCCCTGAGGCCTGCTATGGTCCTGTTCCTGCTGGTGCCACATGGCCAAGGCTGCACTGGGCTCCATGGGCTGCGCTCTGCTCCACTCTGTGCCCCGTGTGATAGACCTTTCCTGTAGGCCTTCCTGGCTGCCTTGAACTGGAAATCTCTTTCACTCTGTCATTTTGTGGCTTTTGCTGCTCTAGAATTTGTTTAAAGTCATTTTTTACAGGTATTTTATGGGCTATGGGGGAAGAGCATCTTTCTACTCCGTCATCTTCTAATCTAGCATTCTGCATGACTCACAGTATTTCTCAGGTCTACCTTTATAATCTCACCTCTCAGTTCTCACCTATGTGAACCCAGAAAACACCTTGGACATTCCCACCTCCACACCTTTGTCCACCTTGTCCCCAGTGCCTTGAATGTACTCACTGATATCTTTTCAGCTGGATGCTGGTGAATCAAACAATATTTATAGTTGTAACAAAGGAAACATTTTCTTAGAAGAGAAATCATTGGATGAGAAAGATTGTATTTCATCAAGACTTGTTTTGTCTCATTGGGTTCAATACACTGCAGTTGACCTACACTGTGGAGTTTCTAGAAATTGGGGCCAGTTAAAACTTTTTTGCCTTCAATTAGCAGATAGGATTTTTTTTTTGGTAGAACATTTATGGAAAGAGAAGAACCTTTTTTGGACAAACAAAGTCTAATGCAACTTTAATAGACTTGAGACAAAGATGGTAATAGTGACTATCTAGAAAGTCAGATAAGAGGTTTGAATGACAACAGAAGTTCTAGCTTTTCTGTGCAATCGTGTTCATTGTCTGCTTGTAGAGTTTTGCCTAGACTTAGAGGAAAGTAAGATACTGATGAGCTCTTGTTCATGTACACTGAAGCCAAGGCAACATTGGACCCTAGCAATCTGATAGATACCCAAAGCTTTCAAGAAGATCCTATATGATGTACTGAACAGTGTGCTGTTCTCTAACTTAGTAATATATACTCATCTCATTGGGCAAGGATCATCCTTTATGCTTCTCTGCATTCTGTGGTGCTCTACAAATCATGGTAATAAGAATAACTGACATTTACATACTACTCTAAGATTTGCAAAATACTAATACACTTGAGAACATTAGAGAACAATTAAATGCTTACATGTGTGCAACTGACTCTAAGTACAAGAATTCAGAGAAGGAATAAATCATTGTGTGCTTAAGAAATTTGAAAGTGGGAGTTATTAGACTTTGCATTAGACTTTGTTGGGTCTTGGAGGATGAGTAAATTTGCAAAGGTTCCCAAACTTATTTGACCTCCCATCCCCTTTTTTTTAAAAAAATTACTCAGTGCCCCCCTGCAAATATACTTTCCTTAGTATTTTAACATTTGATTTTGTTTAAATTTGCATTATTTCAAAAAATCAATATATTTTTTTAAATGACACATCTTAAATTTAATAATGTATGGTGCATTTGTGAAGTTTTTTCCTGCGTTGAAATTTTGATGATACAATATTGCATTACATAACTGTATAGTATTATATGGTAAACAAGTAAACACATGCAGAGTTTTCCAAAAGATTAAATATGAAATTATGTCTATATTAAACATGTAACCACTTGCTCACCTTGCTGCCTTAATCTTGGGAACAATTCTGTATTCTGGAGTTCCTATTTATGGGTTTTGTAGCAGCATTGCAATCCCAAAGGTGCTCAGTGAACCAGTTTGCCTCTCTTTCTTGTTTTTGTTTTTAAGTTGCATTGTTTTGTCACTTACCAAGCCTTTATTTCCTCTTGTTCCCCCTCCTTCCCCAAAAGAGAAAAAGTCCTTATAATAGATATGCATGGCCAAGTAAAACAAATTCTCATATTGACAAATGTCCCAAATATGTGTTTCATTCTGTATATTGAATTTAGCACTTCTTTGTCAGGAGGTGACTTCTATTGTCATTTATTATCTCTGGAATCAATAGCCATCATTGGGTTTATTGTGTTTCTCATCCTATCGGCATTCTGATAGAAACTGTTATGCTAGTTCTATTCTCTTCACTTTGCTTTTTGGATCATACAGGTCTTGCCAAGATTCTTTGACCCTTCTCTTTCTCCATTTCTTACATTGCATCGTCACATTCATATACCACAGTTTAGTCATCCATTCCCCAATGAATGGGTACCCCCTTAATTTCTAGTTCTTTGGCACCGCAAAAAGAGATGCTATAAATATTCTTGTTTATATTCTTTATATATTGTGTATTTTTTTATTTCTTTGGGATATAGGTCTAGTAGTGGTATCAGTGGTTCAAGGCAGATGCACAGTTTAGTTCCTTTTTGTGTGTAAACTGCCCAATTGCTTTCTTAAGTGACTGGACTCTCTTCAAACTGTGTTTCAGTATGCCTGTTTTAAAGAAGCCCTGTATAATACTCATGGTTTTCCTTTTTTGTCAAATTTGCCACTCTGAAGGGTGTGAGAGTTGGTTTAATATGCATTTCTCTAATTATTAGTGACTTGGAGCATTTTTTTTATGTGGCTATAGGTAACTTGGATTTCTTTCATTAATAAATACCTGTTCATATCCTTTGACTATTTATCGGTTGGAAAATGGTTCTTATTCTCATAAAATTGAATCAGTTCTTTACATATCTTAGAAATGAGACTTTTCTCAGAGAAACTGACTGCAAAGATGTTTTCCTAGTTAACTATTTTCTTTCTAATCTTAGTGGCTTTGAATTTATGCAAAGACTTTAATTTTGTGTAATCAAAATTGTCTATTTTATTTTGTCATCCCTTCTATCTTTTTTTAAGTTATGAACTCTTCCCTTATCCATATGTCTGAAGATAATTTCTTCCTTACTCCTCTAATTTGCTTATCAGGTAACCTTTTATATCTAGATTATGTATCCATTTGGATATGTGGTATAAAGTGCTGGTCCAAATCTAATTTCTGCCAGACTAGTTTCCCCAGCATTTTTTGGCAAGCAGTGAATCCCTACCTTAATAGTTGGGATCTTTGGGTTTATTGAACACTAGGCCAGTAGATTAATTTGCCTCTGTATGTTGTGTGCCTAATCTGTTCCTCTGATCGACCTCTCTATTTTATGAATAGTATCAAATTGTTTTGATGGTTACTTCTTTATATCATACTTTAAGGTCTGGCTTAAAGCCTGATAGACTCTGTTTCTACTTTGTAAATTATTTTCCTTTAGAGTCTTGATCCTTTGTTCTTCCAGATGAATTTCATTATTATTTTCTCTAGTTTTATAAAGTAATACTTTGGTAGTTTGATTATTGTGACACTAAGTAAGTAAATTATTTTAAGTAGTATTGTCATTTTTATTGTATGTTTCAGTCTATCCATGAGCAATTATTGTTACTTCAGTTATTTAGATCTGCCTTTATTTCTGTAGTGTTTTGTGGTTGTAGTTATATAATTCCTATGCATATTATGGTAAGTAGACTCCAAAGTATTTTATACATTCTATAGTTATTTTAAGTATAATTTCTCTATCTCTTCCCCCTGAATTTTGTTAGTAATATACATAAATACTGATGAGTTATGGGAATTAATTTTATATCCTGCATCTTTGCTGTTGTTATGATTTCTTAATTTTATCTGACTCTCTAGGGTTCTCTAAGTAAGCCATCTTATCATCTGCAAAAATGATAATTTTGTTTCTTTTTTGCCTAGCCTTATTCTTTCAATTTCTTTTTCTTTTCTCATTGCTATAGCTCATGTTTCTAGCACTATATCAAATAGTAGTGGTGACCATGGACATCCTTACTTTGCCCCTAATCTTACTGGGAAGGACTTTTAATTCATTCCTATTATGAAAGATGGTGGCTCTTGGTCTCTGTGTGTGTGTATGTACATATATAGATATAGATATATAGTGTGTGTGTACATTCATATATAGACAGATATATATATGTGTGTATTACATACATACATGTATACACACACACACACACACACACACACACACCACTTACCATGGTAGAGAAAAGTCCATTTTATTCCTATGTTTTCAATTTTTTAAAACAGAAATATTTCTTGCATTTCCTCACAAGCCTTTTCTATGTTAATATAATGATATGGTTTTCGTTTTTCATACAACTCACATAACACTGTTAATTATGTATGTAGCTTTTCTAATATTGGACCAGCCCTTGTATTCCTGGTATAAATCCATCTCGGTCACAGTATATGACCCTTGTGTTATGTTAATGTAGTCTTTTTGATATTTTGTTTAAAATTTTGCATGTATATTCATCAGGGACATTGATATTTAGTTTTCTTTATTTTGACTCCCCCTGATTTAGATATCAAAATGATATTTGAATCAGAAAATATTGAGTAGGAGCCCTTCATTTTCTATTTTTGGAAACAGTCTATATAAGATTAGAGTTCATTTATTTGTTTGATACAATTTGCTTATAAACCCATCTGATTCTGTTTTTTTTCCTTTGCAAATTAATTTATAACTTGTTCAATTTTTTTACTCTACAATTGGATTCTTAAGTTCTTTATTTCTTGTTCTTTTAATCTAGATATTTTGTATTTTTGTAAATAGTCATCTATCTCATTTAAATTATTGGTTTTGTTGTCATATAGATGGGTAAAATAGTTTCTAACAATATCCTTTACTTTTCCTTCATTTGTTTTGAGGGAATGCTTTCCTAAAGAATCATGGCAACATTAGTAGTTGCAGCCATGGTAATATTGACAGAAGAAGCTGATGTAGAAGAGGATTTCTCAGAAGGCTTAGTTTGATTGGGATAAGCATCTAAAGTTTAACTTCAGGATATAATAATTGCATGTTTTCTTCCCTGCTTCACTTCCATTATCCTTTAATAACTTCTTATCTCTGGTTTCCATTCCAATAAATATCTTTTCTTTCAATATTGCTGATAACCTTTCTTTGGTAGATCATCCAGCATCCCTGGAAGTTTATTCGCTTGTTCCTGGTCACGCTCTGCATTCAGAGTTGTTGTGTGTTTAGGGGTTTTCTCTGTTGGAAGTGTATACAGCTTGTATTATACCCAAATCAAAATGGAATGATGCCCAGAAACCAATACAGAAGATTATAGACTCCCAAGCCACAAAGAGTTGAAACTTAGGAATCAGAAAAGAGGCTTATAATAGTTTGAATATACAAAGACTATGTAACCTGTCTCTGAGTATATAGGTGCCTGGTGATGGTAACAGTGAAGGAAGACCATGGGAATTTGTCTATGGGAAGGATGCAGAACAAATGACCCTGATGTGTCATGGTGTGAGTGTGTATGTGTGTGTGTGTGTGTGTGTGTGTGTGTGTGTGTGTGTGTGTGTTGGGGGAAGGGAGTCTCTGAGGAGACTACAGTAACCTCCAAAGATTTGTCCAAGACAGGATTATATCTAATCCTTTCCAGAAAAATAAAAATCTTTTATTCAGTTATTGCTAACTATACAAATTTGTTTATTTTTTTAAAATTTGCATTGTTTTTTTTCTCTCTCACAAATGCTAGTGAATATTCCCTGTACCATTATATACTAAGCCAAAAGGAAACATACAGCTAACTTCAGCATCCTAGAGATGAATTGCTTGCCTTTAATAGAAAAGCTTTTTTATGTCCCTTGAGAAGGGATCCCATAACCTTTTGCTGAGATCTCTTCAATGATTCGTGGCCCTTGTGGTCAGGAAAGAGAGTTATTACTTGAGAAGTTAAAAAAACAATCAAAACATAACTGATAAAAATATTGGTTATATCAAAGTGTTTTCTCTGATTGCTATTAGAATACAATGGAATGTCAGTATTTTTGTGTATAAATCAAAGCATTAGTCAATCTTTTCTATAAAACCTTGCTTGTGGATGTAATAGAATCCAGAGTATGGAGTTGCAATCTAATTCCATATATCTGGAAGACTTTTTCAATTTTGTCAGTTAAGATGGCCTCTGCGGTCCCTTCATCTCCAAATCTCTGGTCCTTTGATCTTAAATTCTGGAGAATGTCCAGACACTGTTGCAGATAGATGACTGTGCTCATTAAGTGTTACCAGGAGGAGGTCTGGCCTCTCTCTGGAGCTGGCACAGTGCTATGGCCCACAGAGGCCAAGATGTCCTTTATGATGGGATGCCCATAGCACTCTGGTGTCGCTAGCATCACAAGCTCCTAACCTGTTGAAGATTTATAAAATAGCATAAATAATCACTCTTTGTTGATGATATGAGATATTCTTAGAGAGCCCTAGAAAATCAACTAAACAACTAACAGCTTTAGTGAAGTTGCAGTATAGAAAATAAACTTACTTAAATCATCAGCATTTCTAAATATTACCAACATAAAGCAAAAGAGACAGAAAGAGAAATTCCATTTAAAATAACTGCATTCAATATAAAATACTTGGGAGTCTATTTGACAAGACAAACTTCGAACCTATATGAACACAGTTACAAAACACTTTTGACACAAATAACGACAGAACTAAAAAACTAGAGAAATATTCACTGCTCATTGATAGGGTGAGCCAACATAATCAAATAACAATTCTATCCAAATCAGTTTACTTATTCAGTGCCATTCCAATCAAACTTCCAAAGAATTATTTTATGGAGGTACAAAAAAAATAATAACAAAATTCACTGGAAGAGCAAAAGGTCAAGAATATAAGGGGAATCAATGAAAAAAACACGAAGGAAAGCAGCCCCGTAGTACCAGATTTCCAATTATATTCCTCCATGGTAATCATCAAACAGTACGGTGCTTGCTAAGAAAGAGATACAATAATGTGTGATCACAGTAAGCTAGTGTTTGATAAACCCAAAGACTCTGGCTTCTGGGGCAAGAACTCATCATTTGACAAAAATTTCTGGGAAAACTGGAAATCAAATTGGCAGAAACTAGGCATAAACCAACATCTCACATAGTATACCAAGATAAAGTCAAAATGAATACGTGATTTAGACAGAAAGGATGATATCATAAGCAAGATAGTGGAGCATGGAAAATTTTACCTGTCAGATCTATGGATAAAGGAAGAATTTATTACCAAACAAGAGACACAGGATCACAGGAAGTTTAGTGGATAATTTTGATTACATGAAATTACAAAGCGGTTGTATAAACAAAACCAATTCAATCAATATTAGAAGGAAAACAGAAAACTGGGGGTGCGGTGGGTGGGAGAGATTTTATAGCAAGTTTCTCTGATAAAGGTTTTACTTCTTAAATGTACAGTTAAGTGAGCCAGATTTATAAAAATAAGATCTATTTCCCAATTGATAAATAGTCAAAGGATATAAACAGGCAGTTTTCAGAAGAAATCAAAGCTCTCTATAGTTATATGAAAAAATTATCTAAATCAGTATTGATTAGAGGAATGCACATTAAAAAAAATTTGAGTCGTCACCTCACACCTATTAGAAACATGACAGAAGAAGTAAAATGATAAATTTTGAAAGGGATATGGAAAAATAAGGACACTAATACGCTATTGGTGGAGTTGTGAACTGGTCCAACCATTCTGGAAAGCAATTTGGAGCTATGCCCTAAGGGCTCTAAAATTGTGCATAAAAAACCCCTGTAATCCAGCAATACCACTACTAGATCTGTATCCCAAAGAGATCAGAGAAAAAGGAAAAGGACATATGTGTACAAAAGTGACTCTTTTTTGTGGTGGCAAAGGATTGGAAGTTGAGGAGATATCCATCAAGTGAGGAATGGCTGAACAGGTTATGGTTCTTATATGATTATGATGGAATACTAGTGTGCTGTAAGAAATGCCAGGCAGAATGCTTTCAGAAAAAAACCTGGGAAGATTTATATGAACCTAATGCAAAGTAAAATGAGTAGAACCAGAAGATCATTGTATACAGTAACAGCAGCATTAAAATGATGAACACCTGTGAAAGACTTTGCTTCTCTGATAAATACAATGGTCTAAGACAGTTTTGAAGGGTTCATAATGAAAAATGTTATCCATCTCCCAAAAGAGAGAACAGATAAACTCTAAGTGCAAATTGAAGTATAATTTTTTTACTTTCCTTATTTTTTTTTCCTTTTTTTACAACATGGAAATATTTTTGCATGATTTTACATGTATAATTGATATCAAATTGCTTGCCTTCTCAGTGTCTCCCACAGGGGCTAGAGAGAGAGAGAGAGAATTTGGAACACAAAAGTTAAAAAAAAATGCTAAAAATAAATAAATAAGTAGGATAGCAGAAGAGGAGAGATTGCTGTCTTATGGAGGTCTGAGAGAATCTGAAAGTAGCCTTGGGAGCCATAAGCATTCCACCTACTCAACCATAACCAGGGCATCAGAATCTGAAGGAAACCTTAGATAATAGTGGAAAGAGTGGGGAAGGGAAGGCATCATCTTGGAGGACTCAGTGAGTGCCAGCAGATGGAAGAGAGGGGGAAAGATGAGATGTAAGATCTAAGAGGAAGTTTGTTAGTTATGGAAGAGGTATTCTAGAAGGTACTAGGGAAGGAGCAGACAGACATAATGGGACAGTAAAGGAGCAAGCATCTGGGAAAGGGAAAGAAAATGTGGAGGGAGAAGCCTGACAGGAGTTCAGAATCACTTGGTTGGCTGGGAGTATGCTAACCATTGAGGGATGAGTGCAGAATATTAGCAGTTGGAGAGAGATCCATTGAGGGAGACATATGATTAAACTAGTCAAAATCCTTCTCAAGGTCCCAGAGTGTAGCAGGTGGTAATGTTGTATCCTAGGAGACCCTGGGATTCAGGTAGAGGGATAGTGTTGGGGAGCCTGGGAGCCTAGAGCCAGGAAATGACAAGGTGGACTTAGAGCTAGAGAAGGTCCTGGGGTGAGGAGAATGGTGAAACCTGAAGCTGAGGGGGGTGATTGGATGGGTCTCGTGTGGAATAGGCACTTGGAGGAGACTCTGGGAGCAAGCCCAGCTCTTGAGGTGGATGGTCAGATCTTTGTCCTGAGGCAAGCTAAATGGACCCCACACTGGAAAAGACTCACTTGAACTGAACCTTGGGAGGAAGCGAGGGATTCCAAGAGGCAGAGGTGAGGAGGAAATACATTCCAGGCATGGGAAGAGGGCAGTCCATGCAAAAGCATGAGATGAGAACTAGAATGTCATGTATAAGGCTCTGTAATTAGGCCTGTGGGCTGGAATGTAGAATTAGGAGGGTGGGGAACCTGAAAAGGTTTGTAGCCAGATTGTGAAGGGCTTTAAATGCCTAATTGACCTTTGCATTTTATTCTGAGGGCAAGTGGAAGCCACCAGAACTTCTTGAGCAGGGAAGTGGCATGGTCAGATCTATGCTTTATTTTATTTCCTGTCCTGTGGTAGAGCATTTTGAGCTCGTATTGGTCTGATCAGTCATAATGGGACACGTTGAAACTTGACTCTAGCACAGTGATGTCATTTAGGTCCTCTTTGAGAACGAAGGACCACGACCAACCAACCAATCAGGCTTTAGGAATGTCACTTTGATAATAGTATGGACTGAAGACATAGTGATCAATGAGGAAGCTGCTGTAACAGTCCTGGTATGAGGCAATGGGTGCCTGAACGAGGGTGGTGGCTGTGGGAATGAAGAGGACTTGGAAATGGATTGTGTATGGGAGTGAGGGAGCTAGAGAACTTGAGATGACTCTGAGACTGTGAACTTGGGTGACAATTTTCACCTTTCTCCCCCTATGTAGGCCCACCTTCTCATGGAAGACAGTGATGATTGATAAGTAGATATTTATTAGAACGTGCAGTTTTCATAGAATTCCTCTACTTCTTCCTCTTCTGCAGCAGATGCTGATGCATGAGCTGCACTTTTCAATCTTCACTAGGGGGGCTCTTTACCTGTGTTTGTGGTGAGCACCGCTAGCCTAGATGAGCACTTGCTTCGGGAAATGGTTCTTCCTGTTGCCTTTGACACGTGATTAAGTCAGCCTTGCCTGCTTCTTTAGCTGTCTCCCTGAGGAGGATCTGTAAGCTATCTTTCCATTTAGCTGCACTCTCCTTAGATTCTTATGGCCTCATTTATAGTGAGAAAGTCAATATTGATATGAACCAATTCCTCCAGTAATGTTGACTTGACATTCCGAATGCCAGCAGTTAAATTAATGTATTAACAGGGGTGTCCTTTTTAGTACTGTTTGCCTCCTCCACCACCACTATGCCACCAGGACTCTGCATGGGGCCCAAGACCATTTTCTTGTGTGTGATTTTTTTCTGGGTTGCTATGGTCAAAGAATTCCTCATCGGTTGTCTAGCTTGTGGGGAAATGACTTTGTCTGTGAAGGCTCCTCCTTGGCAAGTAGACACAGGTTGTTCCTAGAACCTGAAGGGTTTGAAACCTTTCCCTTGTGCTGGTGCCTATCCAGGCCTCTACCCAAGCACCTCCTTGACAAATCCAGGTACTGTGCCTCCCGTGGGAGTAAGACTTTTGTTGGATGCCACAGTCTGTGTATAAGAAAGATGGTACCACTGGTGCTGGGGCAAATGGGTGGAAGAAGGATCTCTTCTCTGGGCTAACATTTCCCCAGTTCCTTTGACTATCCCTTCCATGTTTGATTTTGAAGACTCCCCTCCTCCTTGTCCTAATTATCCTCCTTTGGATATGCTCCAGCTTGTTGTTATCTCCTGGAAAGGCAAGGATTGTGCTGAGCACAGCAGTTCTGGGCAGGGTCTGACCCACATAGGCTGAGTGGGTGTATCCTCCTTTATTATGGATGCTGAGACCATGGGATCATAGCCATAAGACTGGAAGGGGCCTTAGAAATCTTCTAGTGCTACCCATCCTAGTTTAAGTGGAGAAACTCAGGCCCAGAGAAGTGAAATGACCAGACCAAGGTCACTCAGGTAATAAGTAGCAGAGTTCACATTACAACTCAGGCCCTCTCACTCTTAATCCAGCATTCTTTCTAATGAACCCTACTGCCTCTTTACTGAACATCTATTGATGCATTCTAAGTGAATTAACATTCTTTGAAAGCCACATTTTGACTCACACTGAATATTAAATCAACTAAAATCCCTAAATGTTTATTACAGTCAACCAGGGCCATCTCTGGTCATCCTGATCTATGTCTGGCCACTGGACCCAGATGGCTCTGGAGGAGAAAGTGAGGCTGGTGACTTTGCACAGCCCTCCCTCTCTTGTACCTTCCTAGTCACCAATGGAGTGAAACAGGGCTATGTACTTGTTCCCATGCTTTTTAGCATGATGTTTTCAGGAATGCTGACAAATGCTTTCAATGAAGATGAACACAGCATCAAAGTCAACTACCCTGCTGATGGTAAGTTCTTCTATTTGAAAAGACTACAAGCTAAGACAAAAGTGGAAGGAGTTGGTACATGATTTTCTGTTTGCAGATAATTGTGCACTCAATGCAACCTCTGAAGCTGAGATGCAACAAAGTATGGATCAATTCTCTGCTGCCTGTGCTCATTTTGGCCTAATAATTAACCTCAAGAAAACACAGGTGCTCTATCAGCCACCACCACACCATCCATACTTGGAACCAACAGTTACAACCAATGGAGAAGTTTTGAATGCTGTGGATAAGTTCATTTACCTTGGTAGTGTACTTTCCAGGGATGTACACATTGACAATGAGGTTGATGCACACATTGCCAGAGCTAGCTCAGTGTTTGGGAGGCTCTGAAGAAAAGTTGGGAAAGAAGAGGTATTAGACTGACTACCAAACTGAAGGTCTACAGAGCCATTGTGCTGACCTCATTGTTGTATGCCTGTGAAACATGGACAGTCTACCAGCACCATGCCAAGAAACTTAATTGCTTCTATTTGAACTATCTTAGGAAGATTCTGAAGATCACCTGGCAGGATCAGGTGCCAGATACTGAAGTCCTTGCTCGAGCTGAACTGTCAAGTATTCAAACTATGCTTCAGAGAGTGCATCTCCGATGGGCTGGCCATGTTGTTTGAATGCAAAATGTACACTTGCCAAAAAGACTATTTTATGGAGAACTTGCATGGGGCAGATGATCACATGGTGGTCAGAAGAAGTGATACAAGGATACTCTCAAGGTCTCTCTGAAGAACTCTGGATTTCACTGTGCAACATGGGAGACACTGGCACAGGACCACTCAGCATGGCATGCCTGCATCAGAAAGGGTGCTGTGCTCTTTGAGCAAAGCATAGGATGCACAAATTTGGAATATCCACCCCAAATATTCACACAGACTCTCTGTGCCCAACCTGTGGTAGAGCATTCTGAGCTCATGTTTGTCTGATCAGCCACAGTTGGACACACTGAAATTTGAAATGATGTCATTTTGGTCCTCCTTGAAGATGGAAGACAAAACCAACCAACCAGTCCTAGAGGTATTAAGGAGCCATAGGAATTTAATATGTAGAGAAGTGACATGGTCAGATCATTTTGACCCCAAGCAGCCATCCCTCATTCTCCAGACTTTGCCTAGATTCCCACCCCCACCCTCAGCCTTTAGTTTCTTGGGTGGTTGGAAGGATAGTGATGTCCTCAACAAAAACAGGGATGGTCAGAAGAGGACTGAGTTTGGAGGGAAAGGAAATGAGTTAAGTTTTGGATGTGTTAACTTTGAACTAGACAGAGATGTGTTCAGGACAGACATAGCCTACCCCTGTCTCCCTCCTGCTATACTCCCTGTGCTTTTTATTTTTTAAAGCTTAGTAGAGAACTTTACATTCTCATTAGCTTTGTCCCAGCTCATAGAGATAATTTGGGAATCCTAACTCTGCCATCCAATAAATTAACTAACCTGTTCAGCTTTACATCATTTGCAACTTTGATAAATTGTTCATATATGTTTTCATCCAACTCACTTATAAGAATTGGTAAGAAGAGGCTGAACTCTTATCCATCTTGTTTATCGCAGGGGCATTGTGAGAGATATTAGCCAATAAGAATCGAGACCAGAAGAGATATTACTCCAGAGTCCCTGGTGTCAGTGCTCTTCCCTGCCTTGTGTTGCTTATTTAGTCAGTGGGCCAGAAACATTTATTAAGCACCTACTGTATGCCAGAATCTGTGTTAAGCACTGGGTATACGAAGATAGGTAAACTATAGTCCCTGCCCTCAAGGAGCTCATAGTCTAATGCAAGAAGACAACACAAAAAGAAGCCATGAGGAGGGGGAAGAATGAGGGTGGGGGATGATATCCAGAATATTGCAACCTGGTGGTCAATGATGAGAAGGCTGGCCCCAGTGCCCTTCTTAATGGAAGGTGTGGGAAAAACTCTCCACCCTTCACCCTTCACCCTCCACCCTCCAGATTTATTCACATTTTGTATTCTTGGGTGATGTCAACTCTAAGGCTTAACAGAGTCCCTGGTGCACAGTGGGCTCTCAGTGAATGTTGATATGAAGGCTTTATGTGGGTATTGAAGTACAATTTCAGATAATAGACCCCAAGTATAGGCTGTTTGCTATTGTACCACAAAGGCCTGCCTGATGCCAGGGGGAGCCGTATTTTGGCCTTGGGTTGAAGTAGAAGAGGTGAGGCCGTGGGTAGTGAGAGACTCTACGAAGTATTTGTAACCACAAATCAAAAAACCTTGAACCACTGGTATTTTTAGTCACACTGTTCTCCACACATTGTAATCACCCTGTCTTATGACATTTTTACATTCTGAAGAGCGTGTGTACAATGTGAAAACAGAACTTCAGGGGAAGTGTTGCTCTCTGGTTTAAACCAATTTTTGTCCATTTTTCATTTTAGGAGGGTGTGATTCATCGGTTGACATCTGTTTTATAGTCTGATTAGTGGGAAACTTGTGAAGAGATTGTGAGCAACTCCACATTGCTTTTCTTTGTTTTCATCATTCATTATTTATATGAATCCAATTTCCAAGAAACCCTCATTAGTTGGAAAGATCACTTGGTGATTTTGCAAATAGTTGTCCTTGAATGTGCATTTCTGTTGCATTGAGCTGTTGACAATGACCTCTGCTGGGCAAAGTGAATACAGTCATCCCTTGTTGGAGGTCATGGAGAATCTAGATTCCAGACCAGCTTTCTTTCTGTAGCTTTCTTGACAGGGGTGGGCACCCAGGCTGTGTCTGAGCAGTTCCAGGAACGGTGGAATCTATGGTTGGACAAGTCTTGTTGCAAGAAAGTCTTTGATGGCCAGCTGATTCTCGAGATAACAAATCCCTTCTTTTCAGACATATTTTTCCACCTTTGGGGACCAAAAGCACCTCGAGGGCAAGGGCTACCATGATTTCTGTCCTCGAAGCTGTGGTCACTCAGCAGTTTAGATTTCTATTTTCTAGGAAGAAACAAAGTGTATTTGTTTTTTCATGCTTGACATTTCGTGTCTTGAATGCAGTGGGGGTGGGTGGTACTTACATGGCATTATTGTGTAATCTCTTTTCTCCACTACTTCGTCCTTGACAGCAGATTTTTTTGCTGCTAAGTAGAGGGCTAGCTACTGTTTACATCCATGAGAGCAGGGATGGGGAGCGAAAAGGATGTCCTAGGAAGTTTAAAGAAGGAATCCTCTTTAAATCCCTTTTTATTTACTTTCTTAAACTACTCCTTCCCAGTCCTCAGAATGGTTCATGCTACTTCCTGCTGGTGTGGCTTATGAAATACTAAGATAATTTGGAAATAATGTGTGAAAGGAAAAAACACATACCTTTTCTCCTAAAAGTCTGGGGAAAGGGGAATAGCAGAAAATGATTTAGTAAATGGCAAATTACACAATAATAATTGTACTTCCCATTTTCAAAATTTTAAAATGCCTAGCAGCCACCAGGCACACGTGATATTTTCCAAATAATTGGACCCCATTCCACATGTTGTGCAGCTGGCCGAGAGCATTAGCGCTGCTAACTCCCATTTTTGAGAGCAGATGCTTTTAGAGATTCTCCACATCATTTGACAGAACATTAAACAGCATACTCTAAATCCTAGAGCGGTAGGAGAAACACGAAGTGCTATCTGCATACCAGATTTTCTACTACCAAAGAGCTGATTCATAAAAAGATGCTCCCTGACCCTTGGCAAGCTGCCCTTAGAAGGGTTAGACCACCTGGCCCCAGACCTGCTTGTCAGGGGATTATTTAACTTTGAAAATATTACTTGTCTACAGAACCTAAGCAATAAATGTGACTCATAAGCTCATTGGGGAAAATTTTCAGTCTTCACTTTTTTATAATAGTGCATATAATTGGACAAAACCTCTGAAAGAATAAGACAGCATGCAAGTTAATTCAATAATCATTTATTAGCAGACGTAGCTATGTTTTTAAGATGCCACCTATTAGTCTTTGTTCCTCAGGCAATAAACTGTTTTATTACTATAATGCCCCAAAGAAATCTAGAGGTATATTGACTTCTGAATGATTTACGAACTTCACGTCAAGTAGCCAACCCCAAGCCCTTTCCATATTACTGATGAGTGCTTTTTGCCATAAGACCACATTCCACAATCATGCTGATTTTTTAAGTGAGGAGATTCTAGTTTAATCCAAACCATGTAACACTGACTGCATCCTCCTGTGCTGGGGTCCAAGCTGACTTTATCTGAGACCTTTAAATATGTGTCTGTGGATCTAATTTCAAGTGGGAGTTGAGACAAACAGGGATTTAAGCAGTGGGGTGCTCACTTATAAAAACAAAAACAGAAACCAAGCACTATTTAAAAGTGAAAGTGACTGAATTAGATGTAATTATTTTTCATAATGTACTTGTTTTAATTATATTTTTCTCCTTTGGTTTCTATTACATAAGAGTTCATTATGTACTCTTGGAAAAGCCTGAGTTGCATAGTGATGGCCTGCCAACACTTTGAAAATTAGGCTTCTGAGGAGGTTTATTCGTGGGTCTTGAAGAGATCCCCAGAAGCCGAGTGCTTCCAGATGCTGCAAGGTTGTGGGCACAGTAATTAGCAGCTCAGACCTCTTTTACAAGGGGAGAGTCTCAGCTTGGCTATAGGAGCAAAGCAAGGAGAATCAGACTGCAGTGAATTCCCTAATGTCCACAGCCAGAGATGCTTCTGTCATGGGGAGAGAGGGCATTCAAGGAAGGCTGAGATACCCAGCCATTCCCCAGATCTTTCCTTCATTTGGATTCAAGATGTCTGAATCCAACATATTTCTTTTGGAATAGGAGCAGTAGGGGAAAAAAAATCACTTCTGCTTTGGTTTTCTCTGGCTGGGTCCTGAGACTCAGCAGCAGTCCCCAACCCCTCCCACTGATTTTTCCATGCCAGAGATCAGTCTGGGTCTGCCAGCCGTCCCCCCAAAATCACTTTTTGGCCAGAACGCCTCCATCCTGAGCTGTGTCTGAGAAACCTGAACATAACCATCCCTTCCAATTGTCAGTGGGATCCTCAGATGTGGGTGAAAGGGCCCCTAGTACCCATAAAGCAATCACAGTAACAACGCGTTTGTGGGGCACAAACAACCTGTATTCCACTCCACAAAAACATGTAAGGGACTCACACTAGCCCATAAACAATGAACACAATTTTTCTCTCTGGTGAGTAATAGCCTTTTCCTCCAGGGTCCTCAAATCCTCCTAGTCATAACAACACCTTGTGGTTTAGTCTCCCCTCATAAAGTCACCAAATGAAGCTAACAAGGCAAACATCTAATATTCCAGTTTGTCCTTCTACCCCACAAACCCATACAGTCATCCAACCTTAGGGTTACCCTGTGGTTTGGACTCCTCTGGGCAAAAACACCTTGAGGTTGCTAGATAGTCCATAGTCCTCCCCGTTCCATATTGTGGTGAGAACCTTTTTTCAGAGCCAGAAGCCACATAGGGATCTAGCCTCACAGTGTAACATGGAGGAGCTTAGCCTCCATCCAGAAGAAAATGACCTAGGCCAGGTTGCAGTAGATGAGAGACACAATCTTTCTTTTCATCAGACCTGCACTGTCGAAATATAGTAACTGTTGGTGGTAGGCAGGGGCCAGGCCTATAGCAATTCTTCCTCCTCTTCCCCCTCACCCTTTTCCTTGAGGCCCATCCTTTAGGAGGCACTGATGGGCACAGGCCCTACCCTCCATAGGCGGCTCTCAAAGGTCCATCACCCACTGTGAACTCATCAAGTTGCATGTGGATCATGAAGTGTCCTGGTCCCCACCACCTCCCTGGTGTGGTTTCTAGATGTCAGAAATCCTTTTGTGCTAGTCTGACCATGCTGTAGAGATTTGGTGTCAGCCTAGGGGCCAAGGGATCAAAGGTATTTGTTACAAATGAGTTTCTGTAGGCTGGAGTGCCTATAGAAGGCTATAGAAGTAATACTCCAGTGGTAAATTAAAAGGGTCCCTGTTGATGTTTTGAGATGAAGTGAAAAGAGGCCAAAATGAACTACTGAGGGATTAATGTGATAGGGAAGTCATAGAAATGGGAAGATTTTCATGGGAAAAATAGGAGCTGGTGGGGAGGAAATGGAAAAGGGCACTGAAGAGAGAACTCTCAGTGTCTTGCCTGTCCCTGACCATTTGATTTGTGTCACAGCATTTTGTGTGAAAGTTCCCTATCTGGACAGAGCTCTGGATCAAAGCACAAAACCCTTGGAATCAGTGCCTCTGCCCTGAGCTTTGACTGGCTTTCATCCCTGCTCCCAAATCATAAACTGGACCTCCATGAATGAGCCCCTCTACGGCACCAGGAGGCTAACAGCACGTAAATTACAATGCCCCTGAAATAAGAATATTTTACAAAAGCTTTTTAAAGGGAAAAAAAGAACACTGACAGCCTGTTTATGAATCACTGCTCTAGGAACCAGGCTTGCTTTCTAAGTATGAGGCAAAGTCTAAGGTGAGTACAGCTCTCTTTTATAAGCAAAAAATGACCCCAAATAGTCTGCTAGATCTTAGATGCAGAAATAACAGTTAAACCACAGCAAAAGCCCTGGAAAATAAGGCCGAGAGTGGGGTGGGAAAAGAGGAGCACAAAGATTTTATTTGAAAATCTACAATATTTATTCATGAAGGGAAGTGAACAATCCAAGCAAAGTGTTCTCTAAACGTCTGAAATGCAGTCCTCCCGTTTCTTGAATTTTTATCCAATTTCTTTCTCTGAACTACTCTTCCTGGCTAGTGGCTGTTTGTGTGCAGTGATTTCAGAGATTTAAGCAGCCTTATTATCAGAAGGGGAAAAACCAAACCAAACCACAGGCTATGGGTCATCCCCCTACCTGCCCCATCCAATGGCAGAAGTTCTGGGAAGATAGCAGCTGGCCCATTTATTCCTATTAGTGATTAGAGCCAGAGATGTTTCTTGAGGCAGTCTCTGTTTCCCTAAAGATTGCTAACAAAATGCTAATCATGGCACTTGACAAGCATTTTTGCAGATTGTCACGTTCCATATAACAGATTGTGGACAGAGAAAACCGGACAAAGCAGACAAGGCGGCATTTGACCTGGTTTGGGGGAAGTTACATCAGCCCAGAGTAGTAACCACTTTCCTTCTGTTTATGATTTTGCAGCCTCTTTTTTTCTTTTTACAAAACCAGTCACAGCTCTCACAGTTACTCTGTGGAAGTACCTCAGTGTTGCAGCTGCTAGATCAACATGGAACATGGGCCCCAAGAGGAGGGATACAGAGGGTCATAGGAATTACAGGCCTCTCTTTAACAGCTCTGTTTTGTAACACCACCAGGCTCACATGTTTGGAGCAAATAGAGATTAAATCCAAATCTGCCCTGCATCCGTGTGAGCATTTGTTTCACTTAGTTTAGACCAGGGCCTCATGATAGCTAGAAGCCAGATACTTTCACTATAGTCCTATCTTACCAATAGTCTTGAATAACAATAAATAATGAGATTCAGGAAATATTTATTAAGCATCTCTTCTGTGCAAGGCAGTGTGCTTGAAGAGAGAGGTGAAAAAAGATACAGACCCTGCCTAAGAGGAATTTGTTGTCTCATTACTGGGCAGGGTGGGGGGGTGGAGAGTGGATGAATTATGGCCTTATGTAAATGCAATATGGTGTACAATGTGTTTGTGATATGGGCAAAGGGAGATCCCAAGCACTAAGAGAAATGTGAGGAGGGTAGGGAAGTC
The DNA here is from genome assembly GCA_028658325.1 of Potorous gilbertii. Taxonomy (NCBI): domain Eukaryota; kingdom Metazoa; phylum Chordata; class Mammalia; order Diprotodontia; family Potoroidae; genus Potorous; species Potorous gilbertii. The sequence continues at coordinate 238,330,280 of CM053770.1, read as the reverse complement.
TTCCTGGGAGAGGAAACATCTTAAGTTGGACCTTGAAGGAAAGAGGAGAGATTTCAGTGGATGGAGAGGAAGGGACAACTATGTTCCAAGTATAGGGAATGGTGTAGACAAAGCCACAGAGGATGGAGAATGTAGTGGAAGAAAGGAAGCTGGGGAGTGGTCCAGTTTCACTGAAGCAGGTGTCTTGGAGCCAAATTGGAGAGGGCCTTTCATGCCAGAATCTGGACTTTCCACTTTATTTGGTTGGTAGTGGGGAGTTACTGAAGATTGCGAAGACAGGACTGTCTTCTCACTGTTCTTCACATATGAATGAAGGAATGACTAGAAACGCATTTATTCTGGGCTTACTGTGTACTAAACACAAAAATAGGGCAAGGACTATTTTTGTGTTTAGTACACACCCACCAGTAGTAGCCCACCAGTAGAGGGGAGTTGTGTGCACACCAGGCTTAGAGATGGCTAGGGGACAGAAGGAAGGCCAGAAAATAGTCAGGCGAGCCAGCCAACTTCAGAAACTTCAGGCTGATTTTTATTACATATTTTAAAAGAAAAGCAATCTGTCCATAGGAAAGACATGCAGTTTCATGTGTGCAATCCCAGGGCCCATTCTGTTTGGTATGTAAGTTCAGAACCATGGTCCTCCCTGCCTGGAATGTGCTCCCTCATCTCCCCTTCCTTCAGAGCTTAGCTGGCACTTGCACTGGTGCTGGGCAGGGCCTGCCTGTCTTGACTTCCCTCTCTTAGCCTACGCCGCACCCCCCGAGCCCCCGCCTCCAGGTGAGGAATGAGAGGAGGAGGTATGATAGGCACTAGCAGGAGTGTGCTGGAACCAGCTCCATGGTGGTACCTGATTGTTAAATTTTCAGTGTGATCAAAAATTGGGCTTAAATTATTGCCTACATCCTGGGACCTCAGGGCTGCTTCTGACTTCTTTGGGCTGCTGGGGTGCTCAAAAGATGGGCCTCACACCATCCCTGGCCTCACACCATTCCTGGCCATGGAGACTGCAGAATTCATGGACTCCTGCAAAGACGGGTGGCCACTGAAGACAGTGAAAAGATGACTGTTTGGCTCGTGAAATTATTTTTTATTCCTACTTCTCCAGCTGCTTCAACCATTGATCAGTTCCCCACAGAGTATGCATTCCCGGGGTGTCTCAGATGACTCCATCATCACTTCAAGTTCTAGGAATGGCCCCAACTGTCATAACCCCGTTGGCCATTAAGCACCTAATTGTCTCAGCTTTCCCAAAGTGCAGTGATTGGCCATATGCCTAGACATTCTGGCATCTCCTAGATTGGATTTAAATTCTATCTGAAAGAAAGGAGAATTATTGGTATGGAAATGACCTACCTAGTTTTCAGCAATATTTATCGTTGGGCAAAACTATTTATTATTGGTTGAGCGCTTAGTGTTGTAAAAGATGTTATCTAACAAAGAAGATTTGACTAATTATTTCCTTCCATTTATAATTATATTTATAATTTACATATGTTATATTATTTTTATTGTGTAATATGTATAATTTATTCATGTTAATTTATAAGTATGTTTGTAATTATATCCCCTCCATGATCCATTTACAAAATAAGAAAAATTGATGTCTTACTAGAGATTTGAAAAAAGAAGCACCTTTTACATGTAACATATAGTTCTATTTCTTTAGGAAAATTAAATCCTCATCCTGGATTTACTTTGGTCAAAATAGGTGATAATATCCACATGTCATCAATATCCAGTCATCATATTTATGCACAATAAAGTTCAGCACTTCATGAGACCAGTGGTTTCATTCACAATCATCATCTCTGGTTTTATAGTAGTCACAGCATTCGTGTTTATGGAGTCCTTTAAGGCTTAGGAAGCATAGATATGTCATTCATCCACGGAAAGCTACACTGCAATGAGATGGTTTCCTAAGTCCAGAAGATTCATCACCTAGGAGTGAACTTTTCAGGCATGAGACTTTAGACTTACCCAGACTGGTCCATGAACCGTCCTTTCCATTTTGGTACAACCTGCTGGAGCTTGCACTGTGTTAGCATAATGAGTCAATCAATCAGTAAGCATTTATTAAGCACCTACTATGTGCCAAGCCCTGTGCTAGATGCTGCAGAACCTAGAGCCACTGAGGTCACTGTAAAGCATCAGAGTTAGACTTCAATGGAGGGGAAACCATAACACTGAATTGTACATCCAAATTAAGTTTTCCTCCACCTGTCTAACTTGATTTTCAAAATCCTTTTTGAGCTCTTCCATGGCCTGAGCCCATTGGATGTCTATTTCAGATGTTTGGGATACAGAGGTCTTGACTTCTATGTCTTTATCTGATGGTAAGCATTGTTCTTCCTCATCAGAAAGGAAAGGAGGAGACATTTGTTCACCAAGAAAG
>CM053770.1:238298212-238327388 GCA_028658325.1 Potorous gilbertii | reverse complement strand
TCAGGGCTCTCTGCAACGGAAATCTCCTTCACTGTGTTGCTGCGCGGCTTCCATGTTCCAGGATTTGTCAGGAGTTCTTTTTACAGGAAATCTATGGGCTGTGGGTTCGGACCTATCATAGGTGAGTCTTTCTACTCCGCCATCTTGGCTCCGCCCCCTAAGCTTGCTTTTCTTTTGAAGTATAGAATAAGGATGACTGTAGGGTCTAGAGCATCCTGCTAGAGTATGCTAATGAGCTGTCACAGCTGAGAGCCACTGGGCACTGGGAAAAGAAAGTTTGAAACAAGCAGTTATGGGTAGAATTCTACATCTACCTTTTCTAGATTCCCTGGAAGGTCTGATGGATGAGCTTGTTTAACTCAGTGGACAGAGAGCAATGGACAAGTTTAGGATCAGAAAAATAGCTGGTTGCTGTCCTTCAGTCTCAAAGAAGATCAGTGACATTGCTATGTTGGGGAAGGTGCAGTGTGTCCAGCTGTGGCTGATCAGACCAATACAAACTCGGAAGGCTCTGCCACAGGTCAGGTATAGTCTGTATGAACATTTGGAGTGAAATGTCTCTGAATTTGCACATCTCCCATTTCTTTTAAGCTATGGCAATTCTGATTTGCTCGTAGAGCACAGCACCTGTTTTGATGCATGTACTCCATTCTGGGCCATCTCCCATGCCTCACAATCAATTCCAGAGTTCCTCAGAGAGGCCTTGAGAGTGTCCTTGGCTCACTTCTTATGACCTCTGTGTGAGCACTTGCCTTGTGGGAATTCTCTGTAAAATAGTCTTTTAGGCAAATGTAAGTTTGGCATTGAGAAAACATGGCCAGCCCCTCAGAGTTGCTCTCTCTACAGTAGAGTTTGAGTGCTTGTCAGTTTAGCTCAAAAAAGTACCTGTGTATCTGGTACCTTATGTTGCCTGGTGAGCTTTAGAATATTCCTAAGACAATTCAAATTGAAGCAATTCAGTTTCCTGGAATGGTGCTGGTAAACTGTCCAGGTTTCACAGGTATAGAACAATGAGGTCAGCACAAGGGCTCTGTCGAACTTCAGTTTGTTAGGCCGCCTAATACCTCTTCTCTTCCACATTTTCCTTTGGAGCCTCCCAAATGCTGAGCTAGCTCTGGCAATGTATGTATCAACTTCATCATCTATGTGTACATCCCTGGAAAGTATACTGCCAAAGTAAGTGAACTTATCCACAGCGTTCAAAATTTCTTCATTAACTGATGGTTCCATGTATGGATGGTGTGGTGCTGGCTTGTGGAGAACCCCTATTTTCTTGGTGTTGTCAGACCAAAATTAGCACAAGCAGCAGGGACCTGATCCATACTCTGGTGCATCTCAGTCTTAGAGACTGCACTGACAACACAACCATCTATAGACAAAATCGCACACCAACTCTCCCTCCACTTTTGTCTTGGCTTGTAGCCTTTCCAAGTTAAATAATTTACCATCAGAGTGGTAGCTGACCTTGATGGCATTTTCTTCCTCATTGAAGATGTCTGACAACATTACTGAAAACATGATGCTAGAAAGCATGCGAGCAAGCGCATGGCCCTGCTTCACTCCTTTGGTGACTAGGAAGATGTGACAGCATCATCCATTATCTAGAAGCCATGTACGCATACCAATGACAAATAGTGTCATCACTATGATGAACTTCTCCAGGCAACCAAATTAAGCCATGATCTTCCAGTGAGATTGAAGGAGACTGCAGCTTCTTAAGGATTGGTAAAAATAGTGTGGCCCGTAGAAGGCAAACTCCCTGAGAGTTTTTTATTTTTATTTATATCCTCAGTGTCTAGTACAGTGCCTCCCACATAGTAAACATCTAATAAATACTTGTTGATTAATTGCAATAACACTCTTCATCTATCCTGGATGTGCCTGTGTCTGTTGACTCAGAATCGATACCATTTGTTGGAATGCTTTGTAAGTAAGTGAGCCTTCAGACTACCAAAGTAAGGACCTTCGTGTCCCAGAGAACAGCCATACTGGGCTTGCTGGAATCTGTGTTTCTGGTTTGCTTCAGCTGATTTCTTCCTTGCTCTCACACCACTGATTCTCATATAGGCTGGTTAGATTCGAGAGCTATGGTTGCCTTCCCCTCATCTGAATCCCTTGCAACCCTCGGGGAAGTACCAGAGCTATCAGGTGTTCTACAGTCACTACTTAAGGGAAACCTTGCTAGAGTGGGACCTTCCCTGGAAAATGCACCACAAACATGCCACTCCCTTCCTCCTCTGACCTAGAGCCCCACATGCCTTCTTCCTACCACAGTGATAGCATTAACCATGGAAGCTTGCTTTAGAAGATGCTACACCATAGCAGGGATTGACTAGGGAGGCAATGGGGCAGATGGAGTCAGATGCCTTCACTTCAAATCTTAACTCTGATGCTTACTTGAATGGCCTTGGGTTAGTCATTTCACCTCACTGGACCTTTGTTTCCTCCCCTAAAAAGTTAGGAGATTGGACTCATGAGCTTGGTCTTCTAGCTCTTGATTGGAATTTAGACTTCGAGATTAAGGAGTTTTAACTTGGGGCATGTGGAAAATGACATCCATATTTTCATAACCTTTGGCTTCCATTGTAATGCTAAGTATTTTATGCATTCAAAGATATTTTTCTGAGAAGGCATCCATAGACGTCACCAGATCACGCAAACAGTCTGTGACATCAAAAGCTTTATCAACTTCGGTATCTGCTTCGCCAACAGAACTAGCTACACAATGGCTCCTGTCTGTTCCAGTCTCTTCCAGGACGTCATGATTCTCTCTGAAGCAGCTCCCTAGCATCCTCTACATGAAGATGCCATCTTAGCAAGTTGATAACATCTACACATGCACCAGCCTCATCTCACCCCCAGTTGCTTAAGTTTAAAGAGCTTGGATAAATTGATGATTTCATCAGTGTGGGAACCACTCCCTCTGCTAGTGCAGATTGCAGCCTCTTGGGGCCCTCTCATCCTGTGCCATTCTTGCCCATGTTTTCCCTCTTCATAGATGATATGCCCAGTGGTTCTTTTCATATTTTGGGGATATCTACGTGCTGCTTGGGCTGAGCATCTGTTGTCTCTCATTTTCCCAATGTGACCAGCCCATCTCCTTTCTCACTCATGCATATCCTTGATAAAGTCCTTTCAACCACTTCTTGAAACATACACAGGTTTTTGGTTAAAGCCTAGAGACTCCAGCTGGTGAGAAGCAGAGAGAGAAGGAAATTGAGATTCATCACACCCCTAGATTGATTACCATGAGACATTCTAAAAATATTTGGTCATTCCCTCTCCCCTCCCTTCTTCTGAATTCCCATTTGATGTAGAACAGGAAAGACTTAGACTCTTTGTGCCATTTAGCATGGTGGCCTTTGCTTCCTTTCTCTTCCTCTATCTGTCTGTTCTCAGTTTTCCCCATCTCTCCAGCTCTTCTTTTTCTGCCTCCATCCTTTAATTCCAATTCCTGTTTTTGGCTGCTTTTGATGTTTACTGTACAATAGTTCTGTGTGTGGCACCGTGAACTCTGCTATGCAATCCTCTTTCACTCCTCTTTGGCAGGTTTCAAATAAGAAGGTGGTCATCTAGAGCAACTCAATTTTTCTTGGTTTGTTTTTTTCCTAAATGAGATGACCTCTGCTTGGTTACAGTAATCCTGTTTGATCTGTAGGTATTTAATAACTTATTCTGCAAGTAGTCTGCTCTGCCTCCTCTAGAGTTTTGATTTCCAGTTATTTATCCCTGCTTCACCCCTCATACTGAAAAGGAGAAAAACAAAAGACAATGGAATCTTAGAAGCTGCCTCGGGGACTTGCATAATGTTCTTGTAAGATAAAGTTACATTTAAAGTTGATTAAACTGTCCTGGGAATTTGTTCTCTAATCAGCTTGGAGGGGAAAAGATCTATTAGTAATTATACTACTCCTGATGGATCCTGGCAAAAAGTCTCCTTGACCTCTTCTCTTTGTTTCTGTCTCATCGGCCTCATTTTTTGCTAGAGATATCTTGGTCGGCAGGGATGATCTCTCTTTAAAGCGTTCTTCCCCTCACCTTTTGCTTGTGAAAGAAACTGAACAAGACACAAAAAGGAGCGATTAATCATGCCATTTCCCCTTTTCATGCAAAAAGTCACCAGAGTTGGAACAATGAACAATTCCCCTAAAAGAAATGACAGAAAATAGTTGAGCCAACAATAATCCAGCTCACTGGTCAGTCTGAGTTAGAAGACTAGGGAGCTCCAGAGGGAGCCATCCTTTGTGACCCCCAGGGAAGCCCCACAGGTTGGCTCAACCCAGAGATGTTGCCAGCAACTCTTTGATCTGCAGAGTTCCTACCTGGTCTCTGCAAGCATGAACTGGTGTGAATTCTTACATTCGGCAAACCCCAAATCACATTTTATAGGTAGGTTTGTAGGGTCATAGAATTTGGATCTGAATATGACCTTAGAGAAGACCAGTCCTCCTAGAATGGGAAGCCAAGGCCTGGAGAGGGGAAGTCATTTATCCAAAGTCACATAGAACCAAAACCAAGATTTGAAGTTCAATACTTCGATGCAGAACCCAGGGTTCTTCCTACTCTACCTCCCTGACTCGAAGTGACTTTGATACCTCTCCTATCTTCAATTACCTGATTTCCCCAGTACTGGCCTAAACTAAATGAATGAAGGGGTAGTCTGCACCTTGTTTCTTATGTGTGCAATACTAGAGTGACGATTGGGCAAACAAAGATAGGTTAGTTTCCATTTGTAGAAAACTCCAGGTGATTTAAATCCTATGTATATAACTTCCTGACACAACAGCTATTGTGTGTCAGCAGAAAGACTGAATAGATAGACTGAAGAATGAAGGGCTGTCCTTGCTTTGTAGAGGGAAGAATTCTGAAGGTGCTCAGCTGCTGAAGAGGCCTTCTGCCTTCAGATAAATCGTGAATTGAATTTAGAACTAGTGGGAGTTTTAAACATAAATTTGGAGTCAATTCCCATTTCTGGAAAGTCATTCACAGTTATATTTTTGCCACACAGTACTTTACACAGTACTGGGATATTAAATAAAAATTGAGCATGATGATTAACTTATCTAACCTCTATGACAGTGAGACCTGGACCTGTCAGAAATGACACATCTGCCCTCCAGAACAGTTTTATCAGTGTCTTCTATAAATGTTTCTTAACCTTACATGGCCAAGAGGTCCACCCTGCTGACGAAAAATGAAAATATAGTCTTGATGCTGTGATGCAGGCCCCACAACAGTTGTGCTGGACAGAGCACTGGAAGGGCAAGGAGATGGATGGCAGCAAACAGAGGTCGAAGCTATGACTGGCATGGAGGAGGCTGACCGGGGGAAGCAGCTGGATGAACAAAGGACCCACTGGAGGGCAGCGTGAAGTGACTGGCACAGTTGTGCAGCATTTGGAGATGGCAGCCAGTGGAGGGGCAGCCATCAGAGAGAGGGGGCCGTGTTTTTGACATATAGCCCACAAGACAAAGATGCAGAAGCTGAACGGTGACACACTTTTTCAAGCAGCAGCTCTGCCACAAGCCAATAGGCATGGTTGTTGGAAGTTTGAAGTGTTGAAAGACAAATAAATGTCACTCTTTATGTCACACCATGCACATCCATGGATAAAACAACCATAGCATCATTGATTGCAATAGCCAATGATATATATTTGTTGAGTTGACTCTGAAAGTCTTCTTTCAGCCCAATTAAAGGAGCCATGGGGTGATATCAGACTGGCCAGAAAGAAACACATTCTACTGTTTCTGTGATAGGGATAGAGGCTGGACCTGTGATTTCATTGGTTCAGGAAACTCTCTTTATCAATTCAAGTCAATCCCTTCTCTGGGACCTAGAGCCTTAAAGATCTAGAATACTAAGAAGTCTGAGAACTTGCCCACATCACATAGCATGTGTCAGAGATGAAAATGGAAAATCTTAGCTTCAAGGCCAGCTCTTTGTGCACTTATTCTGTCTGTAAACATTTATGAAAGCACCCTATGTGCCAGGTTCTGTGCTGAGCACTGGAGATACAAATAAGAGAAAGACAGTCCGTGCCCTCTGGGAGGACACGTAGAAGATGTATGGGAGCGGATACCAAAGTTACCTTTGCCCTGTAACCTCCCTGGGTCTATAATACCGCCAGGATTTGTGTCTCTGTTAGTGTAGAAGGAAGAATGCTAGACCCAGAGTCAGGAGACCTGAGTTCAAATCCTGGATTTGCTTATGCTCTTTGTGACCTTGGGAAAATCACCCCAACCTCTTTGGGCCCCAGTTTCCTGTACAACAAAGGTGGTTGGACCTGAGATTTCTGCAGTTTCTTCCAGCTCTAAATGAGTGATTCTCTAAAACAAATATTCTCACCAAGCTCTGACCCATGTTTTTATCATCTCATGTTTGGGTCATTGTAATTTATTCTCTACTAACTTGTCTTTTTCTAGTGGATTTCATCTCTAGTAAATACCAGAGCTTCTCCTTAAAATGCATTAACCTGCTGTTGTGACCATCTCACTTTACTTCTAAAAATACCCCACTGATTATTGTCTGTATTTAACTCAAACATTAACCTTCAAGGCTGTCCACCCATCTGTTCTTTATTAAATTAATTTGGATGCAAGGTCCTCATTAGACATCGCTATTGCTAGGTAACCTCACATCTTTCCTCTCATTCATTTGTTGCTCCCACTTCGGATTTTTCTCCCTCAATTCTTGAAATTCAACATAAAAAAATGTATAAAGCATCTACTACATGGGAGATGTTTTGTGGAGCACAAAGGAAACAAAGATGAAAAATATCACAATCTGTCTTCAAGGAATTTACAGTCATGGGAGGGAAATAAGATATGTGGATAAGTAACTGTAATGCTAGTTAAAACACTGGAGAAAACCAGCTTTGCTAGCTTCTTTATTTGCTTCTCCAAAGAGCATCTGACAGACATCCTTCCATTTAGCTATATCTGCCTTGTTTTTGGCAAGAAGATCAGTGTAATGTTTCTGTTCCTCTGGTGGGATGCCAAACCATTGGCCATTGGGTCAAGGTCTCACATTTAGAGCGCCACCCACAGCGAATGTGCCATCAGCCTGAAAACCTGGGTTTCTTAGTTCCCTCTACTCCATTTCACCACTCTGACATCATCCATGCAGAGGCAGAATAGGGCTATGCAGGCCTGAGAGCTCTGTTATATTTCTGTTTGTTTCATGGGTTGTCATAGCCAAAGAATTCATTATCTCTTGGTGACCAACCCACTGGCAATGAACATCCTTCCATGAATCTGGGCTAATCTTTGGACAACAGGTGCAGTCTATGCTGGGACCAGGCTCAAAGCCTTTTCAACTGGAAGCACCTCCCAGAGCTTGGACTCCTTGGGCATGGATTCTCGGGGCCCTGGGGACACCTCGGAGCCAAGATGAGGAATTGGAGTGGGGCCTTTGGGGTCCTTCCATAGTCTTAATTGCATGTTATTTTGGTGATGTGTCAGTTTTTCTTGTACTGTTCCTGGCATCTTCTAGAAATAAGTGCACATATGGGATCAAACTGGCAGTCTTGGTGTGCTGGGAGCCACACTTTATGTGTTCCTCAGGGGAAAAGTATACATTTCTCACTATTAGTTAGTGGCTACTTTTTGACATGGTTTTCTTTGGACAAAGATGGATTCTCTGTTTTAAGTTCTTAAATTAAATGCAAGCTTAAAATAGTTACAGCTTTCAGAGTGAATAAATCTCAAGAGCTCCTTGTTCATTTACTTTTCTATTTTTTACATTGCTAAATGAAGTTCAGACTTCTTAGCCTGCTCTGTGTGAGAGCCCTGTATGTGGACCATTCCCGTCCATGTACTTTTTGCCCTGGACAACCTAGACCATTCATAGTCTTCCCATACATGAATGAGTTGTGTGACCTTGGGAACTAAAAGGGCAGTGTGGCCAAGCAAAGAAAGAATGCTGGACTTGGCGAAAGGGAGACCTGACTAGATCCCATCTCAGTATGTCCTTGGCTTCCTTGTCTTAGCCTTGTCTTCCTTATCTGTAAAATGAGGGGAGTGAACTGTAATTCCTCGAAGGTTTCTTCCAGTCTCGAAATTCTGCCATCCCCTACCTTTCCAAGCCTTAGCCTGTACTGTTCACATCTCCTAGTGCAGAGCCTACACTTTCCAGCCTTTGTTTGCCTTTTTTCTCATACTTTGCCCATGCCTTGCATGCCCCACTCCCTCCATTGCCTTCTTCATACTGAAAACCTAAACCATTTTTAAACCCAAGTGCTCCAAGTAACTCCAAGGCCACTTTCTCGCTGTGAGCTTCCCTTCCTCCATCTCTAGACGTGTCAAACTCCTCCCTGTGCCACCCTAAGTTACACAAAGGCAGGGCCGTGGTCACAATCATTGTACTCCACTAGCACAGTGCCCTGCTCATGGATAGGCATGACTCCTGTGATTTCTTTGGTTGAAGGAATTCCCTCCACATTGTAGATTATCCCATCTTAGAGTGTTCCCCGGGACTCTGAGAGGTTATGATGGCCAGGATGGGTGGCAGGCCCACTCGGCTACTCTGCCAGTCTTCCTCTGTACCTAATAGGTACTTAAGAAGTGTTTTCTGAATAAACAGCTATATGAATACAGTTAAGGAGTACATAAGAGAAAAAGGAATATTTTGTGCTGTAGGCTAGGTTTCAGAGGGCAAAATAAAACGTTCTCTTAGACCAGGATGGAGGCCAGGCCATGAGAGGACCATTTGAAAGGACTGAGACTCTTCAGCCTAGAGAAGAGAAATTTTGCAGGACATGATGGTATGTAGGGCATGTTCAGGTATTTTAAGGGTTGTTCTATTGAAGAAGAATTAGACTCTTTCTGTTTGGCCTTCAAGGGGAGAGCTAGAGTCAATAGGGTGATTGTAGTTTACTGAAAGGAAAAATTTCTGTATTATTTGAACTGTCCTAGAGTGGAAAGGGCAGCCTGGAGGGGCAGCAGAATTGGCTGCTTCCTGGCCCTGCTGGTCCATTTCTCTAGGATGCTGTGGATGAAATTCCAGATTAGGTCGAGGTGATAACACATGGCAGAGGAAGGACTTTTCAGCATTGAGATTCCTTCATTATATTTAGTGTAATACTCTCAGCATTATAGATGTTTCATACAACTCTAGGTGTTCTCAGGTCCTGGGATTTAGGTTAATAGTGAACATTCAAAACCTTGAGTTTAATATGGATCATTTGTCAATATCTTTGTTTATGAAAATTATTTGAACTGTTAATCTCATTTGGTTATTACATAACCTTTCTCTTATTTTACATCTGTTTTAGATTCAGCCATCTCTGAAGGAACATCCTCATCTTTTTCTACCTGCTCCATCTCGTCGCCTGACTTAGCCACTCCAGAAAACATCCTTTATCCTTCAGATCTGCCTTCTGGTGAATCTTCCCTTAGGCCTTCATCCTATGGGCCTTCCTCTTCCTCTGTGCTCTTCAAAGAGACGCAGACCAGAATTAACCACCCTTGTACACCTTGCCCAACCTCTTCAGATGAAGATGAGAGTGACACCGTCAACCTGTTAGACATCCTCCCCGATAATTCCAATTCTGCAGACAATCGAACTCTTAATGCTACAAAGGGCAACTGGATCACTTTTCCTGTTCAGGATGTGCAGCACCGGACATCAGCTTCGGATCCTACTTCCCTTGCGAGTAAACAATTCCCTGAGGCAACTGGTACCAACACACCCCTCCTTGTGGAGATAGTAGAGATCAAAAATGCTATTAGGAGATTGCATGGCGATCTGACTGCTGTGATCCAAGAGCTTCGAATTGTCAACAGCCACCTGGGGAACATGGAGGCTGGGAACAGTCAGCAAGTCACCCGGCAAGCCAGCAGGCCTCTCCGGCCCCGAGCTTCTGCTGCTTTCATGGATGGCCCGAGTCAGTTCTGACCTTCTAGAAGATAATGGCAATGCCTACCCACTCCTCCTCTCCCAAGACGCTAGAGACTTGACTTTTCACGGCTTTCTGGTCACAGTGCAAGATTAGTGTGGCAGTTTCTCTTTTTGCTTTAAACGTATTAGGAAGCATTTCCCTAATCCGTAAGTAAATTGGGGTGGTCGTAGGAGGGTGTGTGTGTCTTTCTTTTTTTTAGGGAGAGAAAAGATTTTCTGCTTGACACATATTTTCAGGTTCTAGGTACAAGCACATTATAAACCTCAGTGAATTTCACCTTTGATGTGCTGTAGTAAAGCCCTCTGTCCCAGTTGGATCCTTCTGTTCTTTAGTTCATAGACAAGGGCAGCCCATGGACAAGGGAGTCCATTAGTATTCAGTTCTATACAGCCCCTTCGCCTTTGGGTAGGAGGAGCATTAAAGCCATTGCTGCAGTTGAGTCTGCAAGCCATAAACTCAGGCTCAGGGCTCCCTCTCTTTGGTGTCATAGTCAGCTAGGAATTAAATGGAAAGGAGGTCCCTAGAGACCCCAAAGAAGCTGTCCATTACAGCTTTTTATTGTTCATTTAAATTAAAATAGAACGACAAACATATGCTGGCTCGTTCTGTCTTTTGTTGGGGCATCTTCATCTTACTTCTTTTCTCTTCTTGGTAGACTAGGCTGACCCTTCACCACAGACAAGACTAGGTGATTGGAGGGCAGTATGACAGTTTGGTGATTATCCTGCCCCTCACTTGTCTCCTTCTGGGTTTTTGCTATTTTTCTAAGCCTTGTCACTAGGTTAAAGAGGAAAGAGATCTAGAATGGCAGCAAAGACCCCACGATGCTGAAAAGTCTGTTCCCTAAGAACTTGGATGGTTAAGAAGGTTAAACTGAGGATTGAATTGGGTTTTTCAATAACAATTAAGTTTCATGTATCTGCATTATTTTGTCACATTTATTTCCATAGGCATCAAGATACCTATAAATTAAAAAAAAAACTTTCCATCAGCTTGTCACAATCTATTTAATGAACCAGTTCAGAAAGGTATAATACATGAAATCCCCATTCTCTACTATTCAGCTGATTCACTAGCCCTACATTGGTGGTTATTTCAAGTTTTTTCGTATCTTCTTATTTAAGTTCATCAAACTTGAAAGTTTTTGTAACTTTTAGGTAAGTCTCTCATTGTAGAATTGATCATAATGACAGTTATTATCTGGATGGACGTATGATTTCGTGGAAGCTCCCTGTTCTGGTGCAGATTGATAGCTCTTCCATAACTTAATCTTAATAACTTGGGATGATATGGAGTCAGCTCATTTGTCCACTGTCACACATGTAGGGGTCAGGGGACCGGAACTCAAGTTTTCCTAACAACGGGGCCAGTCCTCTCTCCCCTTTACTCGTGTGGCCTCTCCACTGTGGAATGTACACAGATAGCTTGCCTTTGGTGGTTCATTATAATTAGCAGGACTTGTTTTTAATCTTTCAGGTACAGTGCTGAACACATGGCAAGCTCAAAAAATGATTGTTGAATGAATGAATGAGGAAGGGAGTGAAGTATAGTATTCACATCTAGAGTTCTGATTTTAAATAACTAGTGTAACACAGTGAGTTCTAGGCTAATTAAACCAAGACCACTGATGGCATACTGCTCCACCCTCTCCACCTTCCAAAAAAAGATATTTCCATAGGAACTAAGAAGCATAGTTTTAAATAGGGTGGAATTCTGCAGAGTTTCTTAGTGAACATGGGGAAGGGACCTTCAGATACACGGATAATTTAGGGAACAGGAGACTGCACTAGCTTGGTGACATGAAGAGCCTCCCTTAAAAATAATCTGTGGATATTTATTGGCAAGAATGGGGCTGGTCCCTCCCCTGTACCTTAGCCCTGTCCCAAACATCTACTTCCAGTTCCTAGAAGGAAAGAGCTTGTGACCAAGGAGGCAAAAATAAGGTCCTCTGGGAAATTGTCCCCAACATATTACTTCAAGCTTCAAGTAGGTTTTGCATAGCCCATATACTTTAATTGGTTAATTAACATAATTAACAAACACTCTCCTTTGGGGTTCCATTTAGCCACCTCTATAAAAAAGGAGAAAGAAAACCTGGCTTGATGAGCTGAAGAAGGAGATTGTATCCTGATTCAATCTGAGGTTTTTTTTGTGAAAGAAAAAAAATTTCATTAGACTATTTCTTAGGAGAATAGTTGTATTTCTCCTTGGCACTAAGGGCTGCCTACTTTGAGGTAGGCCTGTTTTCAGAGATGAATTCTCTCACCTGGTTCCCTTGCTCTTACGAGAGCATGTCACCACCAAAGACTCCAGGAAACTGATAGATCAGAAATGTGAGGTTTCGTTTACAGCCTTGGGGCAATGGTAGAAGACATCAGGCCCAGGAAAGAGATGTAGCAGCAAATAAAGGTATTGTTTTGAAAATGAAGTGCGGTAGCTTAGTAGAATTCAAGGTTTCCCACAATCCACTCAGCTAAGAAATTGGTCAAATAGATTCAAAAAACAGACCACTGGACGCTTTGGTGACATATCTACCCACCAACTGCTTTCTATTTGACTGGGTTGCTCCTGGCTAGGCTTTTTCTTTTAGTTGTAGTACTTTTGTATATCTTTATTTTATCAAAAGAATATTAAGAACAGACTGCTGGATTAATAAAATAAAATTTAGGTTGGTTTGATTGTAACTTTTCTGCCAGGTTGTACCTTATTTTTAATAGCAGCATTCTGAAATGTGATGAAAGAGTTTCAACATGTGAAACGGAAACTTTTCTTTCTTCCAGGTTCTAAGTGATTTGAGGAGGCCAAGTGTATTATAGCGATACCAGAAAATATTCCCTATTTTTTATCAGTAGGCAGACTTAGGAAAAGAGCAAATTGGCTCAGAAGGAACTGCATTTTCAAGATGATTTTGTTTGGTTATTTTGGATTCTGTTTTCTCACTGAGGGTGCCAAAAGTTTTCAGCGATATGGTAATTATTGTAAAATGATGGCTGCAGGCAGTCATAGCTATTCGAATAGAGGGAAAAATCCACACTCTAAAGCATCGCAATATGGTTTGTGTAGTTGGTTATGCTGCAGGTCAGCTCTGGTTCCTTGAATCTCTGCTGTATCTTTTCCTCTATAATGGAGAGCCTGGGACCTGGGCCAAGCAGGGTTCTACTTGTCTGCTCCAGGTATGGAGGGGTCTTTTAATACTACCACAAGGTACAGCCTGTGAGCCTTATTTAAATTTGTGCTTATTAAGAGATCTTAGCACATCTGAGAGTGTGAAAACATCACTAGCAGAAGAGGACTGTAACAATTTATCAGCTTGGTAGGCTAAACAAATAATGTTTTGATATGATAACAGTCTCCAAAGACGTCAATGAGCAGTTAAATTACCCAAAGTATTGCTCCATAAGTAGGTAGGAATATAATAAGTTTTCTGATTTGCAGATTCCTCACAGACATTGGTTTCAGCAATGTTATATATGCGCACATGTCTCTACTGATACCTATAGCTACATCTCTGTATAGGGAGAGTGTATTTATATATGCAGATACAAACATGGCTTTACAAGACTTAAATTTCCAATGACCACATTCCGGGTGGCCTTGGGGGAGACAGGATGGAGGGAAAGAGGAAGAGGAAAGTTCTTAGTCAAAAACGACTGCCCTTTGTTCTCCAAACATCTACTATGTGCAAGCGTCTGAGGAATATTCTCTTGAAGGTCTCCAGAGACCTCCTAATGGCCAAAGCCAATGGTTTCTTCTCCATCCTTTCTGACCTTCCAGTAGCATGGAATTTCCTGATTGAATTTGCTAAATATGAATGTTCCCGGAGGCTCTAACTTAGCCCTCCTCCCTTCTCTCTAAAAGAGTGCTATGTAAGCCTTCAAGTGCTATATGAATATGTATTATTGTAATAAGTGACTTGAATAGAGGCATTCTAGATCTGTAAAGCATTTTACATCATTAGCATATGTAAACACTTACAGTTATTCCCATGTATCAGTGGATGGCATATCTACAATTCTTCCCATTCTGGCCACTACCATCTTGGAATACATTCCAATTTGTCAGCATCCTCTCTAAAATATGGCACCCAGAACTGAATCCAATGCTTCCTCTAGATGCAATTGAAACAGGCCAGAGTTCCATTGAACTCTTACCCTCCATTCCACCCTCCCATCCCCATTTAGGACCCTACTTCTATAAATGAACCCTGAGATCACATTCACTTTTTAAACTGCTGGCCTCCCCTGGGCTAACTCATCTTAAGCTTGGGGTTCCATTATGACCTGAAATCTTTTTTATATCATCCAATCATATCTCAGGGCAGCTAGGTGGTACAGTGGATAGAGGGGCAGGGCATGCCAGGTCTGAAACCAGGAAGACTCATCTTCGTGAGTTCAAATCTGACCTCAGATACTTACTAGCCAAGCGACCTTCGGCAAGTCACCTTACCCTTTTTTGCCTCAGTTTCCTTATCTGCAAAATGAGCTGGAGAAGGAAATGACAAACCACTCCAATATCTTTGCCAAGAAAACCCCAACTGGGGTCAGAAAGAGTCAGATTCAACTGAAACAAATGAACAACCACAACCAAACCATATCTCTCCTATCACTTGCTCATCTATTGTTTTATGGATACTCTCCCAACTACAGCATAAGCGCCTTGAGGTCAGGGGCTCTATCTTAGGTATCTTTGGATGCTCCTCTCCCAGCTTGAGTGTTGAGGTGGTCATACACACACATAGAGTCCCCTGCAGATAACAGGCACCTGACAAATATTTGGGGAATGAATAATTGCCTTTAGAGGGATGATGACACAGAGGTCAAGTGACTTGCTTAAGGTCACACAGTGAGGTGGGGCAGACCTGGGACTAGAACCCAGTCTTCTCCCATTCTAATCAAGGGTCTTCTCTTAAAGGACTAGCTCAGAAGCCACTTCCTCCATTGAATCCTTTTCTCATCTTCCAAACAGAAAATGATCTTTATTTCTTCAAATTTCCTTGTAGCATTTTGTCTGCACCACCCCTTTCCTTCTGTCATTTTTATGTCCACCTCCCTCCTAAGTCACGTGTAAGCTCCTTGAGGGAAGGGACTGTGTCATTTATTTATCATTACCCCCCAAAGACAGTGTGGCACAGTGGTCAGTCATAGAAACTGACTGACCTACAAGAGGTCAGTGCAGGTGTCTGAAGAGGGGAGTGAGGGGGAGCCCTTTCCCTTTCCCTGCCCTTTCCTACTATTAGTTTTCCTTTTCCTTTGAGTCCAGAATTATAGACTATCAGAAGTGGAAGGAACCTCAGCAATCTTCCTTGTCTTGGTTTTTCACAGAGGAAAGGACTTGTTCAAGGACTCTGAGCAGGACTGGAAATCAAGGGGCCTGACTCCCTTCCCAGACACCATAACCACAAAGCTCACTTGTGTATCTCTCCCCACCTACCTCGTCCTCTTTTTTTCTCTGCAGTAACTAAGGGTAGGGAGGAGGACTGTCAGTCAGTCTGGACCTTTAGTAAGCATACATGCCCTGGGTTCTGTGTTCAGGGCCCAAACAGCGCCTGCCTTCAAGAGCTCAGGTTCTGATGGAATGATGATGCTTCTGTCTAGGGGTCGATTGCGTGGTGAGAGCAACCACTTCAGTTCCCTTAATGTATCAGGCCCTGTTCTATTGCCATCCCACCATTTCACTTGGCATGAACTAGTTTATGAGTGGGTCATTCGTATTTAGGCAGCATCCTTTTACTCCTGAAATCCACTTGCCTCAAGAATGTACCATATTTTTTTTCCAACCAAAGATAAGAATTGGGAATATGTATAGAGAAAAAAGCATGCAGCATACAGTGGGAATTAAAGAAGGAATTCAGGTTTGAATGCAATTATATCAAATTGTGTTCTATTCCAAACTGCATAGCTAATATCCTTACTTCTGCCAAAAAAAAATCACATGAATTCCTCAGCATGGGAAACTGCACCGTTCTCCTGCAATCTCAAACTGCTAATTGCTGCGAAGCCTGTCAGCAGCATTTTTGTATCAAAATTCTCCAGATGGCACTATATTCAAATCAACAGATTCATCAAGTATTTTATCACCTAATATGTATGAGACACTGTGTTAGTGCTAGAGATAGAGAATAGAGAAGAGATAGAGAATAGAGATAGAGATAGACAAGTTCCCTTGCCTTCCAGGGAACTAGCTGAGGGACCTACCAGATGAACAAAGGATGCTGCCCTGGACGGAGATGAGGAGGGAGTGCATTCCAGGCACTCCTGGAAAGGGAGACAGAGATAGAGAGAAGGGGAGAGGACAGACAGAGAGTGAGATTTTTATTTATAATATCTCATTGGATCCCGACAACAACCTTAGGAAGCCTGTGCTTTTATTTTCTCCATTTTATAATGGGGAACCTGAGTCTGAGAGAGGTGAAGTGATATGTCCTGGGTCACACAGGTAGTGTTTGAGGCCAGATTTAAACCCATGTCCTCTTGACTGCAAGTTCATTGATTCATCCACTGGGCCATATGGTTACTGGGGAAATTCAACTCTTCCTCCATATAAGTTTCACTCATCATACTTAGTTCTCCCCTCTGACGAAGTTCCATGCGACAATCCTGCAGATATCTGAGGGCAGATAGAGCTAGTGAAATACTTCAAGGCAAATCATGAGGACAGGGGAAGTCAAAAAGAGAGGCCAGCCTTCACAATTTCCGTCAAAGAATAGATAACTCACCGAGATCACAAAAAGTTGAGTGAGTGATCCAGAAAATAAAGGTGTAAAGTGGGCTATCAGTTTAACAAGCCTGAGATTGGAAACTGTGAGAGAAATGCCAATAATAGACCCACTGTGGGCAATTTCCATCGGCAGCTTGAAAGCCCTGCTAGAAGGGGCCTAAGGGGGTCTAATTGGGAAGCACGGCTGATCAGGAAGACAAGCGGGCCTTTGATGGAATATCGGTGAGATGTGAGCGTCACACCTCAGTGGAGGCTGCCTCAAGTGGACCTAATCAGAGCCCTTCTTGAGCTGATGAATATATTCAGTCAGGTACCAGCAAGTGCAATCCCTGTACTGCCCTTCCCCACTCAGGAATAAGACAAGAGCACATCAACCCGGACTGTAACAAAACAAGAATCAAAATCCTGTCCTCCATTTGCAAGGAAACAGACCCTTAGAGTCAATACATCTTCTGTGGTTTCCACCCACCCCATCAAGATCTGCAGGCATGCTCCAGAGTACAAAACACCTACAAAGGAGATGGGTAACTCTCCAAAATGATGGACTGCCAAGTGCCCTCTCATCCTTATCTCCATGAGTGGAGAACTGAACAGCTCTGAGGAAGTCCATCTAACCCATCTTGGTTCAGCCCAAGACTACTCCATGTTTGCCAGCGACCCTTGTTTGGCTGCATTAGCTGTCCCTCTGTCTCTAAAGATTGCTGGGCTATTCCAGTAGATGGTGTAGTGATGGCACAGGCACATTCCAAGAATTTTGTATGAATGGGAGCCTAGGGGGAAAGAGATACTCCCTTTCCCCTCATCCCACCATACCACTGGCTGCCTGAGCTGGCATGCAGACAGATGGCCATTGTTTCCATTTATAGAATAATGGAAACCCAGAGTTGGGGGATCTCTGAGGTTCGCCCTTAAGCAAAATTCTCCTGGATAGTACACTGAACAAGTGGTCACCTAATCTTGGCTTAGTGAGGGGGAACCCATTCCTTTATTTATTCATTCATCCATCAAACATTTCTCAAGTGCCTACTATGTGCAGAACATCATGCTAGTAGCCCCTGGAGGAGATACAAAGTTTAGACAAAACCCAATCCTATCCTCCTGGAACTTTCAGGGAATAATGAAGTCAATTAGAAAGGCAGACATTTGAGTCATGTGGGGATCAGTTACTACTAATAAGAGAATCAAAGCAGAAAAGAAAGTCACATTGGAGTAGTGCTTTTAAAGGTGGGTAGAAATTCAGCAGAGTCAAGAAGACCCATGTTTCCAATTTCACCTCAAACTTAACCACCTGATCCTGGGAAAACGGCTATCTCCCTAATCCAGCTTCTTCATTTGCAAAATGGGAGAATTAGTACCTGTGATGCCTGCCTCCACTATGATTATTGGAAATTTTACCCATTTGAGAAGAAATTCAAGTTACAAAATCAAGAAGCATTTACTAAGAGACCTGTTTTGTTCCCTAGAGGAAATTAGGAGTGAAACTACTCCCGTTACTCAAAGTTAAGACCACTTAGTTAATGAACATGTATTAAGAGCCTACTTTGTTCCAGGCACTATGCTGGGGACACAAGCTACTTTGGGGGTTCATAGGTTACAAATACAGGTAGAGATCAAAGGATCATAGATTTGGAGGCAGCATTGCCTGATGGATAGAAAACTAGCTTCTAAACCAAGAAGACCAAGGTTCCAGTCTTGCCTCGACATCTTCTCCAGGCAGCTGCCACTTTAGAATAACTAAGCTGCAGAGAGGGTGCCAAAAGAACTCCCTGTACCAATAAATCACAGGTCTGGTCCCTGTCTATATAGTGCTGCAGACTGAGGACCTAGATTTGAATTGCCTGCATGACCGCAGGCAAGTCAAGCCTGTTTCTTCATCTAAAGGAAAAGGTTGAACTAGCTCACCTTTAAAGTGCCTTCCAGTTCAAAACATGTGATTCTAAGAGCCCAGAGGTATCTAATCTAACAGCTCATTGCCTTAACATACAACAGAGTCACCTCATTTTAATAAGCATTTCTGCAGGTTCGATATGGACTCATTACTCTTAAAACAGTCTTTCTTATAGTCCAACTTCTAATTTGCCTTATTTAATCCATTAGCATAATTCATCACCTTTAATGCTGGGAATTAGTGTTTCCTCTGCGGCTCATTAATTTCTGCTTTTTCACCTGAAGAGGCCAGAGTTCACAGAAACAATATTATGTAAAAACTAGAAATGCTTCTGATTCTTTAGATGAGATGAAAGAGAGGGAGGGGAAGAAAGCTTATCAGGCTGATTTTGTCTAGACGCCTAAATGACAATTTTTGGGAGGATGAATTTCAATGACTAATCTATTGAAATTGGCTCCAAGATTATTCCACTGCAGGGGCCCTAGATCAGAAAAGAAGGCATATTATGCAGCCTCTTTGCACGCAACCGTTGCCCTCTGCAAGAAAGAAAGTTAATGTCACTGCTTGTGGATGGCTGAATCAATCAATCAATCAGGTCGTTCATTAGAGACCTGTGAATAGTCAGAGCTGGGACTTTAGAAGTCACCTGGTCCCAACCCCCCATTTCACCAAGGAGGAAGCAGAAACAGCATGATGCAGTCATAGCTAGAGTTTTGATCCTGGAACAGGGAAGACCCAGCTTCTAGTCCCATGTCAGGTATTTCCTAGCTGTGTGACCTTGGACAAGTTACTTATCCTCTCTGAGCTCCACTTGGGCAGGGACTATCTTTTGCCACTTTTTGTATCTTTTGTGCTTGGCACATAGTGGGTGCTTAATAAATATTCACTGATTGGCTGATCTGTGAAAAGTTCAAGGGTTGGACTTGATGATGGTCTATGATCCTAGGTGACTCCACTTGTCCAAGGATGAATAGCAAAATAGAGAGTGACTGAGCTGAAACCAAACTCATATCTCCTAGAGCCAAGTCCGAGGTTGTCTCTATAACACCAAGCCCCAGAATCAGAGGATCAGAGCTTGGAAGGGACCTTAAAGGTCACTTGGGCCAAACACTCATTGAGGCTAAGCAGTTAAGTGACTTGGCCAGGATCAGGGCAAGGGATTTGAATGCAGGTCTTCTGACTCAAGAGCCAGGGCTCTTCGCATTGCCCCCAATCCCCCTCTCTGCAGCTCATTTCCCTCTGTACCCCATCTTCACTTGTTAGCCTCTCACAATCCAGGGGAAACACTGCTCTTCTTTCTTAAGCCACAGTCAGTCTGAGGCCAAAATGGTGTGGCAAAAGGTTCCATGAGTGGTCTCCTTAATGGACAAGAAATGATGCATAGTCCCCACTGCTTGAGCATTATCCATGTGTCCCCCTCCATCCACTTCCCCTATTGTGTGGGTGCCATTCACCAGAGGAGAAGGGAGAGTGGAATTCATGCCCTTGGACTCAGGGGCCAGGGGCAGGACAGAGCAGAAAGGGCAGGCACCTCCCACCCGCATCTTCCTCTCCATTGACCAGATCCCCAGCAGGTCCTAATTACTGATAGATGAAGCCCCCCAGGAGACGGAAGTCCCCCATAGGGGCAGAACCATCAGATTCTTTTAGTTTGCTCATGTTCTTGACTCTAAAAGATTACATGAAAGACAGGGTAGAACAGTGGGTTAGAAAGCAAGCCCCCCAAAGCCAGCAAATCATTTACCCTTTTGGTGCCTCAGGTACCTCCCTAAGATTGTAAGTTCCCCAGTAGATGCTGACTTGAATTGGTAGAGAGAGTTTCTTTACCCAAGGTGAAATTACAGAACTAAAAAATAAAAGATAAGAAATGCAAACTCGTGTGCTTGTTAATCAGGAAGAAATATTCAGCACCCAGGACAGGGCCTGCAGGCGTTACAGTAGTTCCCTGACTGTCCCAGCAAAGATCAAGGCACCAGCTGGTTGAAGCAAATGAGACTGAGATACTAATGCTCTGGAGTGTTATCTATTTTTAGGGATATTCAATGAGGACTTACTAGGTGCCTTCTGTGCCCCAGACCCTGGGCTGGGCCCCCTCCTCTCCCCGGAGTAGCTGCAGGAGCACCAGCAATTTCTCATGGGTTGACTCTCCTCTTTCTAGTCAATTCAGCCAGCATTTATAAATCATCTACTCTGTGCTGGGCACTGGGCAAAGTGCTGGGGACATAAAGAAAGGCAAACACAGTCTCCACCTTCAAGGAACTCACATTAAAATGGGAGAGGCAATATATAAACAACTATATACAAGATACAGAGGGAAGACCCTGCTTGGATGAGGGCATTTAAGGTTAGAATTGCCATTAGTTCATGGTGGACTGCAAAACATTGGGTGCCTTGACTGGATGCATTTCACAGTGGCTGAGCCCTGACTCTGTGAGGTCAAGTGATGACCTAAATTCCACAATCATTTAATAAATGAACCAAGTACAAGTTTTAGGGAGAAGTAGGAGTCGTGAGGGAAACCTATCAAACTGGAGAGGTTTTAGAACCTTCTGTGACTCCCCATTGCTTCTTGATCCTAGCATTCAAGGCTCCCCCCACTTTGGCTCCATTTACCTTCTCTTTTCTCTCATGATCCTACTTTATGTACACTCTTTCCTTCTGTTTGAGGAAAATTGGGTTCCTCTGTTCTCTGAACCACTCCCTCACTAAAAGGGAAAAATGAGTGTGTGTGTGTGTGTAACATGTGTATGTGTGTGTCTTTGTGAGTGCATTCATGCTGTCTGTTCTATGTTGTCTATGGTGTGCATGTCTACACAGATATGTGTGTTCTCATGTTTCTATATGACTTTATACATTTGAGTTTGGTAAGCCTGTATGTCTGTGTACATACAAATCCACCTCTGTGTGTGTGTCTTTGTGTGTCTATATATATATAATATGTGTGTTATGCTGTGTGCTGTGTTTTGTGAGTGTTGTGTGAATGTATCCATGTATTTTGATGTGCAAAAATCAGTTTATGAGGCTATATTCATTTGTCCATTCATAGTTCACAGTATACAAGGCACCAAACCAGGCACCAGGGAACTTGGGGGGTTAGGGGAGATGTGATTAAAATTTAATTAGTGCCTGATCCCTGCCCAATCCTTTAGAGTGAGTGTGTGTGTATGCACGTGCATAAATATCAATATCTATGATTGTATGACTATCAGTACATGTATTCTGCCTCCATGTGTGAGTGTATGTAGAGGGAAGAGGCAGTAGGGAAAAAATAAGTTGTGGGGAGGATGGGAAAGAGAAGATTGGAGGAGGGGGAAGGAACTCAGATCAGCAAAGTAAAAGGAAGTGAGGTAGCCGCCCTCAATCTCAAGGGATGATCACTACAGGCTCCAGACTTATCAGAGCCCCCTGCATTTTGTCTTAAGCTATGGAAAGCAGCCCTGGCCAGGCAGTGAAATCCAACCCATGAAAGAGCCCTGCTCACTGACCTTCTGGGAGAAGAATGGGGAGTGTCATTCCATGAAGCCCTCATGGTCACAAAGGAAAGCTCTACTGGAACCTCATAAACCTGGTATCTTGGGTTCTCCAGCCCATGTCCTGAGGATAGTGGGTAGTGATGAACTTGGGCCAAAAACGGGAAGCTCAAATATCAGAGATAGGAGAGGGCAGAACAAAAAGAAAAGGTGGAAAAGAGTTGGTTTGACTGGAATGTAGCCTGAGGAAGAAAGCTGTAAGATATTGTTTGGAGGGATAAGTTAGGGCTAAATTGTGGTGGACATTGAATGCCAGCACATAGCAGTTATAGGTGACTCCTCAGACAATGGAGGAGTCACTGAAGGCAGTGGAAGTTTGTGAAGAATGGACTGGGAAGGGGATAGACTGAAGGCAGGAAGTGATTGCAGTAGTCTAGGTGAAGGATGACAAGATCCTGGGGGAGGTAACAAGGAGTTAGATTTGAAAGGCATTGAGATGAGATGGACAAAACTTGGTGACTCATTGGATACGTGAGATGAGAGAGGAGGATCCAAAACAACCTGAAATGCCGGGAGGACGGTGGAGGCCATCATCAAAAATAATGATAGAAGGGAGAAGGGCAGGTAGAGCGTGAGGAAGTGGGGAGAAATGGCGAATCCAGTTTTGGACATGTGGCTCCACTTGACTGTGCTGGTGGGCCATCCGAGGAAAGCGAGATCATCACAGGGAGCTGGAAATATCCTCCTAGTGCTTAGTCCAAGAAGCTGGAGCTGGTGATAGAAATTGGGGCCTTACCTAAATGGAGGCAATAATGGAAATCTTGCACCCTCAAAGTATGGAAAACTGGGACTTGAAATCTGCCCATTTTCAATGTTTACCTAGTTCTGTCCTCAAGAACCAAACGGAGCAGATCAGAAAATGCCAGAATCTCAGAGCTGACAGTCTAGTCTGCCTTTGACCTACGGGACCCCAGGCCATCTAATCTTTGCTTAAAGACTCCCAGGGAGGGAGAACCTACCATTCTGGAGACTGCCTGCTCTGCTTGGGGACAGCTCTCCTGACTGAGAAGTCCTTCCTTAAGTGTCTTGTAACTTGAACCCACTGATGATACAATGGGCCTGTGGAGCTCAGCAGAAAGAGACCAATCCCTAATCTCTTCCATGTGACATCCTTCAAATACTCAAACACAGAGATTCTACCAGACCCGATGTTTCATTGACTCAAATGAACACTTCAGGGAGGGGTGGGGAGGGGGGGGAAGGGGAGGGAGAACAGGGGAGGGGAGAGGCAGGGCAGGACCCAGAGTCTGACAGTGCTGCCTCTCCATCCTCAGGCTAAACATTCCCACTACTTCAAGTATTCCTCATATGGCATGACTAAGTCAGTCATTCAGTCCACAAGCATTTATTGAATACTTAGGGTTTGCCAGGCATTGCACCAAGAGCTGGCTACACAAATACAAGCAAAGAAAAAGACAATCCATGGAGAAGGTGATATCCAGTGAGGAGCTGGAAAAGGAGGGAGGGGAGTGAAGTGACTTGTTCAGGGTCCTGTAGAGATGAGCTTGTGACTCTGGTGCAGGGTCCCATCCAGGACCCTCCAAAATGCTGAGGAAATCATCATCCCTTCATGCCCAAAGTGGCCAGCCCGAGTGTCCCTACCTGCAGAGCCTTCACTGAGGAAGGCAATAATCTTTCTGATCAACAAGAATAGTTTTGATTTCAAAGGGAGGATGGTATGAGGCAAGAGTCTCATAGAACAGAAAACAAACCATCCCCATGAAAAGCTCATCTGTCAGGCACACGAGGCCCCAGCGGTGTCCCACAAGGTGCAACATCAGAGACTTTGTCATTAATTTTTAAATGTGTTGTTATCATGCATCAAGACATTTGACTGAAATTCCATTGGATCCTGGCGTGACCTTTAAAACTGGTCAGGGTTCAGCAGAATAAGCTGCACTCCCAGGTGAGAAGGCCAATTCAAAGCCTGCACAAAGCCCGCACGACATACTTCCATTGTAGCAATGAAAAGGTTTCTCTCTGTCGAGTCTGTGAATTGAACAAATTAACCCCTCCACCCCCTTCTGCTACTGAGTCCTTTAGGAAAGGAGAGGTCTGTATTTCAATTGTGAGTTTGTCAAGGTCAGAGTGACTTTGCAGCTTGTCTGGTGCATAGTAGGCATTCAATAAATACTCTCTCTTCTCCTCTCCTCTCTTTCTATCTCTGTCTGTCTCCTAGTCTGTATCTCTCCCCTCTGTCTCTGTTTATCTCTGCCTCTCTCTTCTCTGTCTCTATAGCTGTTGGTCCATAGATCTGTCTCTTTCCTCCATCTCACTCCCTGGCAGTGTGTTATAACGGAAAGTGAACTAAATGTGAGTTTGAGTCCAGACTCCACCACCACCTACTGGCTAGTTGACTTCAGGCGTATTTATATATCACTTTCCTTCCCCTAGACTCAGTTTCCTCATCTGTAGAATGGAGATGAACATCCTAGGATTGTAGATTTAGAGCCAGCAGGCTCCTTATTTATTTTAGAGAAAGGAAACTGAGTCTGCCAGAGTAGAAGTGGTTTTCCCAAGTCCAAGCTTCTAGTAGGAAGTGATGGCCTCCCAGAATGCCAAGGCTTGAATATGATGCAGGCTCTGACCATCATTGAGCAGACAAGGAAACTGAAAATCTGAATGATGATGAGGACCAGACCTCACACCATTAGGCACAGAGTTGGTCCAAGCCCTTCCTTGGTATGGACACTCCATCCCAACCCCACCCCTGCATTTTTTTCCTTAATGCATTTGAGACAAAGGATTTTTCTAAAAGATTTTATTAGCACAGAAGGGGAGAAAGTGTATAACTAAAAAAATAACTGAGAATACAGTCTCTCTGGGTTGGGGAGACTGAAAACCTATTCTGAAGCTGCCTAGAGCAGAGGCCAGGACACAGAGGCTTCCTGAGCTCATGAGCAGCTGTCAATCTCATCCAGGCTTCTGCCTACTTCCCCACCCCCACCTCCATCCCCTGTGTATCCAGCTGTGGTCCACAACCCAAGATGAGGCCTCTACCCATGTGGGCTGAGATCTTCCATGTGCCATCTCTTGGGCCCATCCCAACTGGCAGATGTGGTCCAGCCTTCACCTCCTTGTACTTTCTCCATTTACATAGGTTGGGGACCCAGGTTCAGATCCCATCTCTGCCACCAAATAGCTGGGTGACTTTGACCAAGTCTCCACTTTAAAATGATGGATTGAGACTAAATGATCTTTCAGGTCCCTTCTAGATTTAAATTCTACAGTCTATAAGCCTCTTTAAGGCTCCTCCCTTTGCAATCTAGAATTTTGGCTTAGATAGTCCTGCAGGACAGACACCTGCAGGTGTCTGCCTGCCCTGGCTCTGGCTATGCCAGGCAGGAGAGTCAGTGTGGTCATGGGAAATGGGTACCTCCCTTGGGACAGTCTGGACTGAGACCCGGGCTGAAACACAGCTGCTGTGTTTCTTTACTCCTCACTCACCCATGACTCGCCTCCCCTGATATAGGAGAGGATCTTCGAGGCCCCTTCCAATGCTGGAAGTCAGTTATTCTGTGATGCCCCAGCACTGGCCCACGCTCAGACCCCTGCCAAGGGTAGGAAGACAGGTGAAGACAGCTTTCAGGACTATGCAAGGCAGGGAGGGTTTTACCCAAACAGTGTGAGGCAGGAGAACAGAGAAGGTATTTGGGAAAGGAGTCTCAAGCAGAAGAGAGGAATAGAAGGTAGCCTTCCCTTGGGGGGGTAAGAGAAGAGATCAGAGAGGAGGAATGAATGGTATCCGTGCCTGCCTTCCTCTCCCTGCCCAGTCTTCCCCAGTGGGAGAGGAGATGCTGTCTGGGCAGTGTTCTGGGGGGAGTCCTCTGGGGAGCCCAATCCCCCTCAGAGACCAAGCTGGCCAGCAGTAGCCCACCCCAGGATCCGACTGAGAGGGCTCCCAACCTCTGTCTCAGGGTCATTGAAGGTTGAGTCTCAATGCCCAGAACCTGACAAACAAAAGCGTGGCTGGGAGTCAAGTTGTTTAGTAAAAGAGCCCATCTCATCAGAAAGGAGGGAAGCTGGGAAAGGGCTGCCTGCCCCTCCCCCAAACATCCCCCCCTCCCCGCTGGAGATGATGCTGAGATCAGGTCACCCTTGTCTCTCTGTAATGGGATAATAAGAACAGCTCCTGTTTTTCAAGATTGACAAGGGGGGCTTTGTGGGGATCGTTTGCCTTGCTTGGTTTTTACCCGGTGAAGGACTCAAAAGTCTCACCTTGTTTGTGCTTGCTCAGCTTGGACCCTGGGGTAGGAATCTGTCAATCTGACCCCCCCAACCCCTGTGTCTCCTGAGCTGGAGAAGCTTCATAAAATCACAATCATAAATTTGGAGCTGGAAGGGATGGTCCAGCAACACAGGGAAGAAAGGGCTATGATTATTCCGTTTTACAGATTAGCAAACTGAGGCAGGGCAGCTGGGTGATGCAGTGCACAGAGAGTAAGGAGGACCAGAGTTCAAATCCAACCTCAGCCACTTACTAGTTGTATGACCCTGGGCAAGTCACTTTACCCTGATGAAAGAAGGAAAGAAAAAGAGAGAAAGAAGGAAAGAGAGAAAGAAGGAAAGAAAGAAAGAAAGAAAGAAAGAGAAAGGAGGGAAGGAAGGAAACCAAGTTAAGAAGAGGTTAGATGACTTGCCCAGGGTCACCCAGGTAGTGGGTAGCTAGAGCTGAATTTGAACTCAAACTCAGGTCTTCCTGATGCCTCTATCTACTGTGCCACCAGCTTCCCCAGGTAGGATTTTGAAAGTCCCTTCCAGCTCTAAACTTACTGTCCTATGACACTTGGAATATACCTGTTCTGCAAGTTAAGAACTGAGGCAAAGACAAGTGACAGCCAGGGTCACACAGCCAGCATGTGTCAGACATGTGACCGAACCCAGGTGTTCTGGCTCTCTCTGCTCACTTCTGGTGCCTCTCCTTAGAGATCTCAGGGCCCAGACCCTCACTTGGCTTATAAGGATGTCCAGGCCCAGAGTCACAGCTACTGTAAGGGCAGGTCTAAAAGTTTCCTCCTTTCTGAAGACTAACTTCTGAGGTCTCTGAACTCGGGGCAGCAGAGTACAGTGGACATCCCTATTCTCATCCTTGTGATCCCATGGGTAGAAAATGGGATAAGGGGCTGTCCTGAATGCTTCAGTGAAGGACAATAGTAGCTTTAATGTGAACTGCAGGGGACGGAGAGGCCTGGGCAGGAGTCTGGCTTCCCTAGCACAAGACAATGGTAAGATAGGGGCCCAATCAGCTCTGTTCTAGATACAAGGCTGTGTCCTTCCATCTGACCCCACTGGAGGCAGGTAGAGGAGAGGGGGAAAGGCTTAGCGATCCTGGAAGTCCTAGAGAAGAATGAGCAGAAGAACTGTTATTACCATGAGATCACACACATAAAGCACTCTCAGGTTTGCTGATTCATAAATGTCAGCTATTATCACTGTCGTGATTGAGGCCTCTGAGAACTGAAGGATGAGCAATGAATGGGAGGGTGTCGGACTCGCAATGGCCTGGCTATTGCAGAGGGTGGCTGGGCAGGGAGGGGGTCAGGGGTCGCCCTGCCCTGGGAACCTCTAAGTAAAATCTGGATGACTTCTCATTGAGGGCATGGAGAACAAAGGCTCCTGAGAGGCGCCTTCCAACTGGGACAGTCTAGGATTTAATGAAACTCTGCTCCAACCCCTCAAGTCCTGTCCTGGCCAGCTCCCACCACTGCTAGAAGTCCTCAGGGCCTCTGGAGGCTCTTCTCGCTAAGCACCAGCTTCTAGCCTCTTGCTCGGAGGATCACCTCCCCACCGTCCCAGCACCTTTACTGTGTGCAGGGTTTTCTACCTACAAAGTGCTTTCCTGTGTGATTTCGTCTGATCTGTCCAAGACTCTAGTGCGGTAAAGTTGAGGGAGTCTTCTTATTTTGACAGATGAGGAAACTGAGGCTCACAGAAGTGAAGTGACTTGTGTAAAGTCCACAACTAGTTAGGTGACAGAATGAGGACGTCTTCAGACTCCACATCCAGCATCCTTCCTTTCTTACACCAAGAAAATACCCATGAAAAATTTGACCAGGGAGCCCCAGAAATGCTTTTGTAAAGCAAAGGCTAGCTGTGGTGGAAGGGAAGGGTCTTAAAGCCACCAAGTCCAGCCACCTTGTGGTAAAGATGATGACTAGAATCAATCAAGAGTCCCCTATGTGCCAGACACCGTATGAGCCTCAAGTACAAAGAACGAAACGGTCCTTTCTCACAGGGAGATTCCATCCTAATGAAGGTAGTTTGGAAATCCAAGTATCGTCATTTGAGAACTGAAAGGGCCCTGGGAAGACATTCAATCCCACCATCTCATTTACAGATGAGGAAACCCAGGCTCAGAGAGGGTGCTTGCCCAGGGTCACCTGGCTTTTCCTGATTTTAAGACCAGTACATTGACCATGAAACTGTAAATAGGATTGTTACTGATTACTGAGCTGACTGGCTCAGGAAAACTCTGTTAACAGAATTAGGTTTCTCCTCTTGTTTACTATGGCATCATCATTTAGATCACCGAGTCCAAGCCCTCCCCTCATTTTGTCACAAGCCCTGCTCCTCAGCTCCACAGAATTATAACCCTCCTGGAAGATGGATGTCCCATTTTCAGAAGCTTTTTTCTTATCCATCCCTCACTAGCCAGGAAACCAGAGGTGGCTTTTCACATGATATATAGCTCAGAGACACCTTTGGAAAATTTGGAGAGTGTTCTAACCCTGCCCACCTTTAAGCATCAATAGCCATTTTCATTGAAAAAATTCTTTTTTGTTATGAGGTACGGTTCTCCTGAAGAGGGGAAGAAAGAGGATGTGGGGAAAATCTAAGAGATGTTAAAAAAAAAAAAAAGAATAAAATCCATTGAATAATGTATGCCTGACCCAACAGATAGCTCAGTCTCATGAATGGACCATGGGCCCTGAAATCAGGGAGCCCTCATTTCAAATTCTGTCTTTGACACAGCTGTGGGACTGAGCAAATCAGGCAAACCTTGGCGTTCAAGCCCTCATCCCCTCTCTCCTGAATTACTTCAATAATTATGCCTAGCGCTCATCACTGTGGCTAGCACGTAACAGTGCTTAGAAAATGTTAGTAGCTGACTAATAGACTTGCCTCCTTCTAGGATCTCCC